>JASFXZ010000009.1:10097354-10697354 GCA_032209605.1 Mactromeris polynyma
TTTTTTTAAAACGATATATCTTCATAAATGCTTCCCCAAAGCCTACTCGATGTTAAATTAACAAGTTTGTATCCGGCTGTATCGAGTACTTATAGGTATATTGCCGCCACTAAGAGGCTCACAGCGAAGACTGGGCTTGCCCAACTGTGTTGCCTCTTTAAATTAAGTCGTTATTATTATTATTATTAGTCGTATTACTAAGGGACGAACTTTGCCTTTTTCTAAAATCAAATGCCAAATATGTTATTTGGTAACATTAGAAAATGATAACCTATTAAATAGTTTACTATTCTGTCAGAATTCCTGGATCCGATATATACACGCAGCAAAATATACGAGGGATGTCTAGGAGACCTTTGCTATTAATGTTTTTGTTCACGCATGGAGTTTTGAAAAATTTCCCTGAACTAATAGTTGCCAGTTTATCTTCCATTTTACAGCAGTATTTCATTGACGTATTTCCATGAAACTTTGTTTTTGTCATGCCTTCATACCAACCAACCTGCATATTGGCTGGGTAACTTTATTTAACATGATTAGCATGATTATGTGGTAATCTAATTACGGTACATCTATTTATTCATATTATACCCCGATTTTACGGACGTATTTAAGCTACTAAATGTGCCAATATACGGTAATTTGATTATTATCTTACTAGAGTTACTGTTTTCAAAATAGTAAAAGTGGCGGTAAGAATGGTATGTTTTTTCGCCAAGTGCATAAAACTACATAACATGTTCGTAAACAGCGTATTTCATCAAGTTGCCGTGTATCACAATAACACACTTACAGACTGCTAAGCATTATATTAAACATTTACTTAAGCATCTTTATGAAATGGTCAAATATTTCAAAGATAGAAAGTAGATTTATACCGCTTCATATCGGTTAAGACCTGAGCACAGCATACAGTCGGACCTCGTTTATTCGACAGCCTTTTATCCGAATACTTGGTATCATGCGAAATTAATATCATGTCCCGATGTATCTTCTTAGGCACAGCGATTTTAAATGTGCTATTCGATACCATGTATTACTTGAAATAAAATTCGAATGAACGTTGTCCAACTATAGTTCAGCAATATCTTAAAAACCGTCAGAATGGTCTTTCAAGTTTAGTTTTTATTCGAGTTTTAGTTAGTTTTACTGTATTTGTACAGCACTTTTACTGACAGTTCTTCCAAGGCTGTAATTCGCTGTATGATTGTTCTTTCTTTTTGTGTTTTGAATGTATGTTATATTTCCCTTTTACCTGTTGCATTCTTGCACTTTACATAGTGTTCAGGTTATTTCCTGCCCAGTTTCGGCCTATTCTTGCCAGCTGTCTTGACTTGTCCTGTGATCTTTTCCATCCATTAATCCCCCCCCTCTCTTTCACCGTCCACTTTGATTCTCCTAATTATTCCCTGTGGTCTGCCGGGCCATTCCTTGCGCCTCTGTTCCTTAGCGTGTGTACCCTTTGGCCTCATCAAGTGCCTTATGTTTTATGGATTTTGTTCTCCCGCAGGTCTGTTTGGGGAATCACTGTCTTATGTATATGGCGTTCCCTGTAGCAACTTATACTCTCTCTTTTAATCTTGATGTTAATGGGAACATAGTATTACTTTAACCCAGGAAGCTAACTCTGATTACATAGATATGTATCCCTGTCGTATCTTGAATAATACAAACGAAAAGCTTACTTTTGTCCAATTTAAATACTTTAATCATTCGTTACTTCGAAAATAAGGTACATGTGCATCAAGTATATGAGTATTGTAAACACAAAACTACGATTATGCAAATTGCTGAGTTGTAACTGCACTTGAGGGGGTAGTAGTCAAGGGCATGACTCCTCAAGTGGAAGCCGTCGGTTGGAATACCACCGTAGTCGAGATTGAACCGCGAACTGAACACAGCATGGGTTATGTGCGAATATCCATTAGGCATAACAATAATTATTTTTAGATTTTCAAACGACGCAAATTAAACATAAATTTAAAAGAATATATGTTAAAAGACAAATGTCCTTTCCCTTTTAATATGGACACTGATTAATCAATGTGAATATAATGCTATATAGCTGTAATACTCGTAAAGCGTCTAATAACTGGGCAGAAATATGAACCAAAGGAAAATTCACAGACATAAACTTTACCGAAAAGAAGAAATTTTACCAAAAGGAATAAATTGTTAACACGCAAAAACATGTTCTAGGGTCGGGGCACAAAAATAGGATAGGCCGGGAAATCTTAGCCAAACATATTTGTTTACGCCTTAGTTACACAAGAAGCAGTGAACACGAGTGGTTATAAAAGCTGTAATAACAGGTTTCCTATAATTATATAATCTATCATAATAACTGCAATGTTTACCAATTATCCACTTAGCCATGAACCTTGCATAATGTTTCTATTACGTTTCATTTTTTTTTAAGTATTACAAAAGCAGTAAGAACACTTTCATCATAATGCTTTCATTTGACGATGTTAAAAGATGTAAACGTTGATGCACTGAAATCGTCTTCGTGTGTAATTAACGTGGTATTCCAGCAACGTCGTTTAAAAATGCTCATTGACAAACATATTCACTATATATATATTTATTGTACAGTCATCTTTAGGAGACCAATTGCTTTATTTTTGGTTCCGTGCGATTTTGTCACAAAGAATATTCAACTTCTTCCTGGTTAACGTATCATTGATGTAGTCATGTATTTTTATATGTTTTGTCTTTCGTTAAATGTTCCCTTATATATCCCTTAAATCGCATACAGGCGATTTATTGTTATTTGAAAATTTCCATTAGACGCTTTCATCCGCGATTTTTATATAATTATTTTCGTCGTTTCCGCCATTTACTACTTAGAAACTGCATAAATCCGTCAATATATCTATAGGTATCCCGACACCTTTTTGATATAGTAGCTAGGGATTTAAAAGCTTTCCGACATTACAGTTTTATCAAGACATGTTTGGATGCAAACGCTGCGGTGAGGGACTACGTTTATTTGTGTTTTGTTCAACTTTAGTATTAGCCTTCGTTGTTCGTTTTTTCTTCATGACAAAACAACTATAGGCTCATATAAAACATGAAAGGGAAGGATTAAGTTGTTATTCAAAAGTCTACCCAGACAGACCCCAGGGAAACATCAGCATATGCAAGATTCGGAGTTGAGATGGTGTATGAGCAAACATCAGACAGTGTTTAGAGTGATTATATACATACGCTGGGTAAGAAGAAGTTAGATCGTTTAGCCTTTTGAAAATTTAGATACCAGTTATTTAACCAGCCACAGAAAATTAAACCAGTTTTACGTTACTTCATTTCGTAGTTGACGTTATTAAGTCGATAATGATTATTATTAATTCAATGCAGCACACATGTTTGTCTAGAATATGTCATTGACATTAAACAAGAATATAACCTTCATATGTAACCCTTTATCAATCAATTAGGCGATTGAATGTTTACCTTCATACTCGATGAGGATCATTCTAAGTGCAATGCTAAAGTCATTATTTTGCTCTATAGGATACATCCTATTACCTGTGCCAATTTATTGAAACATGATTATAATGAAAGCGGATGAGCTTTGTTCTTGAGTCCGCTTCCGGGAAAACATGTTTGTTGGTGGACTTTGAAATAGATCGAAGCAACAATGACCGGGTTGAATGCGCGAAACATTATCCACCACATTCCCACTCCCTTTGTCAACATAAATTATCACATATTGTTGATCATATATATTTCGCAGATAAAAGTCCATAGTAGGGACAAATAATAAGCACTCTGTTTTAACTCTTTATTAATTAATATTCCGCCTAAAATGGCTTTATCAAAATTATGAAACTGTCTTTTCAAACTACATTTTGATCCTCTTTACACAACACAACACATGAAAACAACATGGCGTTACGTGAAAACAATATGGCGTTACGTCAAAATATATGACGTCATAAAATATTGACGTCAACAAACAAAGCTACGCGAAATATTAGATGATAAAAAATTAAAACAGACTGCATAATATATTCGGTTTGGTTCCATTTGGTCAGCTTAGGGATTTATGTTCGCAAGGAACACTTGTTCAAACTTGTTAAGAGTTCTAGATGATTAAAGCAGCATCTATAAGACTGCTTGAGTCCGAATTTGCAAGTATAACAACAACATCTCTGTCATTTAAACGGAACCATATAGGTATGTGTTTATGAATACAAAATATAAATCTTAAGTCACAGTTGTTAAGAATTCTAAGACGACAATTGATTGCCTTAATAACTTTAGAAGTGTTTGACCTTCGTATAGCAATATAAGACAGTTTTATGATTTCATTCATCTTTGAATAATAGCAACGACCACGTTTAATAACACGATGTATCTGCGCAGGTAAGCCTATAATGTAAGTAATGAATAACAATATTAAATCAATAATATATCTAATTTGTACTCTGATTTTAGTTGTTGGTGGATATGTGTTTGATGTTAATTTAACATTAGGAAAGCAAACAGATTAAACAACGATTTGCAAAATCTGATGTTGTTTCCCCAAGTATTTGAATACCAGGCCACTGACTAAAGACGTCTACATGTGTACAGTCACCTTTCGCTATTGTGCAATCATGGTAACACGGAGTATATATATTTCTTTATTTCAGTCTCATTATTGTTAACAACAATACATATACATATTTACACAGAACCAGTGTTGCACAATACCATTCACATTTGAATTATAAGAGACTATAGAACAAAATAAAACGTACATGAACATTCATACAATATATTAAAACAATATAACACATTTAAATGTACATACATTTATGATAAGATGTGTACAACAATTCACAATTAAAATGTGATAAGGATATTCACTTATTTAAAAGAAATTGTCTGTGTTTAAGAATATCACAGCAGGTTTTGGCACTTGACCGTATCATACATTGACTGGAAAATAAAAATTTCATTTTATTTAGATCACATAAAGAATAAAAATCATTACAGAAAGATCTTGCTTTAAAAAATAACTGGGTTCTTAAATCTTCATATCTATCACAGTGTAATATAACATGAGTTTCAGTTTCTATACTTGAACAAAATGGACATTTACGCATATTTTCTGCAAGATTTTCGTATCTCCCTGTTTCGATTCTAATGGGTGCAACTCCACACCTAAATTTACTAAAAGCTGCTCTGTGAAGAAATGGTAAAATAATTTGGCAATATTGTTCCACATGGAAGACCGACTTAAGTTCTTTATATAATCTCAGTTTGTTACCGTCCTTGCCTTTACTACTTACATCACACTTTACAGAATTGTCCCATTTTTCTATAAAAGTATTAAACATACGTGTTTGTAACAAATTAATCCATGCATATGAATTTTGGGTAGTAATATCGGCATATTCATGTAACCCATTCTCAGTAAAACATGATTTAACATGGTAAAACCAATTTTTCTTTCTTGTATTGATATAATCAGACGCCCATATAGCTATACGTTTATTCAAGCGAGAAGTATTCATATTACACAATCTGTTCCAAAACAGGCCAATACTTTTCCATTGACGCACAATAGGAGGGACCCATCCCATTTCACCGACGATGGCGGCATTAGGAGTATATTTGCCTACTCCTAAGTAAAAACGCATGGCTCTGTTATGTACAGCCTCAATACATGAATAGGTTTAAAAACCCCAGATTGGAGCGCTATAGTTTATTACAGGCCAAACAACAGAATCATATAGCTTTGTAAAAACATCATATGGAACTCCGCCAACATTTTTACATTTTGCAATTAAGAGCCCTAGAGCCCTGCCTGCACTTTTAGCAACAGTATTAGCCATAACAGAGTAATCTAAAAATTCTGTTATTACTATCCCAAGGTAAGTATACATGCAAACTGTTTTCAGGACTTTCTCGCCACATTTAAAAACAAAATCCGTTTTCTCGATAGACTTAGGTCGGAAGTGCATAACATTGCTTTTATCAGCATTTATAGTCATATGGTTTCTGTCGCACCAGTCATTCAAAGCATTTAACAATAACTGAAGATCACTTTTTGTTTTAGCTAAAATAACAATATCATCAGCGTACAATAATATACAGATTTTTTCATGACCAATATCAATACCAATATCAAACGATTTCAAATATACAGTAAGATCATTCAGGAAAAGATTAAAAAGAAGAGGTGACAATATACACCCTTGTCTTAAACCGCATTTAACATTAAACCAGTCTGAGGTGTAATTATTTACTTTAACACATGATACAACTGATTTATACAAAGATTTAATGGCATTAAACATCTTGCCTTTTATCCCAATATCTGACAAGCGATTCCATAATAACTGACGATCTATTGAATCGTATGCCTTTTTGAAGTCGATAAAAGCACATAACGTGGGTTGTCTTAATCTCTTTCTGTTCTCTATAATGTTAGTAAACGTCGCAATATGATCTGTAGTACTCCTGCCCTTTCGAAAACCGTTCTGTTCGTGAACCACGCAAAGAAATAACAATCACTTCAAAGATATCTACTTTCAATACTAGATGCGCAGTTGAAATAATTCTCACCACGTTGTTACCGAAATGTAATCGTCCCTTTGTTAGACCGTCATGTAAATCTTTGAACATTGGAGATTACTTCACACTAGTGATTGATAATCGGACAAATTTCATAATCAAATATTGGGTTGGTTTGAAAACTTATAGTCGATAATTGAATCGGAAATAATCTAATTATTTAGTTTTTTTTAAGTAAAAGTGTAATGCTGACAGTAAAGTTCATGTATACACGTTCATTTATCTCTTTTTAACTACATTTAACATATATGGAGTTTTACATTACTCTTATATCATACGAACATTTTATTATTCAATAACAAATTTTGTTTTTATATGTTTATTTCGTATATTTGTATTTGACTGAAGACATTGAAAACAATTATATTTAATGTTCTACGTACAGATTACTACAGTACTATCTATAGCTTGAAATAATAGACACAATTTACAGATGTCAAAAACGTCAACATTTCCGAATATATTCGATTATTGTAGTTCATATTGATGTCGTATGTCTAGCGACGATGTTTCGATTATTTTCGATAATCACGCAATCACTACTACACACATTACATTGAATGAGAGGAGTAATGAGATACACTAGCTTTTTTCTTGTGCAAAATCAGACAAACGCCATGCTCTGTTGGTATGTGAGAAGTATTTGACATTATATTGATGATATAATTTTATTGTCATTCAACAACAATAACTTACGTTTTTGCCTTGGAGAATGATGTATAATTATGGTTCATGCTCGGTGCGTGTTTCACTTTGTGTACTGATCACTGCCCATAGACAACTGTAAACAAAATACCTTTGTTAAACGACTTAACAATTGGTCTGTTTACTCCATATATATATCGTGATCATGCCCTACAGTTACAGTAAATACATGTTGTGTATCAGTCTGATTGTGATCATGTCCTACAGTTACAGTAAATACATGTTGTGTATAAGTCTGATTGTGATCATACCCTACAGTTACAGTAAATACATGTTGTGTATCAGTCTGATTGTGATCATACCCTACAGTTACAGTAAATACATGTTGTGTATCAGTCTGATTGTGACCATGCCCTACAGTTATAGTAAATACATGTTGTGTATAAGTCTGATTGTGATCATGCCCTACAGTTACAGTAAATACATGTTGTGTATCAGTCTGATTGTGATCATACCCTACAGTTACAGTAAATACATGTTGTGTATAAGTCTGATTGTGATCATACCCTACAGTTACAGTAAATACATGTTGTGTATAAGTCTGATTGTGATCATGCCCTACAGTTACAGTAAATACATGTTGTGTATAAGTCTGATTGTGATCATACCCTACAGTTACAGTAAATACATGTTGTGTATAAGTCTGATTGTGATCATGCCCTACAGTTACAGTAAATACATGTTGTGTATAAGTCTGATTGTGATCATGCCCTACAGTTACAGTAAATACATGTTGTGTATAAGTCTGATTGTGACCATGCCCTACAGTTACAGTAAATACATGTTGTGTATAAGTCTGATTGTGACCATGCCCTACAGTTACAGTAAATACATGTTGTGTATAAGTCTGATTGTGATCATGCCCTACAGTTACAGTAAATACATGTTGTGTATAAGTCTGATTGTGATCATGCCCTACAGTTACAGTAAATACATGTTGTGTATAAGTCTGATTGTGACCATGCCCTACAGTTACAGTAAATACATGTTGTGTATCAGTCTGATTGTGATCATGCCCTACAGTTACAGTAAATACATGTTGTGTATAAGTCTGATTGTGATCATGCCCTACAGTTACAGTAAATACATGTTGTGTATAAGTCTGATTGTGACCATGCCCTACAGTTACAGTAAATACATGTTGTGTATCAGTCTGATTGTGATCATGCCCTACAGTTACAGTAAATACATGTTGTGTATCAGTCTGATTGTGACCATGCCCTACAGTTACAGTAAATACATGTTGTGTATCAGTCTGATTGTGACCATGCCCTACAGTTACAGTAAATACATGTTGTGTATAAGTCTGATTGTGATCATGCCCTACAGTTACAGTAAATACATGTTGTGTATAAGTCTGATTGTGATCATGCCCTACAGTTACAGTAAATACATGTTGTGTATAAGTCTGATTGTGACCATGCCCACAGTTACAGTAAATACATGTTGTGTATCAGTCTGATTGTGACCATGCCATACAGTTACAGTAAATTCATGTTGTGTATCAGTCTGATTGTTATCATTCCCTACAGTTACAGTACATACATGTTGTGTATCAGTCTGATTGTGACCATGCACTACAGTTACAGTAAATACATGTTGTGTATCAGTCTGATTGTATTCCACTAAATGAGTTCCAATAGTTTGACGTATTAAGCCAATGTCAGTGAACTTTGTATACGGTCAACAAGGTCAGTTTTCTGCAAAGTCGGATGACGGTGTGATAATGTAATGAGGTTGTTGAATTCACAGATAATCTCTGCTATGGATAAAGAATGTACGTCATTTGAACCCAATGGTAAAATAAGTTGTCCATAATTCAAACGATGTGGCGAACTTCTTAAGCTTAATTCCGTAGCGTATGATTATAATTCCATTGAAAAATGATAAGTCGTTGTATCTCTGTAAACCACAAATTATTGCCAATTTGACGCATGTAAGGAATACAATAATTAAAGTACTGTTTTCTGCATAGAAACGTAGACTTCAAAATAAACTCTGCAAAGTCAACTCTAAATAACATTTGTACGAATCAATTCTCCAGTAACATACACTTCTGGAATGCTAGTATTGCAAAACCTCTTTAATAGGCTTTCTTAATTTATTTTGAATTATGTTGTTATTTTTAAAAAAAGTCGCCTATTGAGTGTTCCGATTTTAATGGTGTTGTTTTCTCAATGCAACAACATGGCATATTTTACATTATACTAATATAATCAAAGAACAGAACCTCTTTCTCAACACGGAATTGGTTTTTAATAGTTAAAACACACAAGAATGAAATATCTAAACTATCTTAAACACGATAGCATTCTCGTAACTTAATGTCTTCGTTTGTTGTTGTAACTAGATTAGATTTTATAGCAATAAGAAAGAAATCAAACAACAATATATATAAGTAAACAACGTCATGTTGTGCCGGCGGACCGGAACTCAGCCCGTACAGAAGTCTTTACCCAATTCCAAATGCATTGCGAGATTCAACAGTCATATCAATTATCAAAAGTTACCATTTTATACATTTTTGACAAAATATATCTAGTATAATGGGTTGGGCTCGTTTAACTTGTATTTGATTTACTTTCGCCATACCCCTTAATGAAAAATTGAAATATGTACATAATCAGAATTGCTTAGAATTGCATGCAACGTTTGTACCCTACTCCAATTATTTATTATACTATCAGCTGGTTAATATGGTAAGCTCAAATCCTGAGCATATAACTACATCGTACTTGTACGTAGGCAGGAATTCCAATTTAGAGTTAAACAAGAAATATCTGGGAAAAAGATGGTTGGCGCATTTGAAGGTTAAGATTTGATGTGACACATAAAACATGTCATGAACAACTCTAAATCTTGAAAGAGCATAGTTCTCACGTAATATGTGTAATGTTTTTAATTTAGCGGAATACGACAATCTACGTAATTTAAGACCCCAGGGTTTTAACTAATGTCTAATGTTTTAAAGCCCCTAACAACTAATAGACGATACTATTAAGTTTAAATTCTTACAAAGCTTGTAATTCCCCATTTTGCAGCAAAACTTGAACTTTCTTCTAAATCATATTGTCATCATTTACTTTATATAATCAGGAACAAAATATCAACTATTGCGTTATTCATGAAATAACATAAATAATCATTTCTGCATATGGTGAATCACTAGAGCATTCTGGATGGTCAGTCTTCCAGCACCTAGTACAAACATGCTTCACAAATGTGTTCTTCCTTTAATAGTATGTGCAGGAGCATGTGTTAATACATCATTTTTTCTTTGGAATTTTGGGCAAAACCAAATGATTTATCTTCTGATTGGGTACTAGGACTGTCATCATTCATACGTGCTATGCTTAAAGTTACAATCCTGCTGTTTTGTTTTCACATTCCATATTGAAAATATCCCCCCGCCCACACACATAAAACACTCACAAAGAAATACATTACAATTACCAAGTTCTATTTCAAGAGCAATGGCAGCATACAACGATCCAACTACATAAAACTCATATGAGCTGGTTAAAACATCTTACGATTCAGCCATTCCAAACTATCCGGGTTTTTGCCAACATTTTTAGTAGCTTTAGAGAACATGCTTTATAATTATCTCACAACAAAAAAGATTCATTTCTTATAATCAAAGGTAGTGAATATACAAAGCCGAACCGTTATGCTGTATATGAATATCTTTGAGCATGTATTACAACATCAGTTGCTTTGGCGTCATTCCCACACTATTCCTCCTTTCTAGCGTGTTTTATTCTTTCTTTTAGACTGGTTGTTTACTTAATAGAATTTTAAGCGAACTGTCTGATCCAAGACAAGTTGTTCTCACAAGATTCCTCTCTAGATTGTGTAGTATCGTTTTATTATCGCAGGCTGTTGAAATATAATTTTGAACTTCTGTAAATAAAACTGTTATATATCGCCCACGGCTCCCTTTCTCCTGGAGGCGTTATGTCAATGAATTAACCCACGTTCTCTTATAATATACATACATATGGTAGAGTCAATAGTACGTCAGTGACTGTGTGATGGGCACATATCTATCACTTCTCTTGCAATGAGACATATTTAACTTGCTGTTATATTCATTTGAGTCTTGCTCGACTAGCCTTTGAAAAATAGTAAAACAGTTACAGAACAGAATTTATTGAACTGTGTCATTATTAAAACAATGCATAGAACACTAATATTTGTATTCGGCTAGAGTTCCTTTGTTTTCAAAGTACATGCTTTATGTACTTGATTTGAAACTGATCTAGGACAATAGGGCAGCATTGTACACGATTTGGTTCAGACTACAAACACGCATTTATAATTTTAATAGATAACAATACAGTATATACTCTCGTTGGAATATTGTATTCTTGTATTCTTATATATATGTTGGAAATCAAAGACCATATAGCGATTAAGTGTGAGGTTAGCTAGCTGTTAAATCGATTTAAACCCCCAGTATTTTACTGACAGTTCAAGGCTGTTATTCGCTGCATGGTTATTATTTCTGTTTATGTTTTGAATGTATGTTATATTGCCCTTTCCCCGATGCAATTCTTTCACTTTATATAGTGTCCAGGTTATTTCCTTCCTAGTTTCGCCCTATTGTTGCCAGCTGTCTTGACTTGTCCTGTGATATTTTCGAACCATTAATTCCCCCCCCCCGCATTCACTGTCCACTTTGATTCTCCTAGCTATTCCTTATGGTCTGCCAGGCCATTCCTTGTGCCTCTGTTCCATAACGTATGTACCACTTAACCTCCTCAAGTGCCTTATGTTTTATGGATTGTTGTTTTACCGGAGGTCTGTCTGGGGAGGCACTGTCTTACTTATGTGTTGTTTCTTGTAGCTACTTATTCATGCTCATTTACTAGGGATGCCAGTGTTCGGTTATTTTGCTAACCGGTTAGTTAACCGTTAGTTACAGATTATCGATTTTGCCGTACGCCGCGGTTTCACACCTTTCAGCGACAAAGTATTAATATTTGTGACTACGGATATCTTGCGAGATTTTTCGTTTTTTTCCCAAAATGAAAAATAATTGTTTTCATAAAAAATAAATAAATAACCGGTTAGTGTTTTTACTAACCAACAACTGCATTTTCGGACGGTTAAACGGTTAATCGTTTACATCTCTAATGGTTACAATCATATCTAATCGTATTCAATTGCCTTCTCATCTCATACTACTCATAAACTAATTGCTTGTCTAACCAAGTCTTCATAATATAGTATTATAAATACGTGCGTCAATTAAGCAATATGTTGTGAAACTACATGCATCCTCAATTCATACACGCCCATAGATATAATCAAGTGAATCCCTGGGGTATGTGTGGGGAGCCGTTGTTATGTGCGTATGGCGATCTTCCATCATTTATTTTCCATCGTTAGCATTTTAATTAAGATATCCTTTTTAACATGTATTATTTATATTATGTTTGTCTGTAAAATTAATGATTACATCGTGCAGGATTAGTAGTTGCCGAGGTGTAATAGCAAACATTTAATGGATTGGAAAAATAAGGAATTGTCGGCTAACATAACAAAAACAACCAATATGGAAAGTTTAAGTTGAAGACAAGGGTGTAAATGGACTGAACGACTGGAATACACCACAGTACAAGCTAAGACATCCAGTGGTCACTGCCCAAATATTTGGGGGGGGGGGGCAACACGACTACTATATCAAGGTTATATTATATCAAGAAGACATGCAAACACGTACATGCATGTTTACGATTACAAGACAGACATAGAGGATCTTACATGAGTGCTTATTTGATATTGTTTTTATGAAACGAGTCGACTGAATATGACGCGAGGCTCTGCCGAGCGTCATATTCGTTTCAGTCGACGAGTTTCATAAAAACAATATCAAATAAGCACTCATGTAAGATTCTATTTATCACATAACACCATAAATAGATTGTTTTCAATCTTTAAATAGACTTTAAATAGTGCTGTGATTCGGCTATTTATGTAACTAGTTACATATGATATTTATGTCACTGCTTTATGCCAATCCTGGAGTGCAAGTTATGTGATAAATAAGAGATACACATTGCTGTTGCTTTGCATTATTGGTCATTACGTACGGCTTGTTTGTATGAGTGACGTAAATCTCAACAATATATTTTCTTCGATTCCTGGGCCCGTATTCACTAACAGTTTAAGCCTGACTTTGTGACTTAGTCTTCCACATTTTTCAAAGTGGTTGAACAAAAAATCACTCCCAAAACTCGCTACCATTGCTACTGAACCATTCAGACCAGCCTTCTTGACGCAACAATTCTCGGGAATTTGAATTTTGATCTAAGTGCATTAAAATGAAAGCTTAAGTCGCACACTGTTATTTGAGGGAAGTCAGAAATATTTTAAGTGAATACAGGCACTGTTTCCTGCTCCTAATTTTAAAACATTTTGGGTCGAAGTATAGATGATAATTACAGTTACATTTACTCTCATATAAAGTTTATGTAGTAATTGGTGTCTATGTTCCAACCACAATGTCATAAAACATATTGTAGGCGCTGTATGCCGCTGACAAGCCGTCAGATACAGAAAGTGCAGATTGGTGTAAACGTGATGCATTCGAATTTGGATTTTTAATCTTACTAACAAGGTTCAGTAATATTCACCCATTCTTGATCGTTTTGTACAAAACATGGACAAAAACTTAATATTGTTCGTAATACGTCGTCTGCCAGGAAAGCTATACAGGAAATTGCATACATATTTTTGCATGTTTCACTTGTTTAATGTGAAAACATACTTGATGAAGTGCCATGTTTGTTTTCAACTGGTCGATGACAGATATTGATCTGCCATTCATTGCAAGTTTGTAATATTGATGGTACGAATTGTCTAGAATGATTGATATATAACATATTTACATTTAATAATATATGATATTGAAGTGTCAGATTGCCGGTAAAGTAATCTGATAGATTGCTAAATTTACATGTACCGCAACAAAATTTAATTCAATTGACGCCACCAAGAGGGTTTGAGCATTTGGAATCCGGTAACTAATGCGCGTATCGAATAGTTTCACGACACTTTTTGCGATGATGAATTACGCAGAAAACTCAGCATGTGTGTTATTAGTGATTGACCATATGCGCAATCAAATGTGAAATACGAACAGTCGTGTTTTATGTATTTGTTGTGTGGTAGTAGTTATGTGTAATAGCGATACAATCACAGGGGAAAAATAAAAATATTGAAATAAACAAATCGTTATCTATTCATCGAAAATAACGAAACGTATCTACCACAAAGTAAATATATGATGAAAACAGACGTCTGTTAAGTTGGCTGTTAGAAATTAGTTGTTAGTTCAGATGTTCGTTCCTGAATACACTGCTGTTAGTTGTTAGTTCAGATGTTCGTTCCTGAATACACAGCAGTTAGTTGTTAGTTCACATGTTCGTTCCCGAATACACTGCTGTTAGTTGTTAGTTCACATGTTCGTTCCCGAATACACAGCTGTTAGTTGTTAGTTCACATGTTCGTTCCCGAATACACAGCTGTTAGTTGTTAGTTCACATGTTCGTTCCCGAATACACTGCTGTTAGTTGTTAGTTCACATGTTCGTTCCCGAATACACAGCTGTTAGTTGTTAGTTCACATGTTCGTTCCCGAATACACTGCTGTTAGTTGTTAGTTCACATGTTCGTTCCCGAATACACAGCAGTTAGTTGTTAGTTCACATGTTCGTTCCCGAATACACAGCTGTTAGTTGTTAGTTCACATGTTCGTTCCCGAATACACAGCTGTTAGTTGTTAGTTCACATGTTCGTTCCCGAATACATTGCTGTTAGTTGTTAGTTCACATGTTCGTTCCCGAATACACAGCTGTTAGTTGTTAGTTCACATGTTCGTTCCCGAATACACAGCAGTTAGTTGTTAGTTCACATGTTCGTTCCCGAATACACAGCTGTTAGTTGTTAGTTCACATGTTCGTTCCCGAATACACAGCTGTTAGTTGTTAGTTCACATGTTCGTTCCCGAATACATTGCTGTTAGTTGTTAGTTCACATGTTCGTTCCCGAATACACAGCTGTTAGTTGTTAGTTCAGATGTTCGTTCCCGAATACACAGCAGTTAGTTGTTAGTTCACATGTTCGTTCCCGAATACACAGTTGTTAGTTGTTAGTTCAGATGTTCGTTCCTGAATACACAGCAGTTAGTTGTTAGTTCAGATGTTCGTTCCTGAATACACAGCAGTTAGTTGTTAGTTCAGATGTTTATTCGAAAATGCATAGCCAGAAGTTAGATGTGAGTTCTGATATTTATTCGGGAACGAACATCTGAACTTACAACTGACAGCCAACTTCACAGACCTTGAACACAGTAGTATACATGTATGAGTGACTAATCTGTATTGTCGAATTACCAGACTATTTCTGCTTACAATGCTTAAAATGTCTACTTCATTTCGTCATTTTGTTGTGTTTCGAATGTACTTGTAGGTTTGTATTATACGTTCGTATTAAATATGCTTAACCGTAATCAACTAAAAACATGATCCGATTGGCGATAAACTTGAACAGCCGAACTGCGTGGACAAACCATCTCACAATTTACCATGTGTATGTCACTGCCTTGACCTATGTCATATCGTGATACAATTGTTAATAGTACACCGCAATATGGAGAAACTACTGATTAGAGGTCACCGGAGTATATATCCACTTTCAGCGGCGTGGTTGCCGTTACGCACAATACGCCCGTGTGTACTATTCTGCATCGGACTCTAAACATACCAGAGGCTAAAAACTAAATAAAAACGGAGGGGTAATGGGATTAAAGCGTTTGCAGGCCGTATATTTTGAATTCGTGAAACGATAACTGCTCCAAAAGTACAATATATAGACATTGTTTACCTTATATTTAAACAAATGCATTTTATTCCCTCCAGTATACAAAGTTAGTTATACAAGCCTAAAGGTTTCTCTCCTATCAAAACGTCAACCGCCCCTTTAACCCCAAGTTGCGCGTACACTTTAAAAAGGCATAACTACACCCCTGACTTTCATAGTTGTTTCATTCCACGTCCATGCTGAGTTCCGTAATTTACAAAGTGCTGTAAGTTGATACACTATAAAAGATTACCATTTGCAATATTTACCGCTTGCATAGTTTGCTCGGGAGAAATATTCCAGCCTATTCAACATTTCAGGGACATTCAACATTTCCATTAGAGGTCATTGTCTGGGACAAGTAAATACACGCTAACGAAAAGTGTTTGTTTTATCATTTTTTGCTGGAAACCTGGAATCAAAACAATTTAAATGTAAATATTAAGCGCATTGTTGCAAAAAAAACTAAATTATGTATGAACTAAATAGCTCATGTGTTTAATATTGTTATTGCTTACAACGTCCCGTGTGTCATTCGGTATAATTACGTACTACGTATATGTTGCATGTTGGTAAACAAATTAAGATACATATTGGTACGGACTATAACCAAATGTGGTAGAATAAAAAAATCGAAAGCGTACATATATGCATTTTATTTAATGAAGCGATGTATATATATAGTTGCTTCACGTTGAATTCTTGCATGAATTCATGGACGTACAAAAAATATATATAAATATTGTCATTGGATTATTTTACTTCATTCATTAGTTGTAATCATATTATTTTCATTTATTGAATGCCATAGAAACAAAACGAAATTAATATATACATGCGTAGAGGAAATCTTTATCTCAGCCTTAATATGGAGATACGTGTTAATGTCCAATGCAATTATTATTCAATCAAAGTATGTTACTTGCGTTTATTTATACCTATATATTAACAAAAAAAGATATAATTTAAAACAAAGCATTTAGTATCGGCACTAGAACCTTTCAGATAGTTTTGCACCTGCATACTTTGTCAATAGCTGTCTCTCATGTGTAGTTGTACAATGGCAATTTTTATAAAATAGAAGGAATAAGTTGCTACATGGAACGCCACATGCATAATACAGTGGCTCCCCACACAGACCTATGACAGTGCCTCCCCACACAGACATAATACAGTGCCTTCCCACACAGACCTATGACAGTGCCTTCCCACACAGACATAATACAGTGGCTCCCCACACAGACCTAGGACAGTGCCTCCCCACACAGACATAATACAGTGGCTCCCCACACAGACCTAGGACAGTGCCTCCCCACACAGACATAATACAGTGGCTCCCCACACAGACCTATAACAGTGCCTTCCCACACAGACATAATACAGTGGCTCCCCACACAGACATAATACAGTGGCTCCCCACACAGACCTAGGACAGTGCCTTCCCACACAGACATAATACAGTGGCTCCCCACACAGACCTAGGACAGTGCCTTCCCACACAGACATAATACAGTGGCTCCCCACACAGACCTAGGACAGTGCCTTCCCACACAGATATAATAGAGTGGCTCCCCACACAGACATAGGACAGTGCCTTCCCACACAGATATAATACAGTGGCTCCCTACACAGACATAATACAGTGGCTCCCCACACAGACATAATACAGTGGCTCCCCACACAGATATAATACAGTGGCTCCCCACACAGACATAATACAGTGGCTCCCCACACAGATATAATACAGTGGCTCCCCACACAGACATAATACAGTGGCTCCCCACACAGACATAATACAGTGGCTCCCCACACAGACCTATGACAGTGCCTTCCCACACAGATATAATACAGTGGCTCCCCACACAGACATAATACAGTGGCTCCCCACACAGACCTAGGACAGTGGCTCCCCACACAGACATAATACAGTGGCTCCCCACACAGACCTATGACAGTGCCTTCCCACACAGACATAATACAGTGGCTCCCCACACAGACCTATGACAGTGCCTTCCCACACAGACAAAATACAGTGGCTCACCACACAGATATAATACAGTGGCTCCCCACACAGACATAATACAGTGGCTTCCCACACAGATATAATACAGTGGCTCCCCACACAGATATAATACAGTGGCTCCCCACACAGATATAAACCAGTGGCTCCCCACACAGACCTATGACAGTGCCTTCCCACACAGATATAATACAGTGCCTTCCCACACAGATATAATACAGTGGCTCCCCACACAGATATAATACAGTGGCTCCCCACACAGATATAATACAGTGGCTCCCCACACAGACCTATGACAGTGCCTTCCCACACAGACATAATACAGTGCCTTCCCACACAGATATAATACAGTGGCTCCCCACACAGATATAATACAGTGGCTCCCCACACAGATATAATACAGTGGCTCCCCACACAGACCTATGACAGTGCCTTCCCACACAGACATAATACAGTGGCTCCCCACACAGACCTAGGACAGTGCCTTCCCACACAGATATAATACAGTGGCTCCCCACACAGACATAATACAGTGGCTCCCCACACAGACCTAGGACAGTGCCTTCCCACACAGATATAATACAGTGGCTTCCCACACGGATATAATACAGTGCCTTCCCACACAGACATAATACAGTGGCTCCCCACACAGACCTAGGACAGTGCCTTCCCACACAGATATAATACAGTGGCTCCCCACACAGACCTAGGACAGTGCCTTCCCACACAGATATAATACAGTGGCTCCCCACACAGACCTAGGACAGTGCCTTCCCACACAGATATAATACAGTGGCTTCCCACACAGATATAATACAGTGCCTTCCCACACAGACATAATACAGTGGCTCCCCACACAGACCTATGACAGTGCCTTCCCACACAGATATAATACAGTGGCTCCCCACACAGACATAATACAGTGGCTCCCCACACAGACCTAGGACAGTGCCTTCCCACACAGATATAATACAGTGGCTCCCCACACAGACATAATACAGTGGCTCCCCACACAGACCTATGACAGTGCCTTCCCACACAGATATAATACAGTGGCTCCCCACACAGATATAATACAGTGGCTCCCCACACAGACATAGGACAGTGGCTTCCCACACAGATATAATACAGTGGCTTCCCCACACAGATATAATACAGTGGCTCCCCACACAGACATAATACAGTGGCTCCCCACACAGATATAATACAGTGGCTCCCACACAGATATAATACAGTGGCTCCCCACACAGACATAATACAGTGGCTCCCCACACAGATATAATACAGTGGCTTCCCACACAGATATAATACAGTGGCTCCCCACACAGATATAATACAGTGGCTCCCCACACAGATATAATACAGTGGCTCCCACACAGATATAATACAGTGGCTCCCCACACAGATATAATACAGTGGCTCCCACACAGATATAATACAGTGGCTTCCCACACAGATATAATACAGTGGCTCCCACACAGATATAATACAGTGGCTCCCCACACAGATATAATACAGTGGCTTCCCACACAGATATAATACAGTGGCTTCCCACACAGATATAATACAGTGGCTCCCACACAGATATAATACAGTGGCTCCCACACAGATATAATACAGTGGCTCCCCACACAGATATAATACAGTGGCTCCCCACACAGATATAATACAGTGGCTTCCCACACAGATATAATACAGTGGCTTCCCACACAGATATAATACAGTGGCTCCCCACACAGATATAATACAGTGGCTCCCCACACAGACATAATACAGTGGCTCCCCACACAGATATAATACAGTGGCTCCCCACACAGAAATAATACAGTGGCTCCCACACAGAAATAATACAGTGGCTTCCCACACAGACATAATACAGTGGCTCCCACACAGACATAATACAGTGGCTTCCCACACAGACATAATACAGTGGCTCCCCACACAGATATAATACAGTGGCTCCCCACACAGATATAATACAGTGGCTTCCCACACAGACAAGATATAATACAGTGGCTTCCCACACAGACATAATACAGTGGCTCCCCACACAGATATAATACAGTGGCTTCCCACACAGATATAATACAGTGGCTCCCCACACAGATATAATACAGTGGCTCCCCACACAGATATAATACAGTGGCTCCCCACACAGACATAATACAGTGGCTCCCCACACAGATATAATACAGTGGCTCCCCACACAGATATAATACAGTGGCTTCCCACACAGATATAATACAGTGGCTCCCCACACAGATATAATACAGTGGCTCCCCACACAGATATAATACAGTGGCTCCCCACACAGATATAATACAGTGGCTTCCCACACAGATATAATACAGTGGCTCCCCACACAGACATAATACAGTGGCTCCCCACACAGATATAATACAGTGGCTCCCCACACAGATATAATACAGTGGCTCCCCACACAGACATAATACAGTGGCTCCCCACACAGACATAATACAGTGGCTTCCCACACAGATATAATACAGTGGCTTCCCACACAGATATAATACAGTGGCTCCCCACACAGATATAATACAGTGGCTTCCCACACAGATATAATACAGTGGCTTCCCACACAGATATAATACAGTGGCTCCCCACACAGATATAATACAGTGGCTTCCCACACAGATATAATACAGTGGCTCCCCACACAGACATAATACAGTGGCTCCCCACACAGACATAATACAGTGGCTTCCCACACAGATATAATACAGTGGCTCCCCACACAGATATAATACAGTGGCTCCCCACACAGACATAATACAGTGGCTCCCCACACAGACATAATACAGTGGCTCCCCACACAGATATAATACAGTGGCTCCCCACACAGACCTAGGACAGTGGCTCCCCACACAGATATAATACAGTGGCTCCCCACACAGACATAATACAGTGGCTCCCCACACAGACATAATACAGTGGCTCCCCACACAGACCTAGGACAGTGGCTCCCCACACAGATATAATACAGTGGCTCCCAACACAGACCTAGGACAGTGCCTCTCCACACAGACCTAGGACAGTGGCTCCCCACACAGACATAATACAGTGGCTCCCCACACAGACATAATACAGTGGCTCCCCACACAGACCTAGGACAGTGCCTCTCCACACAGACCTAGGACAGTGGCTCCCCACACAGACATAATACAGTGGCTCCCCACACAGACATAATACAGTGGCTCCCCACACAGACCTAGGACAGTGCCTTCCCACACATATAAATAATACAGTGGCTCCCCACAAAGACCTAGGACAGTGCCTTCCCACACAGACATAATACAGTGGCTCCCCACACAGACATAGGACAGTGCCTCCCCACACAGACATAATACAGTGGCTCCCCACACAGACCTATGACAGTGCCTTCCCACACAGACATAATACAGTGGCTCCCCACACAGACATAATACAGTGGCTCCCCACACAGACCTAGGACAGTGCCTTCCCACACAGATATAAAACAGTGGCTCCCCACACAGACCTAGGACAGTGCCTTCCCACACAGACATAATACAGTGGCTCCCCACACAGACCTAGGACAGTGCCTTCCCACACAGATATAATACAGTGGCTCCCCACACAGACCTATGACAGTGCCTTCCCACACAGACATAATACAGTGGCTCCCCACACAGACCTAGGACAGTGCCTTCCCACACAGATATAATACAGTGGCTCCCCACACAGACCTAGGACAGTGCCTTCCCACACAGACATAATACAGTGGCTCCCCACACAGACCTAGGACAGTGCCTCTCCACACAGACATAATACAGTGGCTCCCCACACAGACATAATACAGTGGCTCCCCACACAGACCTAGGACAGGGCCTTCCCACACAGACCTAGGACAGGGCCTCCCCACACAGACCTAGGACAGGGCCTCCCCACACAGACCTAGGACAGTGGCTCTCCACACAGACATAATACAGTGGTACCCCACACAGACCTAGGACAGTGCCTCCCCACACAGACCTTGGACAGTGCCTCCCCACACAGACATAGGACAGTGCCACTCCACACAGACCTAGGACAGTGGCTCCCCACACAGACCTAGGACAGTGCCTCTCCACACAGACCTAGGACAGTGGCTCCCCACACAGACATAATACAGTGCCTCCCCACACAGACATAATACAGTGGCTCCCTACACAGACCTAGGACAGTGCCTCCCCACACATACCTAGGACAGTGCCTCTCCACACAGACCTAGGACAGTGCCTCCCCACACAGACCAAGGACAGTGCCTTCCCACACATACCTAGGACAGTGCCTCCCCACACAGACCTAGGACAGGGCCTTCCCACACAGACCTAGGACAGTGCCTTCCCACACAGACCTAGGACAGTGCCTTCCCACACAGACATAGGACAGTGCCTCCCCACACAGACATAGGACAGTGCCTCTCCACACAGACATAGGACAGTGCCTTCCCACACAGACATAGGACAGTGGCTCCCCACACAGACATAGGACAGTGCCACTCCACACAGACATAGGACAGTGCCTCCCCACACAGACATAGGACAGTGCCTCTCCACACAGACATAGGACAGTGCCTTCCCACACAGACATAGGACAGTGCCTCTCCACACAGACATAGGACAGTGCCTCTCCACACAGACATAGGACAGTGCCTCCCCACACAGACATAGGACAGTGCCTCTCCACACAGACATAGGACAGTGCCTTCCCACACAGACATAGGACAGTGGCTCCCCACACAGACATAGGACAGTGCCACTCCACACAGACATAGGACAGTGCCTCCCCACACAGACATAGGACAGTGCCTCCCCACACAGAACTAGGACAGTGCCTCTCCACACAGACCTAGGACAGTGCCTTCCCACACATACCTAGGACAGTGCCACTCGACACAGACATAGGACAGTGCCTCCCCACACAGAACTAGGACAGTGCCTCTCCACACAGACCTAGGACAGTGCCTTCCCACACATACCTAGGACAGTGCCTCCCCACACAGACCTAGGACAGGGCCTTCCCACACAGACCTAGGACAGTGCCTTCCCACACAGACCTAGGACAGTGCCTTCCCACACAGACATAGGACAGTGCCTCCCCACACAGACATAGGACAGTGCCTCTCCACACAGACATAGGACAGTGCCTTCCCACACAGACATAGGACAGTGGCTCCCCACACAGACATAGGACAGTGCCACTCCACACAGACCTAGGACAGTGGCTCCCCACACAGACATAGGACAGTGCCTTCCCACACATACCTAGGACAGTGCCACTCCACACAGACATAGGACAGTGCCTCCCCACACAGAACTAGGACAGTGCCTCTCCACACAGACCTAGGACAGTGCCTTCCCACACATACCTAGGACAGTGCCTCCCCACACAGACCTAGGACAGGGCCTTCCCACACAGACCTAGGACAGTGCCTTCCCACACAGACCTAGGACAGTGCCTTCCCACACAGACATAGGACAGTGCCTCCCCACACAGACATAGGACAGTGCCTCTCCACACAGACATAGGACAGTGCCTTCCCACACAGACATAGGACAGTGGCTCCCCACACAGACATAGGACAGTGCCACTCCACACAGACATAGGACAGTGCCTCCCCACACAGACATAGGACAGTGCCACTCCACACAGACCTAGGACAGTGGCTCCCCACACAGACATAGGACAGTGCCACTCCACACAGACATAGGACAGTGCCTCCCCACACAGACATTGGACAGTGCCTCCCCACACAGACATAGGACAGTGCCTCCCCAAACAGACATAGGACAGTGCCTCCCCACACAGACATAGGACAGTGCCTCCCCACACAGACATAGGACTGTGCCTCCCCACACAGACATAGGACAGTGCCTCCCCACACAGACATAGGACAGTGCCTCCCCAAACAGACCTAGATACACATAAACACTCTTTGATTCACTCGTGTGATAGCAGGGTCACCTGAGTGTGGAAGCACCCTTACCCAGGTATACACATCCCCCAATGATGTGTTGCCACTGACTGCCCTAAGTGTTGTTCCTATGTTCACCCATCAGCTTTGTTTGTGAGTTGGTGACATCATAAATGACTTGTCTCGTCTGCCAGCAAGATTTACTTGTACTATCTTACAAAACAGACACTTCGTTATAGTTCAATATGCGACACATAAACTCTACTTCTTTTTGTTTTTTTTGTTTTATAATAATAATCTTTATTTATCGAAGGTCACTTACAAAGTAATTACACGTAACTTGTTTCTATAATTCATTAAACAATATTTAACTATTTCAGTAAGGCTTTTATACAACAAACACCAATTAGAAATACCATTGCATGTTTACAATACTAGTAAATGTATATAGAATTGTTTAACATTTACAGTAAAAGTATCCTCCTTTTGTGTTCATTTTCGTTTTTTTTTAAATTGATTCCGCTTACTCTAATAATTCCAGTAACTGCATTACACTAAGCTGACATATTTTGTTTTTGTCGACAATGTACTTCTAGTTTTAGTGAATGCTCACTTCTAGGGAATGGTCGACTTATAAACGTCGACCTATACACATGATATTAATGTAATACAAACAGTATGATGTGATAGAGATTGTATGTAAATAACCCTTGTATATGAAAGTGGAGTATTTGTAGGAACTTTGAGCTAGACAGTTTGTGGACTTTTGTACAGAGTTTAAACTATTCTAATGATGTATAATGTTGCTTGTTACTTGTTAAATTGCAGCAAATAAATAGTCCGTATGATGTATAATAACGGTGTTAATGTAGGCTCGTGTTTGTTTGATTTTATCCGTTGCCTACCGTATACGTACCTTTATTGACGGTGGTTTAAGTTTGGCTACGTTGGAGGTTTATGTCTGAAGCGCCAAATTAAATCGTACGTCAATATCTTCCATTGCCGAAAATTCATATATCCATTGATTCCCAGCATCCGAAATATTGTTACTTCATGGCGACATGAAAAATACTATTGGTGAAAAGAGCGTTCAAGGGAGAGAACTTAAATTTAGATTACTCATTATCCGTGTACAAGCGCCACTTCGTTCGAAGTATTTCCCGTCGTTGTTTGTTAAACAAAGCCAAACTATTTTCCTGGATTCAGTTTATTTTACATTTCTCAGTTCAAGTAAAACATGACAACATGAGTACATAATATACAATATACTAATACAATGGTAAAGAGGCAATTACAATTAGAAAAATCAATGCATCATGCATAAGAAACACAATTGTACTTAGCATACTAGTATATAAATAGATATTGCGAGAGAATATGTTTAAAACACTTCATATTAATATAAGAGAGATAAAAGGTTGCTACAGGGAACGTCACATAGATAAGACAATGCCTCTCCACACAGACCTCCGGAAAACAACATTCCAAACATAAGGCATTTGATGAGGCGCGTGGGTAGATACGCAAGGGAACATGGGCCGCAATGAATGGCCTGGTCGACCATACGTGATAACAAAGGAGAATCAAGTAGCACAAACAGGGGGATCTATATACGTATGTAACCCATGCATTATGCTGAGTACGCCGTCACCTACGTTGAGTTCGTTAACTTCTCAGGCCGGGATTTATTATGTTTTATTCTGTTCGTGTTATTGAGATTATAGAGATTGTACCGATGCCCCCATACATCGCTTAAAGTACACTCAACAAAATTCCTAATCGGTCAGTTTATATTGTATCATTATTGTCTAATAATGCATGTATTCACACAAAATTTCCCATACCGATATTTGAACAGGTAATGCAGCGAATTATTGATTTTTTTAGCCGGCTCGCTATGAAATTAATCGTATTAGGTGTATTGACGTTTATAGCACGTGTTGCACGTGCGGGGCATGGACACATATTTGCACGTGTTCGTGTACACTTTTGTCATTGCTGATGAAAATCCTTTTTGAAAAACACAAAACATGGTGAGAATGACTGAAGAAGAACGCGCCCGAGCCGTCGGAATGATACAGGCCGGAACTCATTTACGACAGGTGGGTTTTATTTTTTGAAATTTCATAAGAATATTAACATTTTTTGTTTGAAGCCATTATATTGAAGGGTCTTGCCACCTGAAATAAGTTGAAAATGGAAATAACCACCATTATAATGGCTACAAACAAATAATGTCAATATTGTTATGAAATTTCAAAAAATAAAACCCACCTGACGTTAATGAGTTCCGGCCTGTATCATTCCGACGGCTCGGGCGCGTTCTTCGTCAGTCATTATCACCATGTTTTGTGTTTTTCAAAAAGGATTTTCATCAGCAATGACAAAAGTGTACACGAACACGTGCAAATATTGTGTCCATGCCCCGCACGTGCAACACGTGCTATAAACGTCAATACGCCTAATACGATTTATTTCATAGCGAGCCGGCTAAAAAAATCAATAATTCGCTGCATTACCTGTTCAAATATCGGTATGTGAAATTTTGTGTGAATACATGCATTATTAGAAAAATAATGATACAATATAAACTGACCGATTAGGAATGTTGTTGAGTGTACACATCTACACTGCCGTTATATTCACACGCTTCTCTATAATCATACAAGTAAAAAATTGCTGCCTGATGCAGCAAAGAGTGTGCACGGCGTGAACAAAATGAAATAGAACAAACGCAAAAGTGAACTAACAGAATGTGTTTATTATGCTGTAACTGTATATGCATGTATATGAAGAACATTTGTAGTTATAGTAGTAGTGTATGAGGAATTGAAAGACAACAGACTAGATTTTGTATGGGCATTAAATAGATAGTGATAGTGTGCCAAACTTCCATGAGAATGAACATAATGCATGTACATTAAGACAACATTATGCATCTGAGAATGCAATATTATCCTAAAACACAATCATAATTATCTAAGATATAAAATACCTGACAGAATAACATAAGTAGAAGTTAAAAAAGAAAAAAAAAAAACACCAATTGATAGCGCATAATGTAAAAATGTGAGATCACTCTTGTAGCGCATAATGTAAAAATGTGAGATCACTCTTGTATCGAATAATGTAAAAATGTGAGATCAGCCTTGTATCGCATAATGTTACAATGTGAGATCACTCTTGTATTCCATAATGTTAAAATGTGAGATCACGTTTGTAGCGCATAATGTGAAAATGTGAGATAACCCTTGTATCGCATCATGTTAAAATGTGAGACCACTCTTGTATCGCATAATGTTAAAATGTGAGATCACTCATGTGTAGCATAATGTTAAAATGTGAGATCACCCTTGTATCGCATAATGTAAAAATGTGAGATCACTCCTGTATCGCATAATGTTAAAATGTGAGATCACTCTTGTATCGCATAATGTAAAAATGTGAGATCACTCTTGTAGCGCATAATGTTAAAATGTGAGATCACTCTTGTATCGCATAATGTTAAAATGTGAGATCACTCTTGTATCGCATAATGTTAAAATGTGAGATCACTCTTGTATCGCATAATGTAAAAATGTGAGATCACTCTTGTATCGCATAATGTTAAAATGTGAGATCACTCTTGTATCACATAATGTTAAAATGTGAGATCACTCTTGTATCGCATAATGTAAAAATGTGAGATCACTCTTGTATCGCATAAAGTTAAAATGTGAGATCACTCTTGTATCGCATAATGTTAAAAGGTGAGATCACTCTTGTATCGCATAATGTTAAAATGTGAGATCACTCTTGTATCGCATAATGTAAAAATGAGAGATCACTCTTGTATCGCATAATGTTAAAATGTGAGATCACTCTTGTATCACATAATGTTAAAATGTGAGATCACTCTTGTATCGCATAATGTAAAAATGTGAGATCACTCTTGTATCGCATAAAGTTAAAATGTGAGATCACTCTTGTATCGCATAATGTTAAAATGTGAGATCACTCTTGTATGTAACAACATGTCAGAGGACAAACAAAAATCCAACATCACACAGTATATGAATCATGCAATGTGTGAATGCAAAATGAGTTTTGACATTGTGGAAGTTATAAAAATATAATATATGAATGACAAGTACAGTAAACAATAAGATCATAGCAAATATAAATATGAATGTATTAACATATATTATAAACATATTAACAGTGGAAAGAAATAATGTATTACTGAACAAGAAGCAACACGATTACTCAATACATAGGTCCTACATCTACAATATATACCTCCGGTGTTGTTAACTATCGGCCATTTTGATAGGCAAAACTGATAGAAGTAATGTCGAAATATGTCATCATAGAGAAAATACCAAGATAATTTGGATGTAAAAACGACTTTTTCTGTAACTGACTGAGGCAAATGCAGACATGAGCGTAAAAACGACTTTTTCTGTAACTGACTGAGGCAAATGCAGACATGAGCATAATGAATAAGTGATTTTTTATATATTGGATTAGTTTATCATCGTTGACATTATATTCCCCATATACTTTAACGAAATTTGCCTACAAAAATGGCCAACAATATGAACATGGGAGGTAAATATTGTAGATGTAGGAACTATGTATACAAAAACATTAATCACTAAACGGTAAAGCGCCTTGTCAAAATGTGAGATCACTTCATTATGCAACAACTGTATGCTAGCAACACGAACACTATTACACACTGGATAAGTTATCCAAGCAGTGTTAATGTATAACGAGTATAAACTTTGTCGATGACTGGGTAATGGTGTAATTGTATATGTAAATGAAAACTATAATGTTACATGAATCAACCAAAAACATAACAGGTGAACGCAGACTGGGTAACAGACCGACGTTAGGAATGACTAGTATAGTAAACAAAAAGAACATAGCAGTATAAACGTATTTACATACATAGTATTTACATACATAGTATTTACAAACAGAGTTACAGAAAGCACACAAACATGTGAAGAGGTAAAGGATCGAATGCAATTGAGGCAGCAGCTAAGCCATTCCACAAACCAAAACATTCATAATGAAAATAATAAAGCACCTTGTATCACTGCAGAGCATTAAAGACATGCAACAAAAACATTTGAGTGAACTGAACGAAAAATAAAAAGGAAGCTAGTATCACACAGTGTAACTGTAAATGTATAATGATGAGTCACCAACAATATATATATTGATCATTCATTTTGGGAGTACCAATCATTCCTTTAAATGGTAGAAAAAAGAAAATTAACGTGTGTGTGACTTTGGAAAGTGCTTAAACAAAAGAAGTTAGCAGCTTTATTGATTACTTATCGAGATAATCGATAGGGGTGACATATTTACATGGAAATTGTAGGTATTAGATGTTAAGGTATATTATTGAAGTAATGTGTGCTGAAAGGAAGTATTTCCAAAATCAAGATAATGTTTGTGATGTCTTTCCCTGACGAAGCTTCTATAACAAACAAAACAGCAGACTCACAAAAACGTGAAACTGAAGAGTAACACAAGCACTATGGCATATGCCTTTTGGATGATATGATCACTAAGCCACCATTCCGGAAAGTGCCTCTGGCATTCACTGGCAGCTTACTGGTTAGAAAATCGCGGAGACTGTAATCATCTGCCAAAGTGTTTATAGGTGGAAGGTCCACAAGCTGCTGGAGGTCAGGCATGAAAAATTTACGTGTTTCATGCCTTTGTTGGCGTTTCAAAACAAGAGACGCAGTACAATAGTATGTGGGCTGACTAGCATCAGATGCCTTGCATGTTGGACATGTCAATGTGTCCAGCTTCTTGTTTCTGCATGCTGAAATGTCAAGGTTTGGAGTTTGATGAGAAAGTAATTGAGAAAATAGCTATCAGTAAAGGGTATATCAAGCTTACAATGCCCATGTCGTTGTAATAGTGGTATACAAATACAGTTACAAAAAGTAAATGTAGAAATAGTACAGGTGCATAATGGTGTTAGCACAGGTGCACCAAAGTTTTATAGACATATATGGTAATATAGCAATTGATATAGTGTCTAAGCAATGCATTATGTAGTAGAGTTAAAATATTGCAACAATGTGCAAAGACAAAGGAAGAAAAATGGACATTAGAAGCATGAAACAAGAAAAAAACATACCAGGTTTTGGACAACATCTGTACACTTGAGCAGATATGACACCCTTGACTTGGAATTCTTCGGGCTCATTCAAGATGTCTAAATCTAAGAAGTCATCATCATCGAGTTCGTCATTGCTGGACACACTAACAGACAACGTGTCTTGTGGTAGATACTAGAAATAGAAAACAATGGAACGTCAATGCAATATGTCAATGAAAATGCTAGTTGAAAAACAAAGGAACTAAAAACATACAATTGAAACCGCTGAAAGCAACATGAAATAGAAAATTGCATGTCTTGTCCTTCAAATTTTGAGACAGAAACACATAATACTTGTAGGAGATACAAGAAATATGAATTGAAATTATAGAAAAATTACCTAGGAAATCTAAGCACTATGCATATTAAAAGACAGTATTTAATAACTATATTGAATTGATATGTATAGGTACAAGGAATGGTGCAATATATACATTAACGTAACAGCTTTAATATTAGGAAATATTCAACAGCATGACTGGGTAGTAAAGTATTAAATGTCAAACAAACCTCAAATTTGGTTGTTTTCTTGGTGGATAAAGCGTTAGAATCTTTATAGCGGTAGGTATCCGTAAGACCTATAACATCACCCTCACATATGGTTTTTTGTGCATCATCTCCAAACAGAGCCACTTTGACGGTTGGACCACCATCACAATCCTTCATGGCTACAAAGCGTATGGGTAATTCTCCATTTCTTCTGTACTTTAAAGGGGAAGTCTGAAAAAGTCCAATAATAACTTGTTTGCATTATTGTTATACCAACAGTTAGTTTGTAATGGAAACTTCTTTTTAATCAAAATGGTTTTTATGTAGAGCCTTTGGGAACTAAGTGTTATAAAAGTACAGTTGAGGTTGAATATACATGTAATTGCAATAATATACAAAAATGCATACATATTGTGAATGAAGTAGGTGAACACCTGTGAATGGAATAATAAGGATATCAAGTGTATACCATTGAAACACTCAATGGTGGCAACATTGCAGACATATGTACTAGGTATGTGAGTTGTAATATGTAAATACAAGATGTACTATTAATTAGATTCGAATGATATTGCGATTAGTCATGTATTCCGATAAGTTATGGTAGTTGGCATATTAATAAGTTGTAGTCTAGTTGAAACTACAGATGATGCAAACAATACAATTTGTCGGTGTACTGGGATTTTTTGTAAAATTTTTACCTGGACAATTTTCCCAACAATGTGAGATGATGATGACGATCTGATGGCATCAGCTAATTTGACCGCATCAGCAGTCTGGCCTTTTGGCTTTGTTGAAGCAACGATTATTGCTGCAGGCACATCTATTTCGCACCAATTGACAACTGTTGATGAGCTGACTAGCCATAGACCACTGTCTCCGTTTTTCCGAATGACATCTTTTAGCATGAGGTTAGCGCCTTGAGTAAACTGTAGCAAACTGTTCATTTTGTAAACCCTGACTGTTGTATGACTAGTTTCGTCAGCGACAATGGCTGCAAAATATCGTCTGTCAGAGTTGTCCTTGTTCTTGTAGGTAGTAACCTCAGCCGTAGATAGAACTTTGACAGCAACTGAGGTTACTTGGTCAACCGGGAGCTGTAGCGCATCTTCTATTGAAATGATGTCCATCTGTGAAAGAAGTAAATATTGAAAAAAAAATTAAATCATGTGCCTAAAACATTATTAATAACTGTAAATGTAACGATTTGGTACTGGCAGGAATGTACAACATGGTGTCAAGTACTATAAAGTGTACATGTTGGTGATGAGTATTAGCAAATACATTCTGAAAGCCCTATAAATGACGAGTGTTATAAATGATGTAGTGTGGTTGTAAAAATACACTGTGTATTTTATTAATTAATGACTACATAAAATGAAGGCTTAAAGTTTTGTTTGTTCAAGACAAATGTTAAATATTATTGTACAAGTAAGAAATACAATTTGAAAAGAATACTTACAACAAGCACTTAGACAACTGTGGAGACTATTTTGATGTCTACATGTGCATGACATGTTTGCAAAAACATTAGCAAATGTATAAGCTTTGTGACTGAGATAGGCAATTCAACAAGTATGGATTTGAAGTAAAGATGTAATGTAGAGATAAATACACAAGTTACATTTTTTGCAAGCTGTATAACTGGCAATTATAATGCATCAGCATAAATAGGCTGTTGTGTCAAATGTTGGATTTGTATGAAAAATAAATAGGCAAACTGGTGTATTTGTGTTGTGCAATATAATAAAGCAGCTCAAGTTAGAATTATAGTATGAAGCAGTAGTAGAAACAGTTTGTTAACAATATGTCAAGCATATGGTGGTTGAATGGAGCATTCATTGTACTGCTAGCGTTGCCAGTGTGCAAAAAGAAGGAGAAACAAATATGATACAAAAAATGAATGCATGGAAACAGTTGAAGTGCTTATATTAACAACTTGTTTGTTGTAGCTAAATATGTACAGTGAACTATAATAGGAATAACAGATATAAAGAATAAGAAGTGAATTGGCCTGGCCTTAATGAGATAAATGAGTACAATGTAAAATAAGTTAACACAGTATGTGCATATGTTATAATGACAAAAATATATACACTTCGAGTCTGTTTAGTCATTTGTTTGCTTTTTCCCGTAAACGATTGTATTCTTCTAGAACGGACTCATTAGCAATTACAACATCTGGATCGAAACGAATTAGATGCAGGCCTTGCAGCTGAGTGACCCTACTTAAAGCTACATACCCCATTCCCTGTTGGAAAACAGATGAGCCTAAGTCAACAGAACAGGAAGTAGTTGTTAGACCCTGCACTTTATGTATAGTGCTAGCCCAACATAGAGCAAGCGGATAATTTTTCCTAATTATAGAATGACCTGCATAAACAAACTTATGTTCAAGTTTATCAACAGCAACTAAGCCACTAGTATTGGCATTTTGAGGAGAGTACTGATCTTTGTCATCAAAAGCCACCAAAATATATTGGATATTGCCATTTATGCAATAAGAGACACTATGCACTGTGCCAATAGCACCGTTTACAAGGCCACCAGCTATGTTTATATTGCGCAAAAGCATGACTCTGGAACGTACTGAAAATTCAAAACAGTTTGGTATATTGCCAGCATCACGATCATCTTCAGGAATATATTGTGCAGGACAAGGAACACCAGCACCACTTGAATCATCAGAAGAGAAATAGTGTTCTGCCATAACTGTTATCAGAGGTCTTGCAAGGTTGTGCAAACAAATTCGATTGTGCTCAGCAGCAGAAGAACGCTTGGGAAATATACAAAGACCTGATGTAGAAAACTCTGCAGGACGCAAACAAGTTTTGAGCATTTTGACATCATCTTGTGAAAGCATGCCAACCCTGGCACGATTTAGTAACTGGACATAGGGTAAGTCACCACTTTGGCGAACATTTTCACGGAGGAAGACAGGTTGAAACAAATCCCACAAGACCATATTTTTGAAAAGAAAAGAACCACAAACTGGTTTCAGCTGAAAGAAATCGCCGAACAAAATAACATTCAAACCACCAAATGGTAAATTATTTCCAGTTACCTCACTAAGACGCCTACTTATGAATGTGAACATTCTGTCACTGACCATGCTTACTTCATCTAGGACCAATGAATGGACGCCAATGAAGTTATTCCTAAGTGTACGGAGTTGGAAGGCTGTCAAACCAGCGTAGTTGAGATATCTGTCGACTGGAATATGCAACAAAGAATGTATAGTTTGACCATGAATGTGTCTAGCTGCAGTTCCAGTAGGTGAACAACATTTTACTGGAGAATGACCAGACAATGAAGCAGTGTATAACTGTAAGAAAGAAACCACCATTTTCAGAAGGTATGATTTGCCTACTCCTGCGCCACCAGTAATAAACAAACGAAGAGGTGTAGCTCTTTTATCAGAGAAGTACTGCTGCACAATATGCATAGCGCTTCGTTGACAAGCCGTTAATGAACGAAGGGACTGGCGAAACTCATCTGCAGTCATAGTGCATGCAGATAACTGATGATAGTGCAACAGATCAGCATTATCAGGATCTCGATCTTCAGTGTACATTCTGTTATGAGCATAAGGAGTAGATAAACATATATCTATATCAGGAATGTCAGTAGCCGACGGTGGCTGAACGTCCAATTCAGCTTCAGCAAGCCGTATTCGACGTATACTGTTTTCAACTTGGAGGAAAAATGAATTGTGCATATGCATTGAATAGTCCAAGAATGAATGCTTTGCCATGAAAGCTTGTCTGGCTGTTTCAAAATCTCCAATCAAGTCCATCTCAGAACGAAATGGAAGTAATAGCATCAGTAAAGTGAAGTAGTAGTCATCATTTGAAACAGGAAAGCAAGGAAACCGTATGACAACTGAGGAGCCTCGTCGTCTGAACCAAATGTCAAAAATTGCAATGTGTACTCGTTCTAATGCATTTCGTCCAAGTTGACCACTTGGAGGCGAGCATTTAACATACCACGAAGCAAAATAATGCAAAGAAGTATGCTCCATAGACTGCGGTCTAGCACAGTAGTAATCAATAATGTTATGCATGAAAATGTCAGTAGCATTGTCATCCATGATGTTTATGTCAACTAAGGGTTTCAACATTTTGAAGCGTTTCTTTTGGGGTCTAGTGTTCAAATAGACAACCGAACGTGAACTCTGTATAAGTCTGAGGTTACTAAGGCGAAAAGCAGCTTCCTGTGCAGAGACTCGTCTGTTCTTCAAAACACACAAGCCAATGTTCCAAAGACGTTGGAAAGCTGACATGCCTGGATTCTGGCGAAAAACTGTATTTATCAAATTACCTAAAGCACATCTCAGTTCATCAGGTTCAGATTTACACAAATAATGACATACATAATAAGCAGCCCCAGTGGCATCATTAATAAGCTGAATATCCAGGTTAGCTCGCCAATGACGCAATATTTCTGGATTGTATGCATTAATGAAAGCAGAGTCCGCTGGTCTGTATGTTTCATAAAACTTCCGTTTGTTTCGAACTGTGATTACACGTGAAAAAATGTTTGTCATGGAACATTCACGTTTAGGAAAATCGAAACGACATTGTGACCTAGGCGAGTACTTGCAGTAATTCGAATGTGAGTGTCTTTGGAGTTTTGTGACTAAGGCATGTAGCCTAGCATCGTCTGATTCAGATGGGATATGTGTATGAATAGTATGGGAAATATACCGTAAAATGTCAGTGCGCGTGTTATTGTTGATCTCAGTAGGCACATTCTCAACCCAAAAAAATATATGGTAATGTGGTGAACCCCGGTTTTGAAATTCAACTCTAGCAAAGTAATCCTTGACTGAGCCCAAAGGTTTTTTTCCACTATGCACAACAAATTTCAGCAAAGCAGAAAAACGACGATCAAAATGAATAGCGGACATTAAAGGATCTGACCTCATGCTGGAAAAAAATGAGCCTTTAGAAACAGCTTCCTCGAAAGATAAATTCTCGAGCAACATGCCCAATTCTGGCCAATGCAAATCATCCGCTGAAAGAGTCATGAATAAGGTTGGGGGGCCTAAACAACGAAACATAGCCAGTAAGTTGTATAAAGCATCGCGAAAATAAGCAACTGTGCCTCGTATTTTTTTCATGAATGAATTATTAATGATATCTGGGTTTGTATTGCGACCCCTTACATCACGCACAGTTGTAAGAATTGTATACCCATTGTCCATAGACCCTTTACACATTTTCATACATATACCAATTTCATTCTTTAAAAGGAGCTTGTCATATGACACTGCAGCATGCAATAAGTAAGTGATATTCTTGCGCCAATGACCTTGATGATTATACAAACGGGACCTGAAATAAGAGCTGGGTGTTATTTTCCTTGGCCGCGGATGTGTGAAACCAAATTTACCTGTTGGGAAAAGCCATGGGAATGCCTTTTCTTCACCATAAGGTATTTCATAAACAGAGACCGGAGAGGCATTGTTACGCGGAACAAGAATCTGTGGTGAACAGCTGGCATGTTGCCTTAATGTGGAATGATCTTCTTCAACAGTATTACTATAATCGACTGGAGCAAAATTGACATGTTCCATAGAGCATACAGCATCTCCCATGGAGCTGATGTTTTGATTTGTATCGGAATGCAATGAAGTACAGGCATGTAAATTGACAATGTCACTGACACTTGAGTTACAAAATAAAAGATTGTTTGCCTTAAGCCATTTAAAGCCCTCAATGACTTTGAAAGGGTTAATTAAAAAGCCTGCATCGGATCCAACCATATTTCCAAGTTCAAAACGAACTGAACAAATGTTGTCATAACCAGACAGATCTTGTATCAGAGGATCAATGTCTCTGGGTAGGTTTACAACCAATCCTTTCTCAGCATACTGACCACCAGGCAGTATAACCAAAGTCATGCATACTTGAATCTTAGACAACAATTTTCGTTCCAAGCTACTTAGACACTTCAGTTCAGCAGGTATGTTACCAACACATAAATAATTTAGTTCAGTGCAAATAGGTGGGATATTCCCCTGTGATAAATACTGATAACAAGTACGACAAAGCTCATTTGTATGATCTAAATGTAAGGAATCTATGACCGAGTTGCTTTTACTGCATGATAAATGCATAACCTGATTAGGGAAAAGGAATCGTTCACAAGAACTGCACCAATGGTTCGGCCGACACCGAATGTATTGCTCATAGCTGTCATTTGTATCCGCATTAGAACAGAAATCATGATCAACACTGCCTGGAACGACAGCATCATTAGCACACATTGTTGCATCAACAATTTGGAAAGCACCAACATCTAAATCAGAAATGTCAAGTGAATGTTGTTCAGAAAATGTATTTGTGGGCTGCTGTAAAGAAATGAATTGAAAATGTTTGTCATTTTTTCTTCTTCTGATAGACTTGCCTTTTGGTCTGTTTCCATCAACCGCAGTGTATGTATGATCATTTGTGAAGGGTATGCTGGCGTGACAGGATTTGTTGATATTTTCATCAGCAATAGAAGCATGAAACTGAGCAGTTTGTAAAGTAGCATTAAACTGTGAAGCACTAGTGTTTGGAGGTGTGGAGTTGTCTATATGAACAGGCGACAAATTGAAAATCTGATCAAAATATGCATGATGCAGGTACGAACTCATAGCTGCTAAACTATCATAGCGCAGTAGAATGCTGGCGCCGCTTGCTTCAACAAATCCAAATTCATTCCTTGCATGAGAATCAAACACAAAAAAGAAGCCATCTCTGGTAAATAAAGCCACTGACATTGACCCAAAGGTACCTACAAGTGAATGTGAATGGGTAAATGCTGTCTGCAATGCTTGGTTTAAAGTGTGACTGCCAGCACCCGACACAGCTGGCTGGTTATTGACAGCACCAAATACAGTTTGACCTAAACGTTGGCGATAAGTAGCACCAAAAGAAGAAAACTGAGAGGGCAAATCAGCGTGAGTAAGAAACATAGATGAATCACCATTGTACCGGTCTTGCACAATGGTTTGATACAAAGAATCTCCCTCAAAAATGACAGTGTCGAGATGTTGACTGCTCCAGGTAATAGGATCTACGTGATAGTTAGCAAATACTAGTGCTACTAGAGCTATAGCTGTACACTGAGAACCAAATGATGAACTTAAGCCTTGTAAACCTAACACACCCTGATGAATGTGTCCCTGAACAACTTCAGATGGTTCAGACGACATCTTATCAACACCAATAAGTCAAAACAATGTACTTACCACAAATGCTGTAAACACACTCACAAATGTTGGATATGAGGACTTGTTCAGTCGCAGGAAGAATGAGTCTGTAAATATATAAGTAACATGTTTTAAGTTTTTAACCAACAACTTAAAAGAACCCAACTGTATAAATTATACATCTCAAACTTCCCTCCAATTTCTAGCCACACTCATATCAGGGCTATAGATTCTTTCAAACAAACTTGTACATACTGAAGGAAATATGAAATTGAACTTGTCCGACATAGGAAGCTAGTTGTCGGAGAATATAGGTCAAATTAGTAACAAATAAACATACACAAAGATAGCTACACAATGTTTTTTTGTGTAAGAGATTTTAAGGTTTGCCCTACAATCAAACAATTGCTGATGTTGGTTAGCTAAATAGAAATTGACTTGTCCCTGACTAACATATCTAACTTCCACTTACTGTCTATCACCATAAATAGTTCTACATCTGTAATATTTACCTCCCTTGTTCTGAATTGTCGGCAAATATCATAAGAAATAACTTATTCATTATGCTAATCAGCATTTTGTTTTAATAGCAGTAAAGGAATTTCATAACCGCGAGTATTGTAGAAATATATATAACAAAACAACGAAATTAGCTCCATAACGCGTATGACGCCAATAAACCATAACAAAAAACTAGGTCACCCAGGCTTTAGTACACGTGATCGGTGTATTCAATATAACGTGAGAATTAAAAAAGTACATGTTAATGATATGTTTTACACGCATGTTTGAACGATACGCATGTTTGAACGATACATGACTTACTTGTGCAGGAATAGACTGCAAATATTAAACAGACCACAGAGACGAATGCTGGCCGCATCATAACAATAACAAAGAAAATGTAGGTCAATCAGGCTATGGGTCAAACACAATGTTGCAACGATAATTTCAATAAGTATACAGTTGAAAAGAGTAATTAATGACAGAAATGACAATAAACAACAAAAGCACATACCTTAATTTAGCTTTTTCTAGCCTACAACAGCAGCAACGTTACAACGCACAATGATTCCAGCCGTTCTGCGACAATAGCGCATGCGCACGTCTAGCGCTGTTCCATGTTCTCGGATTTTGTTTTCATTTGAGACCATTCGTTTTCATTTGAGACCATTCGTTCGCGAAATAAGCGCATGCGCACAACTGGTGCTGTTCAATTTATTTCGTAATTCTGCACATCTGGCGCTGTTCGATGTTGTCGAATTTAGTTTTCAAATCGAGTCCATTCGTTCGCATATTAGCGCATGCGCACAACTGGCGCTGTTCTATTTTTGTTCGAAATTGTTTTTAAATCGAGTCCATTGCAAAACGAAGCTAACAGAACTCAATATGCACGGCGTTGACACGCCGTGCAATCATTTGACCTATTAAATCTCTTCGCAATAAGCCGATGAAATAATAAATGGGATCACTGGGGTTCGTGATAATACTTTCCATTAATCGGTAGCATGTGACTACTTTATTTAAATTACACTTTCGCGTAAACATGTTTACTGTTATACTATTGAAAACACACTAGGTTGGTGCAAGCGGCTCGCTGATTTGGCTAATTGTGCATGTCGTTTCGTCTGTCTGTAGCGAAAACATATCATTTATAAGGGAGTTAGTTATAAAGCAGATGGGTAATTAAGAAGATGTAGGAGTAAGCGACAAGGAAGTGTAGGTTATATCCAAGTTACGGTTCTAACACTGTCCATGCCTTGAAAGAAGAGAAGGAATAAGTTGTTACAGGGAACGCCACGTACATAAGACACTGCCTCCCCACACAGACATCTGGGAAAACAACAATCCATAAAACATAAGGTACTTGATGAGATTAAAGGGTACATACGTTAGGGAACAGAGGCACAAGGAATGGCCTTGCAGACCATAGGTAAGGAATAACTAGGAGAATCAAAGACAGCTGGCAACAATATGCCGAAACTTGGCAGAAAATAACATGAACACACTATATGAGGTAAAAGAATTACACAGGGGAAAGGGAACATGACATACATTCAAAACACAAAAAGAAACAATAACCATACAGCAAAGTCAGCTTTGGAACTGTCAGTATTATTTTAACCAATCGTCTATGTTTGTTTCATGTTTTCATTTGTTAGCCTTTCTTACACTTTATTCGTATATATTGTCATATGTGTCAGGTGATTTCGGGATGGTTGTAGACTTGGTATGAATGATTAGGATTTTGTTTGAATGAATTGAGTAACATGCTTTTTCCTGATTATTCTACATGTAGGAAATGACGTTAGAATGTGCGTGTAAACTAAATAAGAAACGGAGAACATGTATTAAAGGTAAAGTGTCTGTCATTTTTGTCGCAATTTGATAATTGCTTTTTTAAATAAAACATGTTCGTGTCGGCGCAACTGTACTAACATGGCTTAACTACACTTAACAAAAGTTATAAGTACTCCGATTTCCTAATTTTGATATTGTTATGAAATATGTATGTTTCAAAAAGAATTTTCGCACACAGAACGACCAATATGTCTGTAATGCTTCTACTAATTTTCAGCACAAAATACAGCTGATTGATCGAAATCAAGTCAATTACATAACACAGTACAGAAATAAAAAAAATCACCGATTAATTGAATTGGTCATTACCGATTCTTACCGCCGTTTGCCTGGACATAATGAATTTACAAACTTAATTCGTGTAAACCAATCAAATCTTACGTAAACCACCCAGGCAACGTTTGTAACATTGACGCGGATTGGTTAAGCTTTCGATAAGGGGTAATTTACCACGGTGAATTTACAGAAATCCATTTTGGATCTGGAGTGACCAGTAATCGTAACATCTCGGCATATTGTTATGTTGCACAATAAATCTTAACCCTCAAATTGACCGACCTTTTCTTGTTAACTGTTATTTCAACTGCAATATAGCTTTACACTTATACCAGACAACCTTGAACATATTTTTTCTTAATGTCAATGAATAACACGGTTGGTGTTTGGATAAATCAGCATATCGCTTTGTTCACAGACAAAACAACAATCAATTGAAATAGTTGTACTGCTGTTAATATCATTGCCAGGTAATGAATGGTGTATAAAACCCACATCGCGTATTGTACAAAATAAATTATGAACTGTGAAAATCAAGATTGTGGATAGAATTTTATAAATATATTTCCATTCATATTGACAATGTATATCATAAAGATGTAGATCATAAACTATCTCATTTTTATATGCATTATAAGTTGTAGAATAATTATTTACTATTCATATTGGCAATCCCAAAACTGTAAATCCGTTGTGTCGCTATGTTTCTATTCATGCTCTGTCTTATGAATGAGGCGTTCTCTGTAGCTGTAAATACGTTGTGTCGCTATGTTTCTATTCATGCTCTGTCTTATGAATGAGGCGTTCTCTGTAGCTGTAAATCCGTTGTGTCGCTATGTTTCTATTCATGCTCTGTCTTATGAATGAGGCGTTCTCTGTAGCTGTAAATCCGTTGTGTCGCTATGTTTCTATTCATGCTCTGTCTTATGAATGAGGCGTGTTCTGTAGCTGTAAATCCGTTGTGTCGCTATGTTTCTATTCATGCTCTGTCTTATGAATGAGGCGTTCTCTGTAGCTGTAAATCCGTTGTGTCGCTATGTTTCTATTCATGCTCTGTCTTATGAATGAGGCGTTCTCTGTAGCTGTAAATCCGTTGTGTCGCTATGTTTCTATTCATGCTCTGTCTTATGAATGAGGCGTTTTCTGTAGCTGTAAATCCGTTGTGTCGCTATGTTTCTATTCATGCTCTGTCTTATGAATGAGGCGTTTTCTGTAGCTGTAAATACGTTGTGTCGCTATGTTTCTATTCATGCTCTGTCTTATGAATGAGGCGTGTTCTGTAGCTGTAAATCCGTTGTGTCGCTATGTTTCTATTCATGCTCTGTCTTATGAATGAGGCGATTTCTGTAGCTGTAAATCCGTTGTGTCGCTATGTTTCTATTCATGCTCTGTCTTATGAATGAGGCGTTTTCTGTAGCTGTAAATCCGTTGTGTCGCTATGTTTCTATTCATGCACTGTCTTATGAATGAGGCGTTCCCTGTAGCTGTAAATCCGTTGTGTCGCTATGTTTCTATTCATGCACTGTCTTATGAATGAGGCGTTCCCTGTAGCTGTAAATCCGTTGTGTCGCTATGTTTCTATTCATGCTCTGTCTTATGAATGAGGCGTTTTCTGTAGCAACTTCTCCTTCTCTTCAATTAGTGCGCATTTCTTTGTTGTTACGCAGACTGCTCGCTTATTGTTGTTCATGTTCATCCCGGTCCCACTCCTTCCTATTAGGTTTAAGTGTTGGATCTATCTGCCATTGTCGCTCAGTTGAGAGAATCCAATGATCTGTAAAGATTATGCATAATAAACGTTAGTGAATTGAATTGTTAATCTCTTTTCAATTCATTGTGTTGTTTATGTTGATTATTTTGGTTTTATTTTATATTTCCTCTCCAGTGTTTGTTTTATGTTGGACCTAATTGATCATCTATGTGTGTTTGCTTTGATTTGCAAAAAATGCTGGCGCTTCACCAACCATACCCGACTTGTGTCGGAAAGTACATGTCTAGCTTCAACCTTACGTGGTTATAAAACACACGCGCTTTACACCCCGTGGATAATATGTTGAGGCAACCGCCAAGCGCGAATGTTCGAATCCCGATAGGGGCCCGTTCTGACATGGCCGGTTGGTGAGCTGCCAACTAGTTAAAGAATGGTAACCGTATTCCTACTTGCTTGATGCCTGACATTCAAGGAAAGAAATTGGGAAGTAAATGTGCTATCAGAAAATATGTGTCTCATAAGTCAGAAAAGGCTAGATGGGGTGACACAATAATAAATAAATAATTTTGTATATTCGAAAACTTGATTAAACCAGCAGTAATATTTGTATAAACAACATGTTTAGTGCTTTTTATAGAAGGAAATTTAATCAGAACCGTAAAATGTTACCAACGGCAGAACATTATCATATACAGACCCACTAAAGTAAGTTTATGGTAAATTTCATTTCAGGAAAGCAATCAATGAAAAATACATAAATCCCTAAAACAAATCTTTCGAGCTGTTAATCAGGAACATAAACCAGATACATTGATTGATTTCTGTTATTTCATCCAGGCTATACGTAAGTACAGATTTGGTGAACCAATGGTGACTTTGATGGACTGTGCAGCAGGTCTAGAATGATATAAATGTATTGTTGGTGTTTCAAATATTCTGTATGATTGATGTGGTACATTTGTAGATAGACGGGTTTACAATTTATTTACATATTCACCGTTAAGATTTGTCTGTTATAACATAAACCCAATAAGGACGTTTGACTAAAGCTTAGATATGAGTCCGTGCACGCACTAGAGACTCTGAAACTAATTGATTCTTTCTTTTCTCAATATTTACCCCTTACCCCTCTAACCTACATTTATTGTACATGTAATTGTAGAGTTTAAAGACGTTTAAGATATTCTAGTTTGTCTGGCTACACCCCTGTTATTTACTATAATCATAGGATCAAGGACAAATCGGGATTGAAAGCGAAACTAGACTATATGTGTATAAACAAAGACGCACGTATGCTTGTTTCGCTTTCACTTCTCGATATGGCAGAACTACTTAGAGTGTTTACTAATATTGTAAGTACGCTGATAAAATGATCGTCAGAAGCAAATACAGACGTACTTACCTCTCCGTGCTTAGTTTTTCTTTTAATTTCCATTTCCCGATCTGCCAATGCAAATGCCATTGGGTGATTTTTAATATTGATATGTACTCTATCATTAAAAGAGCATTCGGTCTCAAAGGAAACACAAAGTGTACACAAAATATGTAATTTTCCCACATACGGGAAAACAACAATCCATGAAACATAAGGTATTTGGGGAAGCGCAAGGGTAAATACGCAAGGGAACATGGGCGCGCAATGAATGGCTTGGCCGACCATACGGGATAACTATGGGATCAAAGAGGACAAACATGGGGGTTAATGGATGGAAAACATCACAGGACAAGTCAGGACAGCTGGCAACAATAGTCTAAAAATGGGGAGAAAACAGTATAAACACAATTCGGCTTAGACTTCATTTATACATTCCGTTGTCCGATACACTGGTATCTACCACAAGTGTCTGTATTCTGTATCACTTCATATAGCCACGTCATTAGATTTTATTTCTGCCCTGTCCAAAAATCCAAATGAATGTTACCTTTTCAAAACCATTTTCAATTCGTAAATGTCTGCAAGCTTTTGTCTTATCTGAAACGAGTCATCTGTGACACATATAGCATGAACTCGAATGTAGCTAATTTACTTTAGTGCCACTTTCATTCATGACACGAATGAACAGTAAATTGTGCAATCAGACAGCCATGAGGTTAATTATTTTAATCGAACTACGTTTATTGAACTGAGTGTCTCTTAGTTCATCAATGTTTTAAATTTCTTCCTTGTTCTTATTGTATTTCAAGTTATTATTATTTAGTATTTACTTACTCTTTAACAGTTAATTGATCATAGGGACTTTAATCATTTTGAACTTTAAATGATGTCGCAACTTCGACATAACAACCAACATTATCAAATAATTTGCATAGCTTGGAAGAAACTAATTCATACGACTGATATGCACCAAGACAAGAAATTGCACAATAACAGAAACTGTAACCTAGTGGATATGAAACTAAATCAATTTATAGAAAACAAATGCATAAACATAAAATCTAAACATGAATTCTGAAGAACTAAAAAGTGACAGAACTGCTTTTATATGACAAAATATGGACTAGAGGTGGAACAGTTTCCTTTGATATAATTAATAGATGTGTTCTAGTCTAAAACCAATTAAACGTAGTCGGACTATTTGAGACACATGTTGCAAATATATCATTTTTTGAATAACTGTTTAAACCATTCGTGTCAAACACCGCCAGTTACACATTCCTGAGATTATCTAGACATCGTTGTGGCAATAGTAGATTATGACACATCTTTTATTACAAATATTGTGCATTTAAACCGCGATTTTATGTTACCTTTTACTAGTAGGTATATAGTGTAATATATCCTGGCGCTTTTTGAATGGCTGTGTACTATGTATACATGTTGTGTTTCTTGTTCGTTTTCGTCGTGCATCTTTTTTCGGCGTAGCTGCATAACATTGATTTTACCTAAACAAATAAAATCTGAACAATTTTATTTTCACCCAAGAGGCACCAATCGGGATTGTCGTTCAACCGAGAGGCACCAAACGGGGTTTCGTTCACCCCAGAGGCACCAAACGGGGTTTCCGTTCACCTATATTCCTTTGTTTGGTCGTTCACTTGTCACACACGTGTTGTACTGTACAATCATCAGGAATGTAATTATATTACATTACAGTACATGATAAATAAGATTATCCCTTTCCCATTTCTGTCATGTCGTAAAGAAATAATTAACGCATATCGATCATGTTTTGTGTCTGCCGAACGCAATACATTTCAACAGATACATCGCCTTGAGTAACTGAATGCTAGTACCGTATCTACCAAGGGCTAAATGAATTAATACTACAATAGTCGGTGATTTAATCACTGGGTTGTATGTATGGACATACTTAGTTTAATAGAAGATGGTGTTGAATGACCAATTTATGATCATGCATTGTACATATCTGTTAGTTTGCAAAAATGGCATCATACCTTAATCGAGTGTAGTAATACTAGTCTAGCACAATATGCATATGTCTTATAACAATAACTATTGTATCATTAAAATTGCTATACCGTCATCATAGTTAATGTTATAGTGACATCCGTGTTCGTTTAGTTAGTATAACAATCAACTGATTATCAAGTACAGTTAAGAAGGTTTTTGTAGTCAGACTTAATCGAATCTCTTGGACCATATACTGATGGTGTGTAAATGGGTGTAAAGAGGGGAAGTTCCTGAGCTGTATGGCTACATGGGAAAATAATCAACATGAAAAAAGTGAGTTCTGTATCACAGTTTGTCCTATTTCGTTTCATTGTTGGCTGTAGATGAAATACCTTGGAAACTTATAAACGCTGTTCTGATAAGTTTAGTTTCTATTCACGACGATGAAGCTCGAATGCCAATAAGATATTAAGACAATAATTTTGATTAAACTACAGCACTTAATTTCCTCACATTAATTGAGTGCAATGATGCATCGGTCTGCTACATATCGACCATCATGGTCTGATAGAACACGATCGATACTAACGAGCTAGTTATATGTTCATCATTATGAATGTGTTAGATATAGTTCACTAGCAACTAAAAAGTACATAAGTGCCTGATAGATGGAAGCGAAACGTGGTATTACATCATGAGATTAAAGTACACATACTGCTATGCATACTGGGCTTGTAGAACGTCTAAAAAAAAAACGAATTTACTAGAGAGAATACAATTACTAGCGGAATTGTTTTCGTTCATTTGACACGATATGCTGCCACAGTTATGAATATGCCTTCAAAACGAGTATATCATATTTTGCACATTCGATCTGCATTAACTAACAAGCCAATATATCACATAAAAACAATGACATCATGCTATCTTTGCGTAGTTGTGATTAATTACTATTCGTATTAAATCATTCATGATCTAATTGCACTTAAAACTGAATATATTGATTAATACATCAATATGACGTCGGTTTTTACAACATGATGCAATTCGAGCAGTGATATCAAGGAGCTTGGAGCAGAATTTCATGGTAATTTTGCTTTGAATTGCGGTTCTTGCTTTCACGCAAATACGTGCTGTTCAAACAATATTATTAAAATTATAATTCCATTGGTTGACTAATCGATCCACTACTGATTTGATTTCATCTCCATAATGTTGGGGGTAATAATCAGATAATATTTCCCGGATGTGCTCTTAGTGGTGCAATTAGGAATTTGTTGAAAACAATAATACCAAGTAGTGGTTCATTAATTCTTGAAATCAATAATATTATTTAATAACATTGTGCGACGCAGCTTTGATGGAACGACATTTCTCTGTGTTTCGTTTTGGTGATACCATATGTTTCTGATATGAGTGTATACTATTCTTCGACAAATGCAACGTGAAAGTTAAATAAATGTTCATTTAAGTTTACATTTAATAATTTCGTATGGGGTTCGATCTATGTTCGCTTTCTTTTTTTTTCTCTATTTTCTCATATTTTCGTTTTCATTAATATGACTAACACTGACTCAATGTCTAAAACATGTAACTCTCATTTCACTTATTTCTTACATTTATACGTTTTCTGGATATTGACTAGTTGCCACTGAATTTGCAATACATTATCTATCATTTGTGTTAATTTTGGCATCACAAAGAACGAAACTGTAGCTTGATAACTCAACATTGAGAAAGTAAGACCCCAAGCTAGTAAGGAAGGAAATACCAAATAATTAGAACTAGAAACACAAAAGGAATTATCAAGATCACAAACTTAGCTACACAACGGTTTCACAACCATAAAAGTGTCGGTATAAGCACTGGGGAATTAGGTGGGTTTGACGACATAAGTCACTCGAATGTTTAACTAGGACGATGCAATGTAAGGATGTCGCCAGTGGTACATAAAACCCATAAAACATTGATACATATATATATATCGTGTATGTTTGTGTTTTCGGCGCAGCCGTACTAACATGGTTTTGCTATTTGCATAACAGTGTTATGTAAACCAATCAAATCTTACGTTAACCACCAAGGCAAGTTCTCTTCAACCGAACAACGTTTGTAACCCTGACACGAATTGGTTTACATTTGGATAAAGGGTACGTTACATTACCGAAATTCACTGAATTTACCGAAATCCATTTTGGATCTGGAGTGACCAACAATCGTATCATCTCGGCATTTCTTATGTTGCACAAAATTCTTAACCTTCAAATTGCGCCGACCATTTTTTTCAAGATATTTCCTGTTTTGTGTTAATGTTGAACGAACATTTGATGAATTGCTGTTATGTCATACGGTCGACACAACTTTATGTATATGTGGCGCCTTTGATGCCATTGATAAGGATGCTGCTTTTTAGACTCTAATAATAAATATTCAATACATTTACATCATGCGATAACTCTAATTGATGTGCTAGATGGCCGGGTGTACAATTCGTTTGATAACGTGATTTACATTTTCATCGACCGAACACAATTTGGGTCTAGTAAAATTATGAGTGTCTGTATTCGACTTTATATATCATAAATACAAATTAGTTAAGCATGGTACATACATATATATGCTGTTATACATGTTAGACAAGTTGGCTGTACATCGTCGGACTGTAGAAGTGATAAACAGGTAAAACAGTTTTCTTAAATGATTTTTATCGGAACAAAGGATAAGTGTACGTTGTGTTCTTTGTTCAAATTATCATTCGATTAAACGCATCTCAAAATACATACATATTACACATTGGTACCATTCTTACAGAATGTTGCAGCTTAGTTGGACTTGGCAAACGTATTTCATTAGTTTGAGTCTAGACCGTTGTCCTTTAAAGGACAAGAAGTAGATGACAAAATACCAACAGTATTGTTTTCCCTACGACTTTATTAAAAACATTTTTATAATTTCCATTCACATAGAACTTTAGTTTTATTTAAAGGCCCAATAAGGTCATCTGTATCATTTAAACCATAAGTTGTAACAGTTGAGCTAAACTCAACGAAAAACATCATATGCATATTACAAAAATGAGTCAAATTTGCGAATTTTGTAAATTGTCGATGTGACTAGCCGTTTGCAATTTAAATGTTCCTTGTAGCTAAATCATTTGCGACGTCGAACGCAACTACAGCAACAATAGATAATCATATTTAAACTGCCATCATGTTATTTGTGTGAGCCTGTTGGATGCAATCAGGAATGTCTTTCAGACAAAAACTCAGGAAACTAGATTAAGCTGACCGGTGACAGGTTAAGAGCTTATTTCATTTTGCTCCGATATTTAATCTTCGAAAGTTTGATGGGATAACATTAGTACGTGAATAACGTAATAAGTTTAAGGGTATACTTAAAAACGGGAATATTTTGGATAATGCAGATATATCGAAACAACGCTTTTGTAATCCCTTATGTGACAGATCCTTGACTTTCTTGGCTTGTCCTGTAGTGTATTCCATCCACTCAATCAATTTCTCCCTACTGTCCTCTCATTTGGTTGTTTTTGATATTCAGTCAGACGATCTCTTGCTTCCACATTCCCATAAATGTTTGCTCTTACACCTGCTCAATCACTTATGTTTCGTAAGCTGTTGTTTCTCTAGGGTCTGTGTGGGAAAAATCTCTTCGTCATAAATGTGCTCTGAAAACAGTAAACATGTCTGGCGTTTAAAACTGGATCCGGTGGCGATCGATTAAATAAATGCAATAACTACATCACAGACCGTAAATACGGAACGGAACAGAGCACAACTTTATTTTAGACTTATATACGTCCAAAGTGTAGTTAACCTTAATCAACTTTATATAAGTTAAATTTACACGAAAATGACGTAGATTCGCCGTGGTGTAGTGGTAAGCATAACGGACCGGCAATCCGTAGCGCCATTGACCGATTTTTCGTGTTCCTCAAAACATGACTTTATTTATACAAAAGTATGTTGTCTTATCTACATACAATATATTTATATAATAATCATTTAGCAGTTAGTATCTGGGATTGGCAGATATAACGCTGATTAAATAGTTAGAAAGAAATGTTAAATTATCCATTTTTCATGTAAACAAAATAGTTTTTACTATGAACTCTGCTTCATACGTACTGAATGTGAGAAACGATGCTAGTTAAATGAAATGAATGAATGTGTAGTTGAATTGTTTATATAAACGAAGCGTATGTGTACTTTTTCTTACATTCATTATATTTTACATTATCGCAAATATATGTACGTATATACGACGATAAATAATACACTTGGTCCAATATTCTTTTATTTAATGCGGTAACTACACAACAACATCAAACGTATACAGCAATAAATACACGTCATTCTTTAAATATATATCTGGCTCATCTGAACATACAATGTTTGAATTGGCTTCAACCAGTATTGTTGTTACATTGGCTGAAACATCTCTAATAAGAGCCATTGCAATGAATAACCGATTGAAAATATGTTTTTATCATAATATGTTACTAACAGACTTAACTTGTAAAACAGCCTTATTATTAAAAAAAGTTTATTTAAATTTTATGATGTATATAGGTGTATATTATGGTGTATATAGGTGGCTCTGTGGCTCAGTGGTTAACGCTGCTGACTACGAATCCGAAGGTCGTGGGTTCGATCCCTCGTCTCGCCGGATAAAACAGAAATGCTTTTCAGTGTTTCCCACCTAACATAGTACTGGCATGTAACCAGGAAAGTACTGTGTATCGGTGCTATACACCGGGCACATTAAAGAACCAGACTGTCTATTCGAAATAAGAGCTAGGCAGAAATGCCGGGCATGTCTGTATCACAATTTCTCTCTCTCCCTTCTGGGGTCTTTCTCTCAGTCTGTCCCTCTGGTCAGATCACGCTGTATCTGCACTGGTAGAGGATGCACCTGCGCCCTTGTGGCTGCAACAAATGGGGTCTATGTAAAGCGCCTGTGAACGTGTTTCGCATGAAACGGGCGCTATATAAATCTGGTATATAATAATAATAATGTACAAATATCTTTCTTTAACAAATACGGATTAATACATTATGAGTTTATTCTTTGTTAATGCATGTCTATTGATGTTTTAACTATAGAAAATATATTTTTCATGTTTGTTTAGGTAAACAAATGAACAAACAATGAGCATAATATCACTTTAAGATAAGTTGTAACCACCTTACATATACGGCTAGTCTTCATGAACGTTGGGAATCCCATGTATACACCTCAATGGGTATTGTGTAGCGGTGCATAGACACCTTTTGTTTTGTTTTCATGCCATTGTTTTAAACATTTTGTTTTACTAACAACCATTTAGAAGCAAACTGGTTTAACACGATTACAGAGAAATATCTTGCCATATCAGGTCCATCTGACCAGATGTTTGGAAAAGTTGGAGGACATGAAATGAAATATCCAGCAACTATATGCGGATGCCAGAGTGACAGTTTATAATAAAATAATCAACAAAATGATCTGGTAGAAATAGCTCACATGATGAGTGAATGTCATTTACATGTGTACAACGTACTGTTATTAAAAAACATTTAGTCTATACTGCTTTTTTTGTACTCAATAACACCCCTTTCTATAATTAGACAGCAGTGTACTGGTCCTTATTATGATCGCCAATCTCCGCCAATCTCCGGTTCAATCGCCGTTGAGTATATGAGATTCTTGAAAGTTATTCGATTGTTGAGAAACAGGGCAAATACGAAAGACAGGGCCAATATGAAAATAAATTTTAAAAAAGTACGACTATACATGAGTGCCAGGTAACTGGTGTCGAACTATTCTTGATACTTTCGCGGTTAGTTCATATATACCATAACATGAAAGTATATTGAGAAAATCCCTTGTTTTAATCCGTTGTCCCTAGTCCAGTGTCCTCATCCGACAGAGCTGCACAAATCTTACTACAGTGTACAATGTAACATTGTGAACTAAAGGTTAATAATTTATCAAAATGGAATTAGAAATCATGTACACTTCCTTAAACATTGTTATCATTAAATATGCATGGCGTTGTAATTATGCACGCGAGATCTTAATCTTGATATTCTGTTCACATTAAACAATCAAAATACTTGATTATATTACAAAGAGTATAACAGTTTCGCATGATGTGTGCTAGACAAATTTGTTGTAGAGTTGAATATTGCAAGCAAATCATTTAATTCACGTGCAAGTTTTATTAAGCATCCATTGATCTTATGCTGTTTTTGCATTCAAGAAAGGGATGTAATATTGTCTCAGGTTGTGAATATATACCGACGTACTTTTGATAATAGTTTCTTGTAATTATCATATGGATTTTACGTGTGTCAAAGATCAATATAATTTATTATGTTGCAAAAGAAATTCCTAGGCTTTTTAATGTCACATCCATCAACATGATATAATGAGAAATACTTGAACAAGATGGTTGGTGCAATTTTAAGATTTGTTATGCCGAGATGTTACGATTGCTGGTCACTCCAGGTCCAAAATGGATTTCGGTAATTCAGAGGATTTCGGTAGGGTAACGTATTCTTCTTCGAAAGGTTAACCAATCCGCGTCAAGGTTACAAACGTTGTTCAGTTAAAATATTATTGCCTGTGGTGGTTGACGCAGATTTTATTGGTGTATACAACAGTGATATGCAAATAGCAAAACCATGTTAGTACGGCTGCGCCGAATAATGGTATTCAGAATCAACAATATGACGTTACATAGTGCACACAGCATGATAATACATGGTATACCTTGATAGATATGTGTTACCTGGTACAGTAGTAAAGACATGAACCAGACGTTTACAATTATACTACATACAAATGTTGCCATTACGTAACATGATTTATTACATTACATTCAAGAAATAGCTAAATGCATTTGTTTAATGTACTAGACGGTGGGACATAAAGATCCGATATCAGCGAATCTTTTCACAACAACATTAAGTATACATTTGTACGTGTACTGTCATTTAAAATTAGTATGCACCCAATCTTACTCATATTATCGATGCTTGTTCATTGTATGCATTTTATAAGGTATGGTTAATGTTATATTTGATGGCTCCAGAAGAGATGTACAACTTTGAAGAATCGTTGTGAATTCGAGTCCACTGAAATACTGATTCTTTCAATAATTATATTATAATGTATTCGCTGAATGATACATGCGATTATAGATGAATTTATTTTATTTTTATTCCAATTATGTTTTGTAATTTATTATCATTAATATTTTTTATATTATATTTTTATATTACCAAATTACTGGATAACAAGCAAACGGATGTGTAAGCGAATTTAGCGCTAAGCAGGAATTAATACAATAACGATTTATAAAAAGAAGGTTGGGATTCGAACCCACGCCGAATAACCATACGAAGTAGACGAACTGCCGCTTAGCCAACTGTGCTACGGGGCGAATCAAACATAACAATGTGAATATAAGTTTTTATATTGATGGCTAAATAGTATTAAATACACGGCCACCCGCTTTAACTAGATTATGTTGTTATCAAAAGTACCGTTACTACGGAGTGTTTGAGGTTTATCTATAGTTTATAGTTCTGAGTGCATACACAAAGGTTTATTATATACATAAAAACCAGTAAATCACCAACAATTATTCCTTACAGTTATTACTCAAATGTGCTATTTCTTTCATTATCGTGTTTACCTAAATATCGAATATAGGGGTGTTGTATACAACCTTTTTACAGCGAGTTAAAATGATATCACATATAAAATATGATTTAAACAACCTTCCCACCCTATACCCAATATAATGGATAAATCGATAATGAAAGGCTAATCGAATTGGGTTTATAATTACTTGCTCATAACATTTTATATAAATGAACACAGAGAGTCACAGCTGTCTGGTTAAAGCGCTTTCGAAAATGTAATGGTTTTACAAGCGAATATAATGTGTATGAAATACATTAAATAAACATCACAGAAAACACTAAGTAAACTGTTCAATAGACAGCTAATCTCCGGGCTAGGAGAGGTTTGTGGTGTTATTGAACAGCTTAGAAGTGGCAGTGTGATTACTATATCAACAAATGTCTACACGGATGTCGATAATATGGACAACATAAACTTTCTTCAGTTACTGATTGTTGTGAAAGACAACAGAAACGATATTCGAGAATATGAATCAAGACGTCAATAATGCGTATCTTAAACTTATAGCGAATGTATGTATAGATGTACAACGACCTTCGAAAAAATGTTCATTTGCAACGGTTAAAATGGTATTCGGTATACTTTAACTGAAAATTCTGATATATTAAAATGAATCAAATTAACAACTTACAACATTTTTAACAATTGGTTCTACACTGCAATGGTTCTTATTAAAGATGCTTAAGCCGAGGTAACAACGATACTGGATCAAACCCATTCAAACATTCATCTTCAGATGAGCCAGATACATCCTTAAATACTAATTGCATATTAGTACTGTGGAATTGTGTTCGCTTCAATACTAATTGGTACACATAGCAAGTCAGAAATAGATATACCCAAAGCGTTTACGTGCTCATACGAAATGATGTTCTTGCTAAAGCGAACACCTTTTACTTGCTCACGCGAAATTAACAAATTAGAAATGTCACACCTATGCCGCCTTAGTTTTGTCACATTAGTGTCCCGATTTTTCTGATATTAGTTCGGTTAATTTTCATAGGGTCTTACGTCGTCATACGGCGGCCAACTGACCTAACCAGTTTCCTGTAATTAATTATCGGCCAGTGTAACTTCCACTCCTGCAAGCAATTGACAACTTATCCACATGAAAATTTAGTCCTAACGAAGTTATAATCTACTGCGTGTTTCCTCTAAGTAAACTTAAATTCGATTACAAATTGTAAAAGTCCACTATTATTACGGTCAATGTCTTTAGAGACGTAAATAAAATCTCGATAAGTCACAAGTTGGTTGTGATATGTGTAACCACTTTATAATATATTCTATGACAGACTGACTCTCATTAGAAACACGCTATCTGATCTAATATATGGGCCATGTTGTTATGTTACAGACTTTATGTCATTGTAGAGTTTGCGCGCATTTTATTGAGTTGGTCTATAAGTGAGGTTTTATTGTACATGCTTCTGTGAAATTTCTAGATATATTTTGCGATATAGTAATTTTGTTATGGTGAATACTAGTGAATACTGACTTCAGCAATAAATGCAATTAATCAAGCTAAACAAACTTTTTTTGATTGAACCCTTCAAAAATAAAAAAACGTCACGTGATTTAATTAGGGATTCAAATTGAAATTAGGGATTTGGGTAAAACTGTCTACAGAATGTCAACATATACACTCAACAAAATTCCTAATCGGTCAGTTTATATTGTATCATTATTTTTCTAATAATGCATGTATTCACACAATATTTCACATACCGATATTTGAACAGGTAATGCAGCGAATTATTGATTTTTTTTAGCCGGCTCGCTATGAAATAAATCGTATTAGGCGTATTGACGTTTATAGCACGTGTTGCACGTGCGGGGCATGGACACATATTTGCACGTGTTCGTGTACACTTTTGTCATTGCTGATGAAAATCCTTTTTGAAAAACACAAAACATGGTGATAATGACTGACGAAGAACGCGCCCGAGCCGTCGGAATGATACAGGCCGGAACTCATTTACGACAGGTGGGTTTTATTTTTTGAAATTTCATAACAATATTGACATTATTTGTTTGTAGCCATTATATTGGTGGTTATTTCCATTTTCAACTTATTTCAGGTGGCAAGAACCTTCAATATAATGGCTTCAAACAAATAATGTTAATATTCTTATGAAATTTCAAAAAATAAAACCCACCTGTCGTAAATGAGTTCCGGCCTGTATCATTCCGACGGCTCGGGCGCGTTCTTCTTCAGTCATTCTCACCATGTTTTGTGTTTTTCAAAAAGGATTTTCATCAGCAATGACAAAAGTGTACACGAACACGTGCAAATATGTGTCCATGCCCCGCACGTGCAACACGTGCTATAAACGTCAATACACCTAATTCGATTAATTTTATAGCGAGCCGGCTAAAAAAATCAATAATTCGCTGCATTACCTGTTCAAATATCGGTATGGGAAATTTTGTGTGAATACATGCATTATTAGAAAAATAATGATACAATATAAACTGACCGATTAGGAATTTTGTTGAGTGTATGCTGGTTTCTCTTGTTGCAATAGTAAAAATATCGTAAACAACATGCGCATTAAACACTTAGTGCATATTAATTCCATTGTGCAATGTGTTTACATTTTGCAATACCGTAAACAACGCGCTGAATTTCTTTACAATTGAAACATAATTTGAAAGTACAGCGCCGATAGTACTGTCGGTCTATGACTAAGTCTCGACTTGGCATCTATATATATAGTCTGAGAATATTGATACAGAAATAATTTCAATCCTGTGCGCTTGGAGTATTATATCGAATACAGTGAGCAGTGATTGGATACCGTGCTATAAGGTATGTAACGATATTTTATTACAATACAATTTATACAAGGGATATTTATTATATTATCTTTATAATATTTTGTGTAACAAAGTTATTCTGTTAAAGCCACAGAAACGTTAAAAATAAAAAATAAGATTATATTCTTTAATTCTGTCTCATTGTGTTCAAAAAAGTATATATGCAACTGTACAACTCTACAAAGAAACATTTACATTGTTGTATAAAACCATTTACATTTGAATTATAAGAGACTATGAAACATAATAAAATATACATGAACATTCATACAACACATTAAAACACCACAAGTAAATGTAGAACTGTGTTCAATGAAATAATATGCTGCAGTTATAATAAGATAGATAAAACTACGCGGAGTCACAAAATGATAGAATAATATTCACACATTGAAAAGAAAATGTTTAAGTATATCATAGCAGGTTGTGGCACTTGAATGTATCAGTATCATAAAGTGACTTGAAAATACAAAAACTCATATTATGTACATCACATAAAATCAAAATTGTCACAGAAAAATGTAGCTTCAGAAAATAACCGAGTTCTTGAAGTTTCATATACACTTTTATCACAGTGTAAAACAAAATGAATTTCAGGTTCGATATCTGTACAAAATGGACAATTACGCATATGTTCTGCGATATTTTCGTATCTCCCGGTTTCGATAACAATATTTTGTTTTATATCTGATCGTTGTTGTGGAAAACGCGAAATATAAAGGTTGTATACTTTAATAGTTTTGCTGCACACAATTTGATACTGTTTTTTAAAAAAGTACTTGTACATTGATAACTGATTCATTGTGACTTAGTAATGACTTTACCTTGTGTGCTCGTAAAACAAGTGTCATGTATATGATACATTCATTTTTTTCAAAATTGAATGTCATTTAATTAAGACCATTCTTTTACTAAAGCGTCAGGTTTTCGCCAATACACAACATTGTGCCTACAATGATAATTAGGAACTTTACTCAAATGTGTTGAGAGATTGACCGTTTATTGAGTGATGGGTCCGCAGGCCGAGTGTTAAAATAAAACATGTTTTTGTTGGATAAAACTAATTGAGTCTATTGCGACAAACGTATTATCACATGCAAAGTCGAAAATACTTAGGAAACAAGACGCATGTTATAGCATAGATGTTCCAGACTATTATAAATGCATTTGAGGCGGAAAATATGAAGAATGGAATGCAAGATATAGAAACGTCACTTATAATAATGTAATGAATATTGACGATAACATAAATATAACAAATTATTTTCCTATCAGTCTTCAATCTATGTTTACAGCTACTCGCAATCTCATAAATAGGTTTTATGATATAACGTAGTTTTATACGAATTCTCGACATATGCGCAGCATTTTGTTTAAGCTGCATTTAATAATTACTTCAAAATTAGTTGAACAGGTGTTTTACAAGTTTGTTTTGCAGTCTATCGATATTGCTGTAATACAGGTTTTTCAATTTTAACCAGAAATAAGAAGTATAATCAACTAAATTCCTAAGTTCATGTTTTATATTTATAGAATCAAATTATTGAAATAAATCTGGTTATTTGTGTATTTCTCTTCGTGCTATTGTTGTCACTGTGACCTCTGTACGCTGCATTCTCTGCTGTAGATTTATGAAAAACAGTATTTGGTTTCATCAGGAATGTTTTGTACAAACATTATATATGTATTACTGCAAACTGAACAATTTGAAGAGATCACAAAAGCACAACAATCAGATTAGTCAAAATTCTAGTTGTGGGTTGCAGCTATACAATAGGTGTGTGGTTTACATTATAATATAATGCGTCTCTATCAGTTACCTGCATATAAAACGTTTCTCGTAAATGTATTTTAAAATTGTAATAAAACAGCAGTAGTCGTTAATATTTCCAGGCGCCGAAACAATTCTAAGATAAAGTAGATACTTCCATGGCATATGTAAAAGTATAGGCCAATTTAGCCAGAAAATTGTTTTTCATTTGTTGAAATACGTAAAACATGTTATATAACAATTTGAATACAGTAAAACTCACATAAATACTTTCCAGAAATGAGGACCACTTCATGCATTAGAACGTATCTTTATGGACAAGTACCGATATAAGCTTGATCATTTGTTCACTTACAACAGACTACCTTCAGGGTAAATGTCGGTCATATAATTGTGGTTTCATTGTAGTTAAACAAACTGTTTTACTCCATTTTCCCCTATTACAAGTCTCTGCGACTGTGTACGGTCGTTAAACGGCTTTAAAATGAGGCAAGATTATCACTTGATAGACAAGCCACTGTCCTATGAGTAATTTATTTATTCCCTCGTGTCCATGTCTTGTCTTTCATTAGCTGTAGCAGATTTAGTGCGGTTCCAATATCGGCGAAACTACTACAATTACAATAAATATCATTTTGTGTTAGAATGATTCCTCCGGTGGTCCGATATGATACGAACATCAAAATTGCAATTTTGCCTTTATTTTTAAGTACGGATTTCGATGAATATTCGGATATTCGAATATTCGTTCGTAAGTCCGAATATTCGAATACTGATTCGGCAATCGAATTTTCGATCAAATATATTTTTTAAATATAAAAGCTCAATGCAAGTGTATTAAATTTCAATGATGGGCATTAATGACATTTAGCATGTAACTAACACCTACAGGTGTTAATTGACATGTCATGGTGTATATTTAGGGGCAAGAGAGATATAACACTCTGGTGATGAAACTTAGGCCCTGAAATTATTAGTAATCGCAGGGAGTGGGCAGTTTAAAAACCAAAAGGGTAAGCATGAAGTTAAACTTCGAATTTCAAATGTATTTTTTTACTAAGAAGGTCGACTGTTCGAATATTTGTTCGGAAGGTTGTCCGAATATTCGAATACCAAAATTGCCATTCGTTGACATCCCTTTTTTTAAGCATCAGTAATTACAACAACACTGACAAGTGTGTGTTGGTATGGAGCTGTATTTACCAAACAATGACCTCTCATTTACGCGTCTGTTTTTTCGGCGCAGCCGTACTAACAGGTTTTTTCTAGTTTTCTAGTTTTATTAATTATTTTGGATAACGTTTGTATCTAACCGGTAGAGTAAAACAAAATCGCGCATAAACATTAGTGAACATTATTTGAGCGCTGCTACGGGATGATTTTCAGCCTCTTCTGTAAGTGACGTCATTTCAAGAAAACGCATCATGTGTTGTCACTATTTGCAAGCAGAAAACAATATTTATTCCATATGGTCACTGCGTTTTCATAATGCCATATGGGGAAATATTGCTTACTGCCAGTACGTGGTGATGTCACGTGTGACGTTTTCTGGAAATGACGTCACATAAAGAAGAGGTTGGAAATCTGGAAAAATACTACAATCGGATATACCAGAAGCTTACCCCCAAACGACGATATTTATTTTATCTGTTAGTTAAACACTTCATCTTATCTATAGTTATTATCAGATATAACATACATTTATATTTCGGCACCAAATGATGATGACAATTAAACTTTACATATTTTAACCTCCATCTATTTTCAAATTTAATGTTATCTATGCTGTAGCCCGCCTGGCTAGCTCAGTTGGTAGACTGCCATTATGTCACCTGGCAGATCCGGGTCCAATTTCCAGGTTGAGCAGTTACGTAATTCCGTTACATTGGCTACGGTCTTGTCATTTACATGTGGAGAAATTATCACCTGCTTGAAGTTAGTACTGGCTGATAACTAATTCCTGTAAAACTGGTTAGGTTACTGTCGTATATGACAACAACAATGGTGAATAACGACGTATAACCTGTTGAAAACAAATTCATTTTATTTATATTATATTGCGATTTTATTAACCGCGCACGTATGAATTCATTACCTGGACCATTACATTGCATTTCAAAATAAGTGTATTGAAAAGTACATGTTTGTCTGAAAGCTTGACGAAAAAAAAGCCGCGGTTGTGTTTTGATAGAAAAGTAATCCAAACATCCGTTATAGCTTCACGCACGAGAGCATTTCTTTACCTAAATTGACATGGATCGGTCCTGAAGGTTTTGTCTTTCAGTGAACGCGTGGTGTACGAAAATGGCTAGGTTTCTAATTTCGGTAACATTTTCAATAGTAATTAATTGTAAAAAGTTGTACATATTTGGATTTTGGCAATAAAAGCGTTTAATTCATTTTTTTCGACTTTTTTGTAAATAGGACATTATGGCAAAATGAGTTTCATCTTCCAACACGTTGCATGCAATACATAATCGTTCGTTCGTTATTTAAACCATAAATGTTATAATCATGTATACACGTAAGCGGCAAAATCGCCCGGCGTGCGAGCATCGTACGGATTTTTTGAACTCGTAGAGGACTCGGGGACTCTCTGAAAATGTTTCAAAGAGCTCCCGAGTTCTCGCCGAGCTCGTAGAAATTTTCGATGTCAGGAGCAGCTCGCAAGGCCTCGGACGGGAACAGCAAAGGCCCCCGTAGAACTCGTACGGGCATCGCACGATGTCCGTGCGAATTTGGAATTTGGGTGGCCCTTAAAAGCTTGCCGGTGCTCGCACGACTATCGCAGGGGAGTCGCCCGCTAAACATGCAGGACCCCGTACGGGAGCCGTACGAACACATGTGCATTGTACGAGGTACGTCCGAGCTCCGCACGACATGTCTGCGATGTCCGTACGGATATCCTACGATTGCATCCTCCGAAAGATCGTACGGGGCCCGTAGGCATGTGACCAGAAGCTACGATTGTACGGAGACCATACGGATTTTAATAGTTGATGGAATCGTACGATTTTATAAATCGTACGGACATCGTACGGATATTTGACCGAGGCATAAGGTGACTCAAAGGTTCACTGCGCCGGGTTTCTCTTTCTTTGTACTTTGTAAATGAGTTTGTAAACATCTATGCTCAAGTTACTATAACAAACCATGTACTTACTTATAACACCCAATTCGATAAGTCTTTCATTATCGATTTATCCATTATATTGGGTATAGGTGGGAAGGTGTTTTAATCGATTTATATCGATTAGGAATAAGCGGGAAATTACTACAAATTATTCGCTCCATGTATGAACGTGTAAGATGTCGAGTGAAGCATTGTAATGACGAATACATGCACTCTGATTTTATTGACGAGGTTGTTGGATTAAAAAAGGGTGAAATATGTTCACCGTTATTGTGGTCTCTATTTATTGAAGATTTAGAGCTTTATCTTACTTCAAAAACCGATTGTAGCCTTGATTTTAACAATCAATATAACATTGATTCTACTTCTATATGCAGATGGCATTGTCTTGTTTTCAGACTCAATTAAAGATTTACAGCACAAGTTAAATGACTTATATACCTACTGTAATCATTGGGGTTTAGAAGTGAACACCGAGAAATCAAAAATAATAGTTTTTAGACGGCGTGGACGCTTAAGTAGTGACGAAAAATGGACATACATTGGTGTTGAGTTAGAAATAGTTGATGATTTTAATTTTCTCGGAACTATTTTCACTTCAAACGGCAAATTGGAAATGAATAATCAACCGATTGTTGGAAAATCATTGAAAGCAATGAACTTTTTAATGTACAATTTAAAAGAGTTGGGTTTTAGCCCGAAGACAATATGTCAATTATTTGATACATTCGTTACAACTTCCATTCTAAATTATAGCAGCGAGGTATGGGGATACACCAAATCAAAGGAGATTGAACGAGTGCATCTAAAATTGTGTAAAAGAGTGTTGGGGGTTAATCAATCTGCAAGTAATTGTGCTGTTTACGGCGAATTGGGTCGTTTCCCCGGTATATGGACGCTATGTAAGATTGTTTAAATATTGGTGCAAAGTGCTTAATACCGAAAACTGTATTATCAAATTTTTATATCATACATTGTTGAATGATATTGTCTTAAATAAGAACAACTGGGTATCTGACATTAAAACAATGTTGTATAGTAACGGTGTTGGGTATTTCTGGGAAACCCAAGCAAGTATTGTAGATCCATGCAACATTATAAGTGGTTTTAAACAATGGGTAATTCATTGTTTTATTCAAAATTGGAACTCTGACTTATCTCAAAACAAAGTATTATGTGTATATAAACATGTGAAACATGTATTTGAATACGAAACTTATCTTAACAAAATTACAAATAAGACTTGTAGAAAGCTTTTAACTAAATTTCGTGTTTCTGCACATTGTCTGCGAATGGAATCAAACAGATTCGGAAGATCTCGTATAGAGAGAAATTAGCGAATATGCTTAATATGTAACAATGGAGACTTAGAGGACGAGTTTCATTTTATTCTGAATTGTTGCAAAAATGAAATTTTATGAAGGCGATACATAAATGAATATTATTGGCGAAAACCTCTAGTAGGCCTATGTATAAATTGGTTCCATTATTAAGGTCTGATAATGATGTACATGTAGTTTTAAAAATATTGACAATGTATCTACAAAGTGCTGTTAAAGTACGTACAAATATATTACGTTCTTGATTGGATGTTATAATTATAATGCTGTTTTTCATATTTATTCATATTGTATCACTGTCGTTTGTCATGTGGATTGTAATATTTCGTTTGATTATGTTGTATGTATAAATGTACATGTACTTACTCTCACAGAGTATGTAATAGTATTATTGTAAATTGTATATATTGGATGATAAGTATTATACTTAAATCAAGATATTGATAAATCATTCTGTTCTGTTATTTAATCATATCAAAGTTTCAATTATGAACGGATGAATAGGTTGTTTAAAACACCCCTATAATCGATAATTAGGTAAACACGATAATAAAAGAAACAGCGAATCTGAGTTATACTTACATGCATACTATGTTAAATAGTACGTTTTGAACTTCATTATCTAATCAATCGTTTCTGACTGTATAAATATTTATCACAATTTGTTTTTTATGGTGATCGGGTATCACGAGGTCCTAAAATAACAAACGCCAGACACATACTTAAGTTTTAACCATTAGAACGTAAACTTGTGGTATATATATATTTGTTTATTAACGTCTCTTCTTTGTACAAATAACACTCATATGCACATAATGGAAACAATTAACAATGTACAAAGCCACTCTAAATTAGAGTTATAAGACACATAAAACATATACTAAACAAAATATACTCTTATACACATGATAAGAACCTAGAAACAAATGCTAATCCTGGTATAACAACTAATTAAGGTAATATCGCGCACAAGCGTGCATAAGTACAAAATGTGTGTAAAAAATCGATTATCATCTCTGTCAGACAGTAGATGAACTGATTAGCACTTGCCTCTAGTTTATAGATAAAACAACAGCAATATAAAACATGACATACATTACTTACATAAATAAAACATTCTGGTATTAAGAATACCGTTACAGGTTTTGGTGCTAATCGACAAAGAGTTATATCAGATAAAATAAAGGACAACTTGTCTACATCAGATATGATATTGAATATATGATTAATAGCATTAGCCTTTTCTATCAATGGTTGTCGTAAACTGTCATATAAGTTACAATATATTAATACATGCATTTCTGTTTCAACCATGTTACATGAACAAAAAATACAGAGACGTTCATTTTCCATAAGGTTTTCATAACGTCCTGTTTCAATTCTAATAGGAGCTACTCCACATCTAAATTTACTTAAAGCAGATCTATGTTTCGGTGCCATAATAAGTTTACAGTAATGTTCTGGTTTTATCCAATTTAAATTTACAATAATTTCTAAGCTTATTTCTCTACCCCTACCAGATATACCTTCGGTTTTACTAATACTTTCAAGCCAGTCATTTGAATGCAAACATAACATTTTATCATACACTTGCTTAACTAACATATTTTTAGAAACACTCTTATTCAAATCAGTATATGCATTCAAATCACAATTTAACAATTTTTCTTTGACAATATAAAACCAAGTTGTACATGACATATTTGCCTTGATGTCTGCCAAGAGTGCTAACCGCTTATTGACTCTAGATGTAGGTGTGTTACAAAGCCTAGACCAGTAACTGACCACGGACTTCCACTGTCGAATAACTGGAGGTGTCCATGCCATTTCTCATGCCACTGCATCATTGGGTGTATATTTACCTACCCCAAGAAAGAAGCGCATGGCACGATAATGGATAGCATTGATACAAGAAAATGACTTAACCTCCCAGTCCGCTGCACCATAACCAATTACAGGCCAAACAACAGAGTCATATAACTGTGTGAATGCTTCATAAGGTAATCCGCCGATGAGCTTACATTTGGCAATAAGAAGACCATGAGCACGACTAGCACTCTGAGCAACAGCCTTAACGGTAAAAAAAAAATAGTTAATTTGAGTTATACTTACATGCATACTTTGTTAAATAGTACGTTTTGAACTTCATTATCTAATCAATCGTTTCTGACTGTATAAATATTTATCACAATTTTTGTTTATGGTGATCGGGTATCAGGAGGTCCTAAAATAACAAACGCCATACGCCAGACACATACTTAAGTTTTAACCGTTATAACGTAAACTTGTGGTAAGTTATTGTCCGCAAAGTCTATATGCTGGCTTTTCCACCCCCGGCTGCGCCCTTTGTAGTTCAATCTGACATTTCGGAGCGGGTATTTAGATTTGTTCTGTATTAAACCATAGAATATGTGGATAAACATTGTGTCTGTTTTTTGGTATAAACACTGCATTCAGCTTATAGCTTCAACACCGTTTTCATTTTATTTTGCATAAGTATGTCTTATATAAAAAGATATATCAAAACTTTGTCTGGAGAAGTAAATCAAGACAAATTTGATATTTTGTTTTGACTTAATACAAGAAAAAATCAACATTGGTTGCAGAGGGAAAATATTTTACTTACACTCACAAAGGACTGGTACCTAGTTAATGTTATGTATGTTATGTGGTTTGCAAATGGCCTAAGGCAATGCATATTGCTGATTATGGAAGTACTTGAACTTTGTTGAAAAATCTCATTTTATCTTGGATATAATTAAAATGTGTGTCATAAAGATTATGTCATAGTATAAATCATAAATGATATTCAAGATAAGTCAGTGTCGGGGATCTGTGGAATTGTTTTTGTGTATGTGGAGTTCCCTGTAACAACTTAATTTCACGTTCTTCCTCACACGCAATGATACAAACATATTAATTGTTTCAAGATAGGAGCGAACACGCCTAAATTAGGATTCACAAACTTTAACCCATGTTTTCGGTTAATACACACGCAAAACCATAGACTTTCTTTAATTAATATGTTTGCGCAATAATTGTTTGTATTAGTCACAATATTCCGTCATTTGGTTTAGCAAGGAAGCAAGCATTTGAAAAAATCTTAGATTTAGTTTCGCCTTGTCAAAGTGGGTATTTTTTCAATAACATGTAAAGTGAAAGTTAAATATTTATATCCTTAGTACGAGATTACGTATCCCAACCTACGCGGTCTTTCTAAGATTGCCCCTGGTGTATTTATTTCAGTTTTAAAGGGAATTAACATCAATCGATAAAACTATTAACTTGATATATCATTTTTCCCATTCTCTAGTGGATGAATGATGTCGCAATGTAATATGTTGTTTGATTGTCTGAACAACCGTCACTTCACATAATTGCACAGTCAGAATCTTGAGGGACACGCATTGCATTCAATTTCCCTATGGTGCAGTTAGCATAAAGTGACTGTACTGTTTGTGATAATGGAAGGCACAGCTCACCTTTCACAACTTCAGCGATGTATTTATTTGCTGCAAGCATTTTAGGGCACTGCAGTAACATGTGCAAGATGGAATACCTTAATGTAATATAATACGTTTGTTTCGGGCTAATGGACTATTCAATCAATAGCCAACGTGATAAACAACTTACGAAATTTAACCAGGACAGAAAAATGTATATTTCGTACGACAAAATCATCATGGGTTTCATCGTGACCGAGGCTTTAGTAATAACATCTTTATTTATAATAGGTAACATATAAAGATGTACACAAAACAGTCATGCGGAGGTCTTCTAACAAATAACAACATACATTAAACACACAATAATATCATAACACTCATGCATTCAGTCAAGACAATCACTCGTCAGATTTCCATATTATAAAGAAGAGAGAGAACATGTTGCTACAGGGAAGGCCACATACATAAGACAGTGCCTCCCCACACAGACCTCCGAGAAAACAACAATCCAAAAATACGTGTTACAATACATATTAAAATATAAAAACATTGAAATGTCATTAATAACATTTGTGCAAACATATAAGAAATAAGACTTTTTTGATAATTGTTATGACTTTAATGTTCTTTTGAACTCATTGACAGAAGAGGCCGATCTTGCATTATTGGGACTTTTATTCCAATTAATAGCACGAAAACTTGTGAAATAATTTATTTCATGTGGTTTATTCTATGAGTTGGCGTGACTAAGAAATTGTTTTTCACTGATCTTAAGCCGTATTTACTATTGGTTGAATTTGTTATCAACAATTAAAGACACTGGACACTCTCATTGCAATAAGTTCTGTAATCAAGGAGTGAAGAATGAATATATACTTTCATTTATTGAGTAATTTCGTTATCAAGGTTGGCACATTCCTTTTGTATTATTCCGGCTACTCGCGTTTGTAGTTTGCCTAGAGATTTCTTACATTTTATTCCAGTACCCCAAACGGTGCAACGGTAGACAGGATATATGCAGTGTAAAATGATATTTTCATTTCAAGTGATAAAAACGGCGTAATTCAGTGTCACGTTGATCATAGTGCATTGTTATAGTACTTGCAATACTGCATTCGTGTCGTAATTGACTATGGCTGAAAAAAGCAGTATTTTAGATAAAAAGTAGGATAAAAACGAAACTGACGAACGGAATACACTTAATATCAGTTACGAGCATTCCATGATAAGTACTTTCAGTATTTATTAGACCATTTTACATATTTATTCCTTTCTTGTAATATTTATACGATATAAGATTTTATAAACTTGTGGTTTCTTTGGATTCCCGTTAGTTTTTAATTTGAAATACATTGATTTGAATGCAAGTTATAAGGTGATGGCACAATGCGATACAGAGAATGCATACGACTAAAACCTTTTATCCCGCTTATGTAATGAAAGTTTATATAATATTTTAAGTAGTTTTGTCATGTGAGGATTGTTTATGTACCGTTTTATGTTATGTGTTTATAAGATGCGAGTTTATACAATATTTATGTAATGTGAGAAATGTTGAAATTGAAGGAATTTATTTATGTGGAATGTTTAAAATGTAATGTGAGTGAAATGTGAAAATTGAATAGTATTATGTTTAAATGTTGCATTTTGTTTATACACGATGTTAGAAAGATAAAGAAATACATTTTAATACAATGTAAAAAACTACCAAAGCATGTAAGCTGCTAACGCAAAAAAACGATTAAAACTTTTTGACTAACTTGGCATCAGAAACAAAATCAATTTTGGTCTTAATGAAACGAAAATCACGACGACGTAAACACCTCGGATGTCACGATATCAAATTGCATTATTTTGTCATAAAAGACGACCACCCCTACCTACCACCGACTTTGCATAATTCAGTCAATCAGTTATATAATTTGATTTACAATAAAACCTCAATAATGCAACCACCTTTGTAACCTTGACAACTGATCTTAAATAAAGACCAAACAGTGAAAATGAGCTTGTAAATTGTGTTTTTAATTTTGAGGTGGCTTCATTATTGAGGTGGTTTTTATGTGAGGTTTTTAGTATATTAAATGATAATTAATAAGAATGACAGTACAATATTGCTTCTGATGTGTAACAGATGAGGCATGACCACGACCATGAAATACCACATACCGTCTCCCGAGGCCGAGTGGTAAAGTTATCCGCCTTGGGAGCGGGAGGTCGAATATTCGAATCCCGATAGTTGTCCGTTCTGATATGGCCGGTTGATGAGCCGACAGCTAATTAACTAATGGTAACCGTGCGCCTACCTGCCTGGTGCCTGGCATTAAAGGATAGGAATCGGGAAGTAACTGTGCTCATAAAGTAGGTGTCACATAAGTAAAAAATGGCTGGCCTTTTTGAATAGGGGTGACACTTTCATAAATAGCCACCACACAAGCACAAGAAGACATGAACATTATACATATATAAACGATTACAAATCAGAAGGCCACAAGACACAAATAGTATGACGAACGAAAAGTACAATTGCTGCTAAGCTTGTAATACAAAATTATAAAAAACAGAAGATGTAAATGGGCTTTTATCAAAGAGAGTATGCTTCATTTTGTATCTTCAAATGAGAATGGTATTGTGTAACAATGTAAATATTAACTTATATACAGCAAAGGCTAACTAGTCTAAAACATATAAACAGCAAAGTGTACAAGCTTAAGGAAATAACATTGTGTATTATCTGGGAATAGAATTTCACCAGAATTTCAATTGTGCCATTATACATAAAAGTTAACTAGTTTAAAAATGCTTATAAAGCACAATGCATACAAGCTAACGAAATAACATGCTTACAATTTATGAGAAAATGTGTCTTAACAAAATACAACGAATCTGGTTTCCCTGGTTACCAACTTTTCTATGAATGGTAAATAAACAAAAATTGCCGGAAACTACTTCAATGGCACGATTTTCTTGACACTGGTGAAGATTGATTGTGGCTAATCGCTAAATCATTTAAATAGGCAAGTTACACAACCGATCAGTCAAGCCGTTAATTACCTGTAAGCTACCCAGACTACATACATTGCGTGTATAAATCTGTATTAAAAGTTTTAAAGACACTTGTGAGATCGGCTACACCAATGTACAATTACCACTTTGGCCGACCGATTTAGTAATTATTTGATACTGACAAACATACCAATATGTAATAAAACGTTTCTTGAACGATACAGTTGCCAGTAAACAATATCAAATGTTTTGTTTCTGAATATATATTTCCTGATTGCGTTCAGCAGAATTGTCTCTGTAGATCCTTCGAATTCAAAAACGTATGTCTTTTACATTACGATTACCAGAATTCATAAATCTATATAAAAACGGTACGTCACTGGCCTATTACATAAAACAATTAAGCAGTATGTATTATTAAAGTGACTATGACAATATATTCCTTACAAATGAGACAGGTATCTAGAGCAAACCGACATTTCTTGTTAATCATCAGACTATCGCATTAATACTTAATACGAGTTCATAATTATAGGTTTGCTTTTGTTCAGATAAATTTGGTTTGAGCAAGAATCGTCTTTTATTTATCCGAGGAGAGCTGTGATTTACGATGAAATCTGTCTTAAAACCAGTATTTTCTCAGACAGTATGACTATAAGGTTAACATAATGTAGCTAAATATATAATGTACACAAACTACCTTCTAATAAAGACAATATCAATGTCTCACGGAAACAAAGGGCGAAAGCTAATGTCAAATAACATATGTACATGTACTGTGAGAATGATTCAGCTTTCTGATTAAGACCGCAACTAAACCCCTAAAATGGATATGTATACCCCCCCCCCCCCCTTCGGATAGCCAAGTTGTTAGATCGCGGCTCGATTCCAGGCTGGGTATGTCATGACATTCCATGACATTTAGTCCCTTCTTAGATGTATGACGGGAAGTTGTTAGTGGATTGCGGAAGGGCAAGTCAGTAATGGCTTATTATTAACTCAAGGAAAACTGGTTATGTCAACTGGCAGCCGTTTATAGCTGAAAAAGTGTCCAAATATACGTAGGGATATGTGAAAGATGCATGTAATACAACTAGTTTGTCGTAGAATTCTAGATTTAATAATATATTTTCAACAATTAATTGTTGTTATATTCGAAAGAAATTTTTTAATATGTTTCATTAATATAGCATATTTGGCCAGAGTGGTCGTATGGACCGATCTCATTACGCACGTTTCCTGAAAATTATATAAATGTACCTTTTCAGCAGCCGTAGACATTTCTTTCAGCGCAAATCAATAGTTCTATCAAATCAGCACGTCTTACCATGTTCCATGTACTATTATATTTTCCTCAGTGCGTGTAACTGATCATGCAGCGTAATGTATTACATTAGTTTAAATATACTTTTATTTATCAATGCATATATCACGAAGCTTACAAAATGTTGTAATCTTAGAGTGTATCAAATAAAAGTAATTATTAGAAGAAGTTCAGATTGTTATACAGAGTCTAATATCATACATCAATACATAGAACACCACATTGGTCCAATTAAAAACCTCAACTAAACATACCTGTCATGTCTTAAGCATAGCCTCTAAACACCGACGACTAGCATTGGGTTGATTAGTACATTGTTTAATCATTGTTTCAATTGAGCAGACAGCCTACTATGGGTAATACTTCCAAAGCATAACACTGACAGTGTTGTTTGTTGAATATTAATTGTCTAATGAACTGGCTTAGGTGACTCGGTGTGTTCTGACGGAAGTATATAAGAGATATAACTATTTGTTCTTGGAATACTTTCGAAGGTTGCATTATGCGGCGATGCTTAAATGTCGGTTATCACTTGACCATTCAAACTACCTGTTGCTGATTGATGTGAGATTTCTTATTTAAATGTATTTTCATGGAATCATCAGCATATCTGGGCTTTTCGTTGCATCTATTATATTGCACTTATTTTAGGGCTTCTAACATATAAGACTCAATACTATATGGCACTTCATATCTATTTTATTTAGAACGTTAACGGGTTTCGTCATCAAAAGATACTTCGTCAATGACCATGTAATTGACGATGTAATACGGAGCTAGACAACTGATCTCTTTCGTAGCACTGTCGAATAACTGGAGGTGTCCATGCCATTTCTCATGCCACTGCATCATTGGGTGTATATTTACCTACCCCAAGAAAGAAGCGCATGGCACGATAATGGATAGCATTGATACAAGAAAATGACTTAACCTCCCAGTCCGCTGCACCATAACCAATTACAGGCCAAACAACAGAGTCATATAACTGTGTGAATGCTTCATAAGGTAATCCGCCGATGAGCTTACATTTGGCAATAAGAAGACCATGAGCACGACTAGCACTCTGAGCAACAGCCTTAACGGTAAAAAAAAAATAGTTAATTTGAGTTATACTTACATGCATACTTTGTTAAATAGTACGTTTTGAACTTCATTATCTAATCAATCGTTTCTGACTGTATAAATATTTATCACAATTTTTGTTTATGGTGATCGGGTATCAGGAGGTCCTAAAATAACAAACGCCATACGCCAGACACATACTTAAGTTTTAACCGTTATAACGTAAACTTGTGGTAAGTTATTGTCCGCAAAGTCTATATGCTGGCTTTTCCACCCCCGGCTGCGCCCTTTGTAGTTCAATCTGACATTTCGGAGCGGGTATTTAGATTTGTTCTGTATTAAACCATAGAATATGTGGATAAACATTGTGTCTGTTTTTTGGTATAAACACTGCATTCAGCTTATAGCTTCAACACCGTTTTCATTTTATTTTGCATAAGTATGTCTTATATAAAAAGATATATCAAAACTTTGTCTGGAGAAGTAAATCAAGACAAATTTGATATTTTGTTTTGACTTAATACAAGAAAAAATCAACATTGGTTGCAGAGGGAAAATATTTTACTTACACTCACAAAGGACTGGTACCTAGTTAATGTTATGTATGTTATGTGGTTTGCAAATGGCCTAAGGCAATGCATATTGCTGATTATGGAAGTACTTGAACTTTGTTGAAAAATCTCATTTTATCTTGGATATAATTAAAATGTGTGTCATAAAGATTATGTCATAGTATAAATCATAAATGATATTCAAGATAAGTCAGTGTCGGGGATCTGTGGAATTGTTTTTGTGTATGTGGAGTTCCCTGTAACAACTTAATTTCACGTTCTTCCTCACACGCAATGATACAAACATATTAATTGTTTCAAGATAGGAGCGAACACGCCTAAATTAGGATTCACAAACTTTAACCCATGTTTTCGGTTAATACACACGCAAAACCATAGACTTTCTTTAATTAATATGTTTGCGCAATAATTGTTTGTATTAGTCACAATATTCCGTCATTTGGTTTAGCAAGGAAGCAAGCATTTGAAAAAATCTTAGATTTAGTTTCGCCTTGTCAAAGTGGGTATTTTTTCAATAACATGTAAAGTGAAAGTTAAATATTTATATCCTTAGTACGAGATTACGTATCCCAACCTACGCGGTCTTTCTAAGATTGCCCCTGGTGTATTTATTTCAGTTTTAAAGGGAATTAACATCAATCGATAAAACTATTAACTTGATATATCATTTTTCCCATTCTCTAGTGGATGAATGATGTCGCAATGTAATATGTTGTTTGATTGTCTGAACAACCGTCACTTCACATAATTGCACAGTCAGAATCTTGAGGGACACGCATTGCATTCAATTTCCCTATGGTGCAGTTAGCATAAAGTGACTGTACTGTTTGTGATAATGGAAGGCACAGCTCACCTTTCACAACTTCAGCGATGTATTTATTTGCTGCAAGCATTTTAGGGCACTGCAGTAACATGTGCAAGATGGAATACCTTAATGTAATATAATACGTTTGTTTCGGGCTAATGGACTATTCAATCAATAGCCAACGTGATAAACAACTTACGAAATTTAACCAGGACAGAAAAATGTATATTTCGTACGACAAAATCATCATGGGTTTCATCGTGACCGAGGCTTTAGTAATAACATCTTTATTTATAATAGGTAACATATAAAGATGTACACAAAACAGTCATGCGGAGGTCTTCTAACAAATAACAACATACATTAAACACACAATAATATCATAACACTCATGCATTCAGTCAAGACAATCACTCGTCAGATTTCCATATTATAAAGAAGAGAGAGAACATGTTGCTACAGGGAAGGCCACATACATAAGACAGTGCCTCCCCACACAGACCTCCGAGAAAACAACAATCCAAAAATACGTGTTACAATACATATTAAAATATAAAAACATTGAAATGTCATTAATAACATTTGTGCAAACATATAAGAAATAAGACTTTTTTGATAATTGTTATGACTTTAATGTTCTTTTGAACTCATTGACAGAAGAGGCCGATCTTGCATTATTGGGACTTTTATTCCAATTAATAGCACGAAAACTTGTGAAATAATTTATTTCATGTGGTTTATTCTATGAGTTGGCGTGACTAAGAAATTGTTTTTCACTGATCTTAAGCCGTATTTACTATTGGTTGAATTTGTTATCAACAATTAAAGACACTGGACACTCTCATTGCAATAAGTTCTGTAATCAAGGAGTGAAGAATGAATATATACTTTCATTTATTGAGTAATTTCGTTATCAAGGTTGGCACATTCCTTTTGTATTATTCCGGCTACTCGCGTTTGTAGTTTGCCTAGAGATTTCTTACATTTTATTCCAGTACCCCAAACGGTGCAACGGTAGACAGGATATATGCAGTGTAAAATGATATTTTCATTTCAAGTGATAAAAACGGCGTAATTCAGTGTCACGTTGATCATAGTGCATTGTTATAGTACTTGCAATACTGCATTCGTGTCGTAATTGACTATGGCTGAAAAAAGCAGTATTTTAGATAAAAAGTAGGATAAAAACGAAACTGACGAACGGAATACACTTAATATCAGTTACGAGCATTCCATGATAAGTACTTTCAGTATTTATTAGACCATTTTACATATTTATTCCTTTCTTGTAATATTTATACGATATAAGATTTTATAAACTTGTGGTTTCTTTGGATTCCCGTTAGTTTTTAATTTGAAATACATTGATTTGAATGCAAGTTATAAGGTGATGGCACAATGCGATACAGAGAATGCATACGACTAAAACCTTTTATCCCGCTTATGTAATGAAAGTTTATATAATATTTTAAGTAGTTTTGTCATGTGAGGATTGTTTATGTACCGTTTTATGTTATGTGTTTATAAGATGCGAGTTTATACAATATTTATGTAATGTGAGAAATGTTGAAATTGAAGGAATTTATTTATGTGGAATGTTTAAAATGTAATGTGAGTGAAATGTGAAAATTGAATAGTATTATGTTTAAATGTTGCATTTTGTTTATACACGATGTTAGAAAGATAAAGAAATACATTTTAATACAATGTAAAAAACTACCAAAGCATGTAAGCTGCTAACGCAAAAAAACGATTAAAACTTTTTGACTAACTTGGCATCAGAAACAAAATCAATTTTGGTCTTAATGAAACGAAAATCACGACGACGTAAACACCTCGGATGTCACGATATCAAATTGCATTATTTTGTCATAAAAGACGACCACCCCTACCTACCACCGACTTTGCATAATTCAGTCAATCAGTTATATAATTTGATTTACAATAAAACCTCAATAATGCAACCACCTTTGTAACCTTGACAACTGATCTTAAATAAAGACCAAACAGTGAAAATGAGCTTGTAAATTGTGTTTTTAATTTTGAGGTGGCTTCATTATTGAGGTGGTTTTTATGTGAGGTTTTTAGTATATTAAATGATAATTAATAAGAATGACAGTACAATATTGCTTCTGATGTGTAACAGATGAGGCATGACCACGACCATGAAATACCACATACCGTCTCCCGAGGCCGAGTGGTAAAGTTATCCGCCTTGGGAGCGGGAGGTCGAATATTCGAATCCCGATAGTTGTCCGTTCTGATATGGCCGGTTGATGAGCCGACAGCTAATTAACTAATGGTAACCGTGCGCCTACCTGCCTGGTGCCTGGCATTAAAGGATAGGAATCGGGAAGTAACTGTGCTCATAAAGTAGGTGTCACATAAGTAAAAAATGGCTGGCCTTTTTGAATAGGGGTGACACTTTCATAAATAGCCACCACACAAGCACAAGAAGACATGAACATTATACATATATAAACGATTACAAATCAGAAGGCCACAAGACACAAATAGTATGACGAACGAAAAGTACAATTGCTGCTAAGCTTGTAATACAAAATTATAAAAAACAGAAGATGTAAATGGGCTTTTATCAAAGAGAGTATGCTTCATTTTGTATCTTCAAATGAGAATGGTATTGTGTAACAATGTAAATATTAACTTATATACAGCAAAGGCTAACTAGTCTAAAACATATAAACAGCAAAGTGTACAAGCTTAAGGAAATAACATTGTGTATTATCTGGGAATAGAATTTCACCAGAATTTCAATTGTGCCATTATACATAAAAGTTAACTAGTTTAAAAATGCTTATAAAGCACAATGCATACAAGCTAACGAAATAACATGCTTACAATTTATGAGAAAATGTGTCTTAACAAAATACAACGAATCTGGTTTCCCTGGTTACCAACTTTTCTATGAATGGTAAATAAACAAAAATTGCCGGAAACTACTTCAATGGCACGATTTTCTTGACACTGGTGAAGATTGATTGTGGCTAATCGCTAAATCATTTAAATAGGCAAGTTACACAACCGATCAGTCAAGCCGTTAATTACCTGTAAGCTACCCAGACTACATACATTGCGTGTATAAATCTGTATTAAAAGTTTTAAAGACACTTGTGAGATCGGCTACACCAATGTACAATTACCACTTTGGCCGACCGATTTAGTAATTATTTGATACTGACAAACATACCAATATGTAATAAAACGTTTCTTGAACGATACAGTTGCCAGTAAACAATATCAAATGTTTTGTTTCTGAATATATATTTCCTGATTGCGTTCAGCAGAATTGTCTCTGTAGATCCTTCGAATTCAAAAACGTATGTCTTTTACATTACGATTACCAGAATTCATAAATCTATATAAAAACGGTACGTCACTGGCCTATTACATAAAACAATTAAGCAGTATGTATTATTAAAGTGACTATGACAATATATTCCTTACAAATGAGACAGGTATCTAGAGCAAACCGACATTTCTTGTTAATCATCAGACTATCGCATTAATACTTAATACGAGTTCATAATTATAGGTTTGCTTTTGTTCAGATAAATTTGGTTTGAGCAAGAATCGTCTTTTATTTATCCGAGGAGAGCTGTGATTTACGATGAAATCTGTCTTAAAACCAGTATTTTCTCAGACAGTATGACTATAAGGTTAACATAATGTAGCTAAATATATAATGTACACAAACTACCTTCTAATAAAGACAATATCAATGTCTCACGGAAACAAAGGGCGAAAGCTAATGTCAAATAACATATGTACATGTACTGTGAGAATGATTCAGCTTTCTGATTAAGACCGCAACTAAACCCCTAAAATGGATATGTATACCCCCCCCCCCCCCCCTTCGGATAGCCAAGTTGTTAGATCGCGGCTCGATTCCAGGCTGGGTATGTCATGACATTCCATGACATTTAGTCCCTTCTTAGATGTATGACGGGAAGTTGTTAGTGGATTGCGGAAGGGCAAGTCAGTAATGGCTTATTATTAACTCAAGGAAAACTGGTTATGTCAACTGGCAGCCGTTTATAGCTGAAAAAGTGTCCAAATATACGTAGGGATATGTGAAAGATGCATGTAATACAACTAGTTTGTCGTAGAATTCTAGATTTAATAATATATTTTCAACAATTAATTGTTGTTATATTCGAAAGAAATTTTTTAATATGTTTCATTAATATAGCATATTTGGCCAGAGTGGTCGTATGGACCGATCTCATTACGCACGTTTCCTGAAAATTATATAAATGTACCTTTTCAGCAGCCGTAGACATTTCTTTCAGCGCAAATCAATAGTTCTATCAAATCAGCACGTCTTACCATGTTCCATGTACTATTATATTTTCCTCAGTGCGTGTAACTGATCATGCAGCGTAATGTATTACATTAGTTTAAATATACTTTTATTTATCAATGCATATATCACGAAGCTTACAAAATGTTGTAATCTTAGAGTGTATCAAATAAGTAATTATTAGAAGAAGTTCAGATTGTTATACAGAGTCTAATATCATACATCAATACATAGAACACCACATTGGTCCAATTAAAAACCTCAACTAAACATACCTGTCATGTCTTAAGCATAGCCTCTAAACACCGACGACTAGCATTGGGTTGATTAGTACATTGTTTAATCATTGTTTCAATTGAGCAGACAGCCTACTATGGGTAATACTTCCAAAGCATAACACTGACAGTGTTGTTTGTTGAATATTAATTGTCTAATGAACTGGCTTAGGTGACTCGGTGTGTTCTGACGGAAGTATATAAGAGATATAACTATTTGTTCTTGGAATACTTTCGAAGGTTGCATTATGCGGCGATGCTTAAATGTCGGTTATCACTTGACCATTCAAACTACCTGTTGCTGATTGATGTGAGATTTCTTATTTAAATGTATTTTCATGGAATCATCAGCATATCTGGGCTTTTCGTTGCATCTATTATATTGCACTTATTTTAGGGCTTCTAACATATAAGACTCAATACTATATGGCACTTCATATCTATTTTATTTAGAACGTTAACGGGTTTCGTCATCAAAAGATACTTCGTCAATGACCATGTAATTGACGATGTAATACGGAGCTAGACAACTGATCTCTTTCGTAGCACCTTAAAACGTGATCAAATATTTCAGTAACTTATTGATGACTGCTGTTAAATAAATTACACTTCTTAATGTGATTGACGAACCACAGCTAGATGTGCGCATACATCGCCGCATTTAGAACACGTTAAACACATCTATTGCTACCTTATTAAAAATACCAATACAATTTATGTTGCAAATTGACACTCTAAACAAGAAAAGCTGTATTGTTTCAATAATTTAACAATCATAAGCCGTCCTTATATCGTCATTGGCATACGTCTTCTTAAATAAAGTTCCTTGCGCCTCTGTTCCCTGGCACTGTCTTCCGTATGTGGCGTTCCCTCTAGAAAACTTATTCCTTCTCTTTTCTAACATACACATAAAATTCTTCATTTAAACTACCACAATTATTATTATTTTAATCATTAGAATCATAATTTCTAAACGAGAGACGTCTGGGAAATCAACAGTTCATACAACATAAGGCATTTGAGGAGATTCAAGGGTACATACGCAAGGGAACAGGGGCGCAAGGAATGTCCTGGCCGACCATAAGGGATAACTAGGAGAATCCAAGTGGACAAACAGGGGGGGTTAGTGGATTGAAAAGGTCAAGACAGTTGGCAACAAGAGGCCGAAACTGGGGAGAAAATAACACGAACACTATATAAAGTGAAAAAATTGCACAGGGGGGATTACACATTCATTTAAAACCCAAAAGGAATAATAACCATACAGCGATATACAGCATTGGGACTGCCAGTACAAATACTAGACACACTCAAACAAATTTATTGCCGCACTCAATATATGTAAAACTGAATCCATGATTACAGTAGATGAAAGAAGAAACATGTACCTATGAACAGTAGTGGCAACAGTAAACATTTGAACCTATGATTAATGTTTATGTTTACTTTTGAAATTGTGTACACGTCAGTATATTTTTTATGTCTCCTTGCACCTTTGAGGTGACTTTGTAGGTGGCAATTTCTGCTTGACTTATCTATCAACATTTGCTACTCACTTAAGCGTATTAAATGAAACTAAACATGTTAAGATAACATTACTCCATCGAGATGTCTGGTACTATACAATAGCCAATAACTTGCGGTAAAAGGTTCCCATGAGTAAGCGTGCATCAATGCCAGACAGTAAACTAATATATTGTTTGTAAACAAGTTTTGATTTATGTCTATCCGCGTAATGACTGTAATAATGTTAAAGAGTCGCCGGCCGAGAAGAGTGTTTCTATAACGTTCTTACTAGAGATAGGGAAATGCCCTTTCTATAACCTGTTTAAATCCAGCCATTAAATTCGGTGCGTTTATTACGTCGTAGACTAATTACACTGTGTAGACAAGTTACGTCGTAAATGATGTATTATGCGCAATATATGCTACCACTAAGCTTATCTTAGTTATCACATTAAAATTAATAACTCCCGAAGTACATTCTCCTGACTCGTTTACCAGGGTTTAATTGAAAAATGAGGCATAGGTGGAAGATGAAAGATTTATTTCTTAATAAAGGATACTTTGCCTTGACAATGCCTTCCTAAACAGGCCGCGTGAAAACAACGCCTACGAAACGTTAGGGACTGAGGAGGTGCTAGACTTGACTAAATATTGTGTAGGTAGCACCGGTTTTTATTATTGATACACTTAGCAAAATGCCACGTCCTGTTTTCGCCATGCATGTGTCGTGATTTCAAATTGTCGCCTTGTTGCCATTGCGCCCTGTTTTATCACGACGTGAAAATATATTATCATATAATATATGTCAAAATATTTGTAAACCTAAATGGGCAAAGGTAAAATACGACATGCCATTGCATTCTAGCCTATACAATTAACGGAAAGAAGCATGTTGTGAATGAAATATTCATTCATTTTTCCTTTTATACATGTTCATATGAAGTATGCAATTGAGACCACATATCCACGTCCTGTTTTCGCCATGCATGTGTCATAACGGTGTCAGATTATTTTTCGTTCAAGCGTTTTTACCATTGCAATAGTATAACCTAATTTCGTCGAAGATAAATTGTATCTGCAGTATGATACATGATATCAACGCCTGTAAGATTTTAGTATACTATACGTTTTTGATTCGAGTTTATTTGAATAACCGTTGATTTTACTAACCGATCATTTGACATTTGAACAGTTAACCGGTTTATCGGTTAACCACTGACATCCCTACTAAAATGAACGCAGTGTTGACATATACGTGATCATGAGATGTGACAAGTTTAAAAATAATACATAGGATCATCTAATATATTTACTAAACTGAGTGTAGCCCCTGATGATATTACTGAACAATAACTTTCTTAATATATTGTTTATTGCACTCCTTTGTTTATACAGTCTCCATTCTATACCGCCCCCAAATTTGTTTTACTTGTCTTCTCATTTAGCACATACCAATTCACATTCCCCTCCGATTTGATTTTAGTTATAACCCTTGTTATACATTTTTATTTTAGTTTGCTCGTTAGATATATTTATGTACGTATGTAAATGCAACACAGAAATGGCACAACCACCCCAAAAGCACATAGAGACATGAACGTTATTATAAATGGATGCAAACATGACACAAGACAATCATCAACGATTGGTGAACATAGGAGCATCGCCTTGTAACGCTTTGGAACATTTTAATGACACTCTAATGCACAAAGCAGATGATGTATTAAAATCGCTTGAACTATATTTAGTAATTTATGAGCATCATATATTTTTGTTCGCGCGTTATTATAATGCATATACTTATAAAGATACTGCGTAATACGAATACCACACCCATTGCCACCTATGATATTGCAGTTTACCATGATAGAACATCCAACGAATTGAGAATGAAGAATGTTTCGTCGCAATAAGTATTGTCATCTAACGAAATCAATATCGTACGTCACAAAAATATGTTAGCTTGTATGACGACTAGAAACAGATAAATCAATGTATAATCTTTACATAATTCCGTTGTGACAACATGTTTTTGTCATTAGTGTATGCTTTATAATTTGAACATCATCACGTGTCGTTGATAACATCTAATATAAAGTTGTAACACTAAACAGCCGTATATTTGAGTGTGTTCCATGCGTTGTAACTATTAATGCGTGAAGAAAAGCGACGACCTTTTAACAAGTGAAGTCAAGTAAACTTTATTTAGAAGTCGGTTTTTTATAACATAGTAAACACAAGCTCTACTGAGCTATTACAAAGAAAATTAAAAACAGATATCAATACATTTAACATAATAGAATACATCTACATAAAACAAGGTAGCATGCATAAGTACACGTGAGACATGCAAGCAAGGCATGCAACAAGTCAGCAAAACAACTACATTAATATAAAGAAGGTTACGTTTAAATATCAATATCACTGGCAGATATTAAAAGATACAATCAATTAAGACATACATATAATACATACAAAGCACAATATATTTACAAGGCAACATGCAATAGAGAAAGAAATGGCCGCTGGGTTTAATTTTTATCAACATGACTCGATAATTGAGAACGAAACATCTGTAGCTACCTCTTTGTTTCTCCGTAGGTTAACCAGCTTCGTTTCCATTTATAGGTTCAAACAACCTTAATGTTGTAACTGAAACTATAGGCCAATCACTTTGTATAATTATTCTGCACTGATTTCATTTAATAATTCAACTAACAACTCGATGAAAACACTGATATTGGCAACGGGTTACAGTTCTTATAATAGAATAATGGTTGTTAATTCATTATGTATAGGCGGCGAATTTTTTGAACGAAATAAAAACGATTTCCAAAATGTTCAACCAAGCGCATTTAAGTAAATTAGAACAATGGTTGTAAATGCATGCCATATATAGGTGGCGAATATTTTGAACGAAATAAATGTACAATTAAACGCATTTAAATCAATGGAAAAGACGTTTGAGGCGTTTTGCTAATATTAAGCGACAACCAAAGTGCTGTTTATTTATGTGAGGTTTAAAAGTACGTCGAGATAGTTCGACTTTAATGAAGGGTGACGCTAACAATGTAAAAAGCGCTTAAACACCGGACACACAACTCGTTGATAATGATTCCATTTTGCATATATTGATATTGCAAAACATGTTCTTAAGTAACATTGACTTTTACATATGACGGCAACACATGATAAAAAGGTGCATTAGCGTATGCATTTATGAGTTATTTGGATACACATTATTAGAATGTAACTTAAGTTATTTAGGAAAATATATCAGTTGACGTGTATGTAAGGAAAATAGAATGACGTTGGAAGGATTAGGTTTTTACAGGGAACTTATTTCTAACACTAATCCTTATCTTATCTTCTGAATTTAGCGTTCCCTGTAAAAACTTAATCCTTCCAATGTCATTCTATTTTCCTTACATACACGTCAACTGATATTACCGATAACAAAAGAAACCAAATGTGTCTTGTAAACCCGTCTTAAGTTTCATTTCATGTTAAATTATTGTTTAATTCTTCTTAACGTTATAGTTACTAATCCAATTTGCAACCCATTAGTTTTAATATCTGTTTACTAGTGAATGAGAAAATATCTCTTCCGCATTACCTAGCCGAAATAATTGAGGATAGTTTTAAGCGGAAAAACATCGAGTATATCAAACAGATTTGTAACTAGTAGATACATTCCAATGTTCAGACACATAAATATGACATGTTTTTATTAATTAATCCAATTCAATACCGGGCTTTAATAATTATACCATTTACTTTGAGCAATATAATTGTTTACATTTTTATTAAACCGCATGTTATCAATACATTGTATTAATGATTTGTTTGGCAGTATGTCTGACAGTTCTAATCATAAGATATCATAATTCTACATGAATAATACACAATGTCAGGTGATACAATTTAAAAACCCTCCCTACCGAAATGGATACACAATACAAGTATAGGTTTCCTTAAAATCAGGGTACTAAAGACATTAATTTTGAATGTTTAAAAAGTGTTGTTTTAAAGTATCTTTACAAGTTGAAAGGGGGTTGATGTTCATAATACAATGAGGTAATCTATTCCACAGGGAACATCCCATATAGAAAAACGATTTTAATCCAAAACTTTTGACTTTTGGAAGAGCAAAAGCACCGTTTGAACTGAGCCTTGTTTTATAATTATGAATACGGTCTTGAGAAACAAAATGTTCTCCCATGTAAGATGGTGCTAATCCATCTTTAATTTTAAAAACATGACATAGAATAATCTGATTGACGATTCGTGAACTATTAATACTGCAGCTCCTTCTTAAAGATGATCTTATTGATTGGAAAGAGTCTAATAGCGCGTGTGCACACCCTCACTCAACGCATCGTGTTATTTAAATTGATAAATTCTACCAGAATATCATAATCTACGCATAGCCGATTTACAAAATTTTGTGTGGAAATGTTAATCAATAAAAAAATGTATTCGACATTAACTTATCTATTCAAGTGTATGCAAGCTAAAGGTAGATCATATTTTGAGGGTGCGATGTATGTTTACCAAACAGTAAATTATTATATTACGTTGAAACACACCAAACCGTCTATAATGTGCCCACGTGTTGAGTCAAGTTCACATTCAATGTCATATTTTAGAAGGACGTTAGTTGCAATACACTCTTTCAGATGCCCTGATATATTACTTTATAATACCATGTATTACATTATTTTAGATATAGAGTTAAAAGTTTGCCATATGTAACATTTGCTGTCTTAGGCTCGATCATTATTATAAAATCTTACAATTCTTACAAGTTGATTGTTTTTATCTATTTTGACTTAATACTATGGTCTCCTTGGTTCAATTTGAACACGATTACAAATGAGGAGTAGAATACGTTCGTACTGCAATTAATGTCTACGGAAAGTATTGCTCAATGTTTGCAACAAGTTAGTGTTACAAAAACGTGCCGGTCATTATCGGCTAAGTAAGATGTACAATTTGAAAGCCCATAAATTACACCGATATGTGTGTACAATTTATTGTTCAATGAAGTAAACGAGCGTGCCTTATGCTTGTGGATGAAGCTGTCCTCTTTGCATGTGGTATATCCTGTTCGAGTTCTATAATTACTTTTGCAATTTCCATCGCCGCAAACTGTCAGAAAATAGTGCCATTTTAAGGGATTTTATGCTTACAAAACGAATATCCTCTGGAGCGATGTTATTATGACAAGAAATCGAACAGACACAAACTGGTCCAGAAGATTAGCACTTATTGCATCTTACAAGTAACGGACATGATAAGTACATTGTCATATTTGATTATATTAACGGTTCTGTGTGTAATTAGGTTACCCGTGTCACACTTATTATGTGTCACGGAGTACCTACGTCGTAATTAACAGATTACACGAGCCGTAGACACATTAAGACAACACTGACTGTGACACCAGTGTCTGACAATAATGCTGAATTAGAGTGTCACCAAACTAAACTTGCCAACGTTATAAAACCAACTGGGTATATAATGTGACCAAATTGCAATGATCACATGGTTTTGCGGATGTATTTGGCAGCGCATATTCAAATTCATTGTACTTAAAATATTTTCCATACATATTCAAAACGCGTGTCTGACGTTTTTGTCCAGGAATGGTCTGGTAGTGTACTACAAAGTCCTTCTTTAGATGTGTATAACAATTTTAAACAGAAGTTTTTGAATTAGAAGATTATCTTAATATTTGTTCTCACAATTTACGCCCTTATTTCTCAAAACTTAGATTAAAGATGTTACCTATACCTTCACATATTTCAACGGGACGGTATGGGAGGAATAGGATAGATAGACATTTACGTTATTGCATGTGTTGTAATTGTAATGACCTTGAGGTTTTCATTTTATAAGTTTATGCCCATCTTTTAACGATTTACGTTGAACATATATTCCTAAATATTATTGTACAAAGCGGTCAATGTTCAAATTTCTTGAGTTGCTTAAATGTAAAAATAAAGTAAGTTTATGCAACGTTGCTAAGTTTGCAAAGATGCCTTTAAATACAGATCTTTAACATTACTCTAATTCGATTGACACCCTCGAACAATATTTACTATTTATTCACCTTTTCTCATTAATAACGGCATATAATTTGTTTGTCCTTTAAAACATGGTGTAAGCCCCCCGTTTCATGTTCTTATGTGATGTACTGTATAATTTGTACTTTGTATGTGATTGTATGACGATGTACCATGTACAAGTAAAAACAAGTAAAATGTTGTTCTGCTTTATATAATTTCATCTCCCTTATCTTCGTGTATGAAGCATACTAAGGGAATGATTCAGCATGTTTCGGCCTAATCACGATTGTGTGCTTATCTGTGGATACAACAACATATTATAATCGACTGCATCTGTCCTTAGTATTTAACATATATCCACAGTATTAAATCCAATGTATGTTAAAATATTGATCTAGTCCGAGCATATTAACCTAATTGTGACAGTTAGGCATTTATATATTAAACATCGATTACGCTGACTATATAATTTTCCGTGAGAGAATCGTGCATCATCGGTATTTTTCGTTGCATTTACGGAAATGATTGCATTTGTGGATCTATTTCATTATATATTGGTTTAAACTACTCAAATGTGATGATTGTAAATATGTAAAACTTGTATACAAAATGATGTTGAATGATTTAGAAATATATCCTGATAAGAAATCTTGGGAAAACTCTGTTAAATGCTTGCTAGAATCAATAGGTCTTAACTACGCGTTGCAGTTTCAAGGTGTTGGGAATGTAAATGTATTTTTAGAAATATTTAAAAATAGACTCAGAGATGTATTTATTCAAAACTGGAATAGTCAGCTGCAACATTCGTCTAGAGCTAAAACATATAACTTACTGGCGGACTTTCGATTTCAGCCTTATTTAGATATTATTTCAATTTCTAAATTTAGATCATATCTTACACGCTTACGAGTTTCGGCGCATAGGCTAGGAGTTGAGTCGGGAAGATGGCAAAAACCGGTTAAAGTACCATTTCATGACCGTAAATGTAAATCTTGTGACATCTTGGAAGATGAATTTCACTTTGTTTTAGAATGTCCCCTGTATCATACCTTAAGAAAACAGTACATTAATAAATATTACTGGAAACATCCAAATGTTTTAAAATTTGCAGAACTCCTAAACAGCGAATGTAATTGTACAATAAAAAGATTATCATTGCTTGTTTATAAAAGTTTTGAATTGAGATCGCAAATATAATTCTTATAATAATCCTAATTCTCCCCAGTATCAACTATCTTCTGTTATTTATTTATTAAACTACCAATTTACTTAGAAAATAATTTTTTAAAAAGTAAATACACGTGCATGTTATTAGATGTATGTACGTAATTATGTGTGTAAACTTATGTATTGTAAATCACCATTGACATGTTGAGCATTTCGGTAAGAAAACGTACCATTCATCGAAAGATTAACCATCGGCGTCAAGGATTCAAACATTAATCGGTTGAAGAGAAATTGCCTTGGTGGTTAACGAAAGATATGATTGGTTTACATAACACTGATATGCAAATAGCAAAGCTATGTTAGTACGACTGCGCCTAAAAATCTTCTTAAACTAGTTCATTGTCGGCGTTATATGAAGGTTAGCCCCGCATACGTGTCTCTGTAGTCCGACTTTTACACGCGTCTTCGTAACAGAACAACGCACAAGCGTATAGACAAACCTGGAATTTTGCCGCATGATTTTAACAGCACTATTCTGGCGTCTTTAATATCGACCGAACAGACTTATGAGGGTTCGGAAAAACTGTAACAATCTTTCACGAGTAGAAGCAAACAAAAAACGAATAAGCTAAGGTATATGTCAGTCAAACGTAACTCCGCCCACGGTGCGTCAGTTAACTATCTACCTTACAAACTGGATGCTGACATTCGCGCTCCCGCCAATTTCTCCCGTCAAAGTAGCAATAAAAAATGGTTTTTAATGTTGAAACAACTTTTGATCGGATTGGTGATAGATATCACTTTCAGTTATGGTTCAAGGAGGAGCAAATAATAGCAATATCGACGGTGATCTTGGTAGTGTAATAACTAAGTGCGCACCGCCTTCATAGTAACTCTCACATCTTCTTTTTAACGGATGCTCGATTCACTATGTTTTTTACAAAACAAATCATATTCATGAATCTCTAGTGTTGAAAAAACGAATAAATCAACAAAAAGCTACAATTTTCTGTCGTTCAGTTTTTTATTGCATGCAAAACATAAATATGTTCACGCAAATAAGAGTAAATGCAGTAGAAAGACCGCGACAGTATAGAGGTGTGTCGTCCGTGGCTGGACTATATGAAGGCATACATGAACTATAACTGTAGACATACACATCTATGGAAAACATTTATATAACTTAACACAATTAACTGTTAGTCAATTGAACATTGTTTTTGATTACAGAATACAATGAATAATCTAAGTCGTAAATTGTATCAAGGAAGGAGTACAGGTAACGCGACATACACAAGATATAATTGCCTTCTCACACATACACAATTGTCTATATTAGCACATTGGCAATTGACATGTTTGCAATACAAAGGTAACCGTTTTGCTTGTAATATAACATGTGCACAAATTAATTAGACTTCTCTGGAACAACAAGGTAAAGCAAAGAATATTGCAAGTGCGATTATTAGTTTCGTCTAGTCAGACATGACACGCGTAACAAATATTGGGTCCGCTAGCAAAGATGACTAGTCTTAAGATATTGACTACCAAATAAAAAGTACATTGATCGCATATGAACGTTAAAACAATATCAAAACTATCAACAACGCCTACTTATGTTAGAAGGCATCCAACAGTGACCCAATTTCTCTTTAAAAGTGGGAAATGGAGACCAAAGAAGGCCACATGCAGACTAGTGCTTATCTAAACAAGTTTTAAAGGAAGAAAGCCTATGCTGGAATAGACTAGCAATATCAAATGTACTATGAGATACACACTGGGAAGGGCACATAGATAAAATAACCCAACAACACAACACCATCGACGAACTCAAACATTAATTGGCAAAGAACATTTTTGTTCGGCTCACGTGTGGTTCACCATCAGTACAGTATCGAGTTAAAAGTGTGTGTATCACATGCAGATATTCGATCACAAGGTTTAAACAAAATTCTCTTTTATGTTGAGCAATTCTGTTTAAGAGTGTTGTTTTCTGTTTACAGTACCCACACCTGCAAGGTAAACATGCACGTATGTTTTGTTATGCAAACCGTGCTATTTTGAAATTGCCGTATGTTATACGAATCAATAAAAACACAGCTGAAAGATGGTCCAACTTCTCAAAACACCAACAACACTCGTGCAATTGATCATGCAGCTTAAGAAAACATAATATAAATATATTTTCTTTGCGTTGATTTCTTTTGCCGTCTATACATGTTTTCTTTCCCTTTTAGATTCTCGAAGAATCTTGGTGGGTAGGTACAGTTTTGTGTTTGCTGTAGTACTTGCAAAACACCCACAACACTCGTGCAATTGATCATGCAGCTTAAGAAAACTTAAAAGCACCTACATGTATGAGTTATTAAAGTAATACATATACATGATAGTGTTTCTATGCGTGTTTACCCTTGCACCTTCTCTGTACCTGATGTTTTGTGGACTGTTGTTCTCCCGGGTGTCAGTGTGAGCAGGTATTGTCTTGTGTATGTCGCATTCCTGTAGCAACTTATTCTCTCTTTTAATTCGTTAATTGTAAGCTTCCCTCCATATAGAAAGGCACTCTGAGATACGCTGAATGATTTACTGTGTGAAAGTAGCGTCTGTATAGAAGCATTAACGTCGAAGAAAACCACCTGAAAATTATCTATGATTATCTCGTCAATAAAAGGGGATTGTTTGTGAACTCTTTTGTTTCAGGGGAGAGTAAAATTTATCTTGGCAAGGATTCATCTCATAATTAGGATATTGATCTAATTTCTTAAAACAATTATTAGCAATTTAGTAGAAGATTTGTCAGCTTATCCACCATCACATTCGTTGCTTCAATACCGACCATATTTAGTTCAATGTTCTTGTAATAATCGTATTTCAAGATCCGTTTCCAATATCGACTTAAATACATCGTACGTCTTGTTAACTAATATTTCATACACTCATGCATCCTTCGCGTATATATTTTTACTCCGTTCTCTTATGGAATTAATTTGTAACGGTTTGTTATTGAGCACCGTAGTGGGGTGATTAATATCCCGAGATACTTTGTCTAAATAGATTTGGAGACAATTAAAATGGCATATCGCATACGTGAAAAATATCAAATCGTTAATCAGTAATATCTTCGGCGTAAATATATACTTATGGCCGTATGCCTTTCAATACAGACCATGTACGATGGAACTCCTCGGTGACGAGTTTGGATATATGTAGTTGATAATATGATCTAAAATGCAAAATTTGTGTTGACAAACTTCTCATTATCAGAGAAATCCTGAGAGTTGATTAAATGTTCGCTTCCAATGCATGTATATTATTTAGATTATTTTATTTCCAAAATAGTTAGCAGATCTTTTCATTTACACAATTGTGTAAGCACAATTATTAGTGTTTTTATAAGGGGACACACTTCGATGATATCAGCGAGTTGCTACACGCAGTTCAGCTGTAACCTTACCTGAACACTTATCTTTCGTGGGTAGATAGGTGTAGAAATTGTACTTTGTTCTTTGGGGAGTATTTTGAGAAGGACTGAGTATGCCCATCGAAGTAGTATATATATCTTTTGTGACGACGTCGAAATGTGGCGGTGACGTTGGGCAGTGGTACGGGAGATGCCCTTTGATAATCTTTCACATGTTTATTTATTATGAAGAGATTTATAAATCGTTGCGTTTTTCCTGTGTGTGATATGTTAAAACACCATTACGATTATGATTTCATCCAATTCCAACCAGTAATGAAACATGACAGAACTTTTGAACACCCCTTGTACAACTACCTTAACATGTTTGTCATTGCAATATGTAGGAAGTAGCCACATGTGTTTGTGAACTAGATAAACAACAAAATTAATTGACACTGTAACCGAAAAAATGGTCATAAAATAGTGATTATTCAGATGTTGGTTTAAACTTTAGTCATTATTATTATTATGAAAATATGGATCGGAAACAAGTCAATACCTATATTAATTCAATTCCAAAATGCTTATATGTTGATATACAATGAATTGCAAAGGTGATATAAACAAGTTATCAGTGCAACCGATGGATGCTCCCCGAAGTATGTACATGAGTGATCACCGAATGGAAACTTGCCGACAATATACGCTTGACCTTTTAGTATTGAAGAATCCTATTATGTTTCAATTAATTAAGGTCGATGGTTGCCTAAAACAGTGCAGATCCGACTGCGGAAACGGTGACTAAATTATCCTCCTTCGGGGAGCATATAATAAATAGACGTAATCTTGAGAGAAACTAAAATTGTGATTGATCTATTTCGTCTCATTTGTGATACAGGACGTAATTATATGCTGTTTTTCAAATGTGATGTAACAATAATACATGGTAACAAATGCCACGAGCCGTATGTTTAATGTTATACGGAAACAGTCGTGATCATGGATTCTGACATTTCTGAACTGATTCTTATTGAAATGTTCTTTTTAACCAGCAGACAGACAATTAATACGTCACCGTAAGACACCTGAATAGCGGTAAAATGTGTTTGTTTATTATGAACAAAATAAAATAAGATCTGAGGGCAAAATATTGTGTTGTGGCTATCAGGACTGTTGTATCGCTATTAGACACATTTCAATATACCTTAAACGTCCAGATATATGCAATGAAAGACAATGTTTTGCGCACGCTGAAACAATAATGTGTATCATGTATCGGCAAGATCTTTAAGGGAATATAGCATACCCGTCTTCTGATGGTTTATCGACAAATCTAGCTGAGACAAAGCTGAAAGAAAACCCTACCCATTAATAGTTATAACAATCAATCTGATGGCGGGAAACAAGTTTGCATGGACATAAATCGCCCATAAGAGACCAGCACTTAATATAATTATCGGATCGGTCGGTTATATCATTAGCCTCAAAAGAATAAGAAGCAATTTGTGAAACAACCATGCGCAATAATTCGGATTAGACAACTATATACAAGTAGTTTCTGTACGCTTTTGTGCATGTACATTAATCGAGCATTTTGTAATTTATAGTAACTATCATACTATTAGATGGTGATCAATATAGATACAGATGTATGAGTTGTACCTTACCTTTGTAATGCAATTTATGATGCATCATAATGACTTTATAACTACATGTATTCATTGAATACCATCACTAAATCTTTAACCTCGGGTCACACAATTCGGATGTTTCTTCATCAAAATTCATAACTTTCCATATGCAAATATATACTTGTTAAAATTTGATATCATGGGGGTTCTAGATTCAGAGATGCTTCTTGGGTAATTTTAATTGAGTGTTCATGAACAACGTAAATGCCATGTTTTTAATACTGATGTTTTGTCAATATTAACACAACAGACAATATGCCAGTGATCAGTTTGTCGCCCTGGTCTGATCATAGCTAATGTTATATGATAAATATCAGCGTAGCTGTATAATATTCATTATTTTTAGCGGAGAGACACAAAACGGGATGTCTCGAAAAGATAATTCACTTTCCTGTAGCGCACCCCTTACAATATACTGAGAAGAAAATAGTTAATATTTTAATAACGGATGAATACGCCACTGACGATGTATGACGGAATTATTTTAATGAACAAAATAGAAATTCAGATAAATAAGTGGTATTAATGGCACGAACGCAATTGTTAATACAGCTGACGATAAAAATTACAAAACAAAAAAACATGCGTGAACAACATTGTTCAATTTTGATTTATGTAAACATGATATATGCATCATTGATAAATGAATCGTAAGACGAACATGTAGAGCGATTATAAATATGACTGTGGCCCCTTTGCATGCGTCATTTCCTGCTCGACTTTACCAGGCATGTCTACAAACACGTCAATAGTTGTGGAATTGACAACGGATTGTGCATACTGTTTCTGAATAGCATTCGTTTGTTGGATGTAGAAATATGAAAGTTAGATGTTTTAACACTACTCCAATCAACTGGTAGACGGAGGTTTTGTAGTGAAAATGAAAGCTAATATCCGCAGCAGCCTCAAGCCGTGATTTTCTTGCTTTGACATGATAACATACTTAACGATGTACAATGTAGCATGACTTAAACTTTAAGCGGCGGCCATGATGCAAATCACACGTTCATGCAGAGTGAAAACATAACTATGACATATCGAGGGAACACGATAGTCTGTACAAATAAAACAGATTGGAGCGAGTGGTTAAAGGTGGCAGACTTGCCGTCTGGTGTTTATTGAATTGCTGACTTATTTCTGTCATTTAAGGTAGTTCAAGGGTTACATAATGCTCTCGGGTATAAGTAAGATGATAATTCTAAATGACGTCTATTAATACCCATGCATTATAATGATACTTGAACGTATTCTGGAGTGTAGTGGGCGGAGTTACAAGTCGCGAAACTACTACGTTCGTAGTTGATTGAATGTATTAATTATTTCTAAACAATAGCAACTATCCACAGATCAGTGTTTATCATTTTAGAAAACCTGTTAGGACATTACATATTGGGCCTTAGCCATTTAAGGCTACCCTGACGTTCATTGTGTAATTTAATAATTTATGTATATTTAACGACAGTTTATTCTTCTTCTTGATTGTAAAAGCGATCTCTAAATACTGACCAGTATGGCCATGCGTGAGGGTAACAAAGGTCCACCTAGAAAAACCTGACAGTGTGATGAAATAGGCGCAATAAATAATAAATTAATAGCAGAAGCTGCCATACATAGATAGATTTATCATAAATGCACAAAACACATGGCATTACAATATAAAAAAAAAGATAAAACCATATGAAAAGGATAACACAAAAAAGGGATAAGTATTCCCTTATTTCCATTGTGGTCCTTGACAATACATACTTGCAGAAAGGAAACATTGTAGGTATACAAACATAATAAAAGCATAGCATTCATTGTTATGGTTTGAGCATCGATGCAGTCAGCGCCGACTTAAAACCTGAGATTGAATCGGTGCAGACTACATGCGATAACAGTGTATGTCACTGGACAACAGTCCTCTGGAATAAGGAGTATTAATAGTAATCCACTTTTTAGTTGGTATTTGAAAAGCGATGTGATGATGGTGTCCTAATCGTCAGTTGTATGGTGAGAGATACAGTTCAGACTTAACATCTACAGAATTATAAACTATAAAACATCTTATGATTTACATGACATTGGCACTTGACACAGACCGATGTCTGAATTTCATCATAAACTATGTTGTGTTATATTATATCAAGGCTTTAGGACATTCGCCGACTAAAACATGGTATTTCACTTTAGGAATAAAGCATAATTGACAGTTATACCTGCAATTATTTAAACCGTTTCCTAAGCTCCATCAATGTCATAGACTATAATACTATATTATGGTGATTAAGGGAAATAAAAAGACAGTTGAAGGCAACCAGGCTTATTTAATTCGCAAATTCCCCAGTTTTGCATCCACCGTGTCTGCGTTTTGCATTTAACCTGTTGGTAATCTTTTTTTACTGTGTTCAATGAAACAAACCCCTTTGGCCTCTAAAGTAAAAGCGGTTTAAGTAGGATCGTCTGGTACTGTAGTGATTATCTTGTTATCGAAATCATTAAATGGCGGTTGTTAACAATTTTATTTCTAAAAATACATCAATCGTACTAAAGTAGGACCAACTGGATCTAATTAAGACCGTATGAGTGTTAGAAAAAACATTTGAAGTGTGTCATTTATGTAGGATACTACGTACATTAATTGCGACATAAATCTTCATGGCACAATATGGCATTCATCAACTTTTCTATACACGAGGTCAAATAAGGAAGTGGATCGATTTCGTCTAGGTCTGGGTCAGCGTACGCAAATAAATGCGGTTATCTCAGTTCCTGAAAAAGAGCAAGTCCATGTGATGAAGCAACACGCAGGAATAGTGTAATGATATCAGAAAGTATACACCACCTAGTTAATATTTGTGTGCCTGCCTTTCTATAATGATTAATACTGTTACATGTCTAGACCTTTTAATAATGCTATGATGGTGTTTAATATTTAGTTTACGCTTTTATTTTATGATAGAAGTATTATACTTGACATTTATAGTTGAAAAACAAGCAGTGATTGAAAAAATTATTTATAAAGTAACCGTACGAGACGTATGATGATTGTTTAAGGTTAATCTTATTTTGAGTTCAGTGAAGGAAATATTAAGTTGTTTCAGGGAAGGCCACATTCACAAGACAATGCCTCTCCACATATATCCCGTCATAGAAACATCAGTTCATTAAACGTTAGGAGTTGAGGAGGAGTAAGGGCAAACATCATGTCTTATTCAGGGATTAAGACGTTAATGGCTAATTCCCTCACAGCTGGAATTGTATTCACGACATTGGGATCAAACTTCAAGCCCTCCATCCCATTTACCTTAATTCCTCCTTTTTAGTTTGCAGTAGAATGGACGTATTGACTGAAGTTCTATATTCATCGCACTGATTCATTAAATGTCAGTTACATCAGACCACTTGAAATATAATTCAACACATACAATTAAACTACTTACATAATAAACATTATTGGAAATATGACATTCCGTATAAAACGAGCTTATCGCGATCAATACCTCTTAATGTATTGGTCTACATAACCTAATTGAAGATTGAATTAAAGAATGGAAGGTCTTAACATTTGGAATGTCACTGTGTTAGCCATTGCTCTTGGCGCACTTGATGTCCTGGTCAACGATTTGTAATAAACAATATAATGGTGCTGAAGTACAGTACCGGACATGCATTGGCATACGATATAATCGAACTGAAAATATATGTATCTTTAAACATATTGATCGACAATACGGATAATATATTGGGTAAAACAATAATGAGGATGCCAAACATTCCATATAAATAATTTTCCTGATCAAGTACAGTCACCTTAAAAAACAAAACTATTAAGTGTTGTCATGTTTTGCTTCAATACAGTTTTAATGTTCAATTCATCTAAAAGTTGATTAGTGAATGTTGTCTTCCCTCTACTACATGAGTTCACTATTTGATTTTTTTTCTAGACGGTGGTTATTAAATTGTTAAGTATAAAGGCATGCGCTCGTCGAATGTTCCTTTCAGTGTTTGTGGATTCAAACATTGCATGTGTCCCATACTGGCTCTAAGGATAACAGTTTCAGTTTCAGTATTTTCTCCGCAACATGATTCCAGCAAACATGAAATGTTTCATCGCTTCAAATCGGAATAAAATTAACAAACATACATCACCTATGTTAATATGATAGTTGTATACACGTGATCATACTAACAACATATCAGACAATAAAAAAAGTCGAACATGGAACGCCACAGCCACGCCATAAGCACAAAATACTTGAACAGATGAGCGCTGCTGTGGGATTTACAACCTTTTCTGTACGTGACGTCAATTCAAGAAAATGTAACATGTGATTCACTATTTGCAAGCAGGAAACAATATTTACTCCATATATTCACTTCGTTAGCATTGCCATATGCGGCAAATATTGCTTACTGTCAGTACATGGTGACGTCACAAGTGACGATTTCTGAAAATGACGTCACTCGAAATGGAGGTTGGAAATCATACAGCGGCACTCAGATATACATGTTAACAATTACAAAGGCAGCTGGACAAAGGAAACAAACATAAAGATGGATGAATATTAGAGTACCATCTTGGAACGGTCAGTAGCAAAAACAACACTGGGTATTTCAAAATGGTTTAAGAGTGAAGCCAGCCGCATTCACCTTTAACCCTCACCTTAAATAAAACTAATATAAAGAGTGTAAATAACCAACTCCCAAGAACGAAGAAAGTCTCGCGATCACTGAACATTGCATGTAGAACATTGACATACACAACAGTTTAAGAGGTCAAGGACACGACAAGATGGAGAAATAAAACCACCAGACACTTTCCTTCCGTTTCTTGGTTTGGGATGGACCTCAATCATCGAGTATTAAACAAATCTTTCTGACTAATTTAGACCAATCTCACTAAAAGCGATCACAGGAGTTTTCGTTTTAAATTTCCGGTATGGTATAATGTGTGTAATCCCAATTTTCCTTCACGATATCCAATATCGTTCTCCTGGGTAATTATTTCAGGCGCATACCATGAGTGTTACGTGCCATTGTAGACGACTTAGTCCAAAACAACGATGTACAATATGTACAGCTGGGAAGGTCAACTTAACGAGTCAGCACTTCCCCAGGTAGATCTAGACAAAATACTTTCGGGGAAACGCCAATGCTGGTTAAAAAAAACAAGAACAACTAAAGTGGGCAAATGATAAGCGTTTTGCTGTTTTAAACATGTCGTTAAAATGAAACACACCACACGAGCCGACGAGCTCGGTACATACGCTTGCTTCCAAACCTGAGAAACTCCCGAACCACGCGTATGGACATGAAGAAACGCAACAACCACGTGGTAGTGTGTAGTAATACGTTGAGTCGAAATGTTCTTATATCAACTTATTCTCACTTGTCAAATATTACGAACACATAATGAAACATGAACATACTAATTATTAAATATTTTGTAAATAAATCTTTCGCTAGACGATGCTATATAATTTGTGTGTCCAGTGAAAATACGATATATCATTTGTCACTCCATGTGTGTAAATTATCCTAAAAGGATATCAACTTTACAAATTCAAAGTATGGCCAGATTGTATCCAGTGACTCAAATTAATTGATTACACAGGTGAACGTACTAGGCAGAGAAATAATGGATCATACACAGTTATTGCTTTATTTGCATTGTCCTTTACATTAACGTTTTCTTTGTTTTCAGGTTGTGGTAGAAACTCTAGAAGAACAAATGGGTATACTGACTGACAAGAAACGCTTATGTGAGGAGAATATGCTGCAGGAACCACCAGGACAAGGTTTGTATTGTTTGGTTTACATTAGAGACGGTATCCAGTAACATTATACTGATGCACCAGGCTATGCCGTCCATCTGATATTGCTTATGTTTCATGTTAATAGTTATACGCTTCAAATACTTTTTTGAATCTCATTTTGTTATTATACACATATACTTTTAAACCAATTTCTGCCAATTCCTTTTCTATGTTAAATGCTTTTTTTCTGGATTTCTCTTATAACGATGATACATATAACTGAAAATACAACCTTTTAGTACTTGCTAACTTTCACTAACACCAATGCCATAATTAACTTCGTTTGTTACTTTCCTTTGCATTATATCAAACACGCAATTGGTCCAATTAGTTGTATATAATTACATAAATAACTTTTTATGTAACTTTTCGACGTAGCCCATCGGGCATCTTACATAACAAATCGAACAAAAAGATCTCATTATTTAGGCAATTCCCAATTTCTATTTTGTACCAAGTAATAAGGCCTGTGAGTACAGAAATGTCTTTGCTGATCAGGTTTTACGTACAGAGAATGTGTCATTGTCATATAGTGGTAAGATATATCCGGTGTTAACTACATGTCCGGACGTTTATTTCCTGTCAACAAAAAGGCACTTTTAAAACCAGTGTGAACAACCTATTCGACGTACAAAGAAATGGGATAATAACAGTTCTCGTCGGGCGATCACGGTAAATTCTACACAAATTAAAAGTGAATCCGCGAAGTTCACAGACGACAATGTACGGATTTGTACGAATATTCACAAGTGCTAGATAAATGTTGTTCGACTATACTTCAATTTTATTTTAAATTTAAATTTCCTCCATTTAATAAGGTTGTCATTTCGAAATGTGTCCGTGTTTTTGTCATTGTAGCCCGGGACCAATCAAGTTGTAGCTAGGATCACTAGATATGTTTCGAAATTACCGCAATTGATAATACATTCAATCCGTTGAAACAAGAATATAGCAATTCACGAGGAAATACTATATCAATCATAGTTACTGATGTATAATGTAATATACTCTTAATTGATCAACGTGTATATTTATATTCTAAATAAAGCTGCATTGTATTTAAACATTTAGTTTGATATATACGTTCTATGTCATAACCTTCATTTGATCATCCTGCTTTTGTTCTGATGAACTTCACGCTTGTAACTGGGTATTACTGTTTTATGTAACGCTTTAATTATTTTTATAAGGCTTTTAATTACTATTTTATTGTAATGGTCAATCTATACTGTAACTATGGAATCCAGCTATTACAATCGTAGCGTCGTGTCATGTCAGCTACACTGCGCACGATGATAAACGATCGTGTCATTACGTATTATATTGTACCATCGCAATTCAATTCGTTATCTTTCATCTAAATATTATGCCAAGTATGTATGACCTCTGACAATTAAGTAAGTTAATAAAATATTGTGATTGGTCGATCTCGGTCATGTGAAGACCTGGTATTTCCCATAGTCGGTTATCTTTACCTTACTGATAGGTGTGCGGAAGAACAGGAAAATCGTGCGGCAAAAACCCTTTTGAAAATAACTTTTGTTCACACCATAATATGAAAGACATTTGACACTCATTTGAAATACAATGCTAAATGAGCGTACCCATTGTTATTCCGCGTCAATATGGACAAAACATTTAAATCCGTGACGCTAAAATAGAAGTAAAAATGTCCAGTGTGCGCACATAGGATGAAATTCTGACGATTTAACCTCGATAAATAGAGATAACAATGGGACAGTTCTATGATACATACACTGATAAACATACATGATTTCGTATAATCTTGGAATAATTGTTTTTCAGAGGATAGTATTTGACCTCGATAAGGCGTTCTATGACACCCGAAAGTCTCAAAACTAAGAATAGATATTTATATAGCTTATTCTTAACTGTGTGATATCCAAGTATTGTCTTGTGAAATATATCAGGTCAACAACAAGCTTCATGTGCTGCCGCTAGCAAATAGCTTCAACATTTGTGAGAAGCGAGGGATTCATAATCAGACTAGGAAGCCCCACAAATGCCATGGATTCTGAAATCAATAACGTTGGTTATATTTCTGGTTGCTAGTGTCCGTTCATAATAAAACTGTCTCCCATGTGAGTAAATAAATTTATCTTTTCACAGAAAATGACAACATAGGTAAACAATTTACATTTCTATAACAATAAGTTGGTATGTAAACAAAACATGATCCCGGTGTTAAGTATGTTTCTGTGTTGTCTCCCTTGCGAGTTTTAGTAAACAAACATGGTCATCGGTGGGATAAAGTTGTTACATAGTCATCTAGTGACCTGGTTCGGGATGATACCTGGTCTGAACAAGTAATATCTGACTTGCCTTTGCCTCCCAGGTACGATTTTAACTCATGCAAGACGACAGTAAAACTTGAAGTAATGAAGGCACAAATGAGGCAGTCTCTGAGTTGTTTGAAGTAATGAAGGCACATATGTGGCAGTCTCTGAGTTGTTTGAAGTAATGAAGGCACATATGTGGCAGTCTCTGAGTTGTTTGAAGTAATGAAGGCACATATGTGACAGTCTCTGAGTTGTTTGAAGTAATGAAGGCACATATGTGGCAGTCTCTGAGTTGTTTGAAGTAATGAAGGCACATATGTGGCAGTCTCTGAGTTGTTTGAAGTAATGAAGGCACATATGTGGCAGTCTCTGAGTTGTTTGAAGTAATGAAGGCACATATGTGGCAGTCTCTGAGTTGTTTGAAGTAATGAAGGCACATATGTGGCAGTCTCTGAGTTGTTTGAAGTAATGAGGGCACATATGTGGCAGTCTCTGAGTTGTTTGAAGTAATGAGGGCACATATGTGGCAGTCTCTGAGTTGTTTGAAGTAATGAAGGCACATATGTGGCAGTCTCTGAGTTGTTTGAAGTAATGAGGGCACATATGTGGCAGTCTCTGAGTTGTTTGAAGTAATGAGGGCACATATGTGGCAGTCTCTGAGTTGTTTGAAGTAATGAAGGCACATATGTGGCAGTCTCTGAGTTGTTTGAAGTAATGAAGGCACATATGTGGCAGTCTTTGAGTTGTTTGAAGTAATGAAGGGGCATATGTGGCAGTCTCTGAGTTGTTTGAAGTAATGAAGGCACATATGTGGCAGTCTCTGAGTTGTTTAGCCCATATGTGCTGAGCCTCGTTTCAAAGATGATGTCATGTTTTTACATTGATTGCAACAACTTGTTGAAACATTCCGGTAACACATTTATGATGCAGCGGCGAGCAGAAGCAAAAACAATTATTGGTAAACATTGAGACGGTCCCTTTTCTTAAGGAAAGGAATAATATATTTATTAGTAAAATATGATTGTATCTTAAAACTTATTTGCCGCATTAAATTTGTGAAACTCAGAAATATTTTGTAGATCTAGCCTTGATGACCATATCAAAGTGCTGTAATTTCCTAAAATAATGTTTTTTTGCATTAACATTTGTTTTGTAGTGACCTACACATATTCTTGCATTCAGAAATGATCTAACTCAATTTCGCCCAAATATACCAAAAAAACCCAGAACTGCCACACAATATTATGTATTCCATCAGCTCTCAGGAGGGACAAATGAAGCCATTTTTCGACAACAACATGTTTGTCTGTTTTAATTAATCCATGCTAGCCTCACCAGTCACCATCACCACGAGGACAACACATATAGTTGATACTGGCATAAATGTTTTATTGCAGAAGAAATTACGTTTTTATCATGGCTTACGAGTATATAGGAATGTTTAGGTAGTCTGAGTTCGACTAGTCACGTGATTTCTCTAATGCGTGTGTAGTAATTATGAGTGAACAAGTGCGCGAGCGATTTACTTGTTTTTTGTTAGTCCTGATTTTTTACACTTCATTTATACAAATCCATTTTCGTCGTAAATAACAGACAAGAAATATCTTTAAAACATATAAACGCCGTAGATATAATGATGTCTTCCGGTATGTTAAAAGTAATAATATTTTTGCAACATGTTGAAAAATAAATCTTAACAAAACATTAACTCGGATCTATATATAATCATGTACATGTCTTATCAGAGTCATTTAATATATACATACATGCTTAAACATATTAACTACTACCCGCAACATTCGAACTGTTAACACACGCGAATCTTACGTAACCACGTTTGGCGCCTTTTTGGTGAACAAAAACCCGTTTGGCGCCTTTTGTGTGAAAATATGATTGGTCAGACTTTAAAAAGCCCGCTTCGAAGACAACATTTGTTTGGTCAAAAATGTAGGTCAAAATCAATGTTATACAGCTACGCCGAAAAATGAATTAGGCATTTAATCGAAATGAGTTAGCATATGCAAATAAGCTTGTATAACCCTTGATATATGGGTAATATTTCGAGTTCAACAGAATGTTTGAGATGAACATGACATCAATTACCCGACAAATGGTTACTATGACTCACTGCTAACGCAGTGAATACAAAAGACGGAGTACATTGACTGTGTCAGTTTTATCAACAAACAAATAAAACAGCAATAGAACACTATAGGTCATTACCCGAACCATATAAACAAGGAGGGGTAACTGGTGCGTGAAGCATAACCGAACAAGCGCAACGTTAGATGTAAACAAACTGTATATTTCGTGCCCATATAAACAAAGAACGAACAATTATTTGATATTGAACGATCCGTAAATCTGTTGAGATAAGTTGTTCTCAGTTGTGTTCTACGAATGGATTTTATTAACAAATGAATCTAACATAACAGTTAAACTGACGATGCTGGTTTTGTTCAGGTGCCAGTCTATTATCTTGTATTGACTTTTATTCTGTCAGGTGATACCTCTTAGACTTTCAACTCAGACAATGTATCAATAAATCAGCACACTGCGCCCACACATACTCGTTAAAACCGTATTTAATACCTTCTCGATATATCGAGATATTATTCCCCACAAGATGTGTGACTGTTTGAAATTGCGTTGCGTTGTATGTCCACATAAATTGTTATTGTTACATCATTTAGTTCCAGTGTCGCTACATTAATTAATATATTGATGAACAAACAATACTTCACACTCTAATGAACACAATGTTATATTTATATGTATCTGCAATTAAATTTACAATTTGAGAATGTTTTGCGTATGTTACCAAGGTAACAATAACAATTGTGAAATGATTTGAAATACACAATTATCATTTCAATTACTTGTTTGTTTTCTATGATGCTTGGATTACTTTAGTGCAGTTTTGTATTATCTGGCATGCGTAATAAAAGGCATTGTGGTATAAAAGAGTGAACATACCATTATGGTATATAATAATATGAAAATAGAGTTGAATAACAAACGGTTTCTAGTTTATTGGATCTAAATGCCTGTTCTACACAATAAAATGGATATATCATATTTACTGAACAGGGCATTTTTATCCATTGTGAACTTGTCTTAGGTCACTTACGTTGCTGCTGTTTATTTATTTTGATCCTAAATTTATATTCTAGTCAGCAGATGTTTTTTGTCCAAGCATGAATTAATTCTTAGTTATAAGAGATTTAAGGACCACAATGCAAATAAGAGATCCATCTATCTTTAAACTTATAGTATAGGTCAGTAGAACTGTTCATACCTAATGATGACATAAAACAATAGTATTGTACATTGTTTATATTTAGATAAGGAAACACCAGTCGCTATACATCGATGTATAGGCTGACTATCAAGGGTCAAACCCGAACTATAGTACAGTGTACTTGTTTGGAAAAAAATGACCAAATAAAACGTATAAAAAGAAGGAAACATAATAAATAAATGTCTTTCGTTTCAGGTCTGTACTGCAATGTATCCTGGGACAATGTGATGTGTTGGGGGTATACAACAGCAGGAAGGGTTGTTACCCAATCGTGTCCAGAATACGTGCATGGTCTCAGCAGTGCAGGTAAGCCATTGCTACCAACTGTTTGGCCGCCCCTCAATACGCTTTAAATATAATATAAAAGTATGTGTAAGACAAAAGCAAACACAAGTTCGGTATCGGGTGACAGGCTCTGATTTGCGCATATTGTCTTCCCTGTTATGCATTTTTCACGTATGTTTATGATAACAGAGAAGGAATAAGTTGCTACTTGGAACGCCACATACATAAGACAGTCCCTCCCAACGCAGACATGTTCCACATTATTGTTTTTGTTTTTATAACCGAATGGATAAAGACGATACGTTGTGTATGATTCTATAAGTCAGGGGTACAGTCCATGAAGTATGACGGTTATCATTATCACATACATGCCTTCTCTCTTGTCTTCTTAACTAGCGCCAAGTCAGTTATAAAAAAAAAGAGAATACTGTGGTTTATTTGTTGTATTGTGGAGACTAATGCATCATTTGCTGACACAAGGTGGTGGTTTATTAAATCTTACACCAGACAATGGACAACATTTTAGACAGAAATGTACAATTACATTAAGTTTAATAATTACTATGTCGACTTATAACATGCAAGTATTTAAATGACTGGTTGACTGGTATACGTGATCATTTTCGTCGTTTGTGAACAGAACTACATGATTATTGAGTTTGAAGTTGACGCCACATTTTTTTGTAATATTTGTAAAGTGATCCAACGGGTTTCATTATCCAATAATAAAGTGCTGTTAGATTGATCGCGAACAGGTGTTTGCAGTTTCAGGACCGATCCATGCCAATTTAGGTAAGGAAATGTTCTCATGCGTAAAGCAATAATGGTCAAGGTAATATATTCATACGTTAGCAGTTAATAAAATCGCGCTATACGTAAAGTCTGAATGCTTTGTAATACCAGTATTAACTGTATATGTACGACAATTTAGGCTAAAGCTCGTGCATTGTATTATTAGTATAATCTGAACATATTAACCTGATCCTGACCATTATGCATGGATATAATATACAGCGATTACGCTATCTATAATTTTCCGTTAGAGAATCGTGCATCATCGGTATATTTCGTTGTACTTACGGAAATCATTGCATTTGTGGATTTCTTTCATTATATATTATTAAATGACCACACGTGTACATCAATATGACGAGAGCCGAAGTTAATAGGATTAGAGACGAAGATAAATTTAGATACTAATTCTACTGTGAAACTATGCAGAGGTCAGGTTGATTTGTCCGAGTAATATTTTACAAAATTCTTCAGGAAACGCTACACGCGAATGTCTTGCTAACGGAACATGGAAACATAACCCCGAGTTCAACAATTCTTCCGGGTGGACCAACTTCACAGACTGTATAGGAGGTCCAACACCAGAACCGCCAGTGGATTACTCGGTATATAGCAAATACGTTAACAAAATGCAATAGTTCTGTTAATTTTGAAACAAATGAATTTCAGACATATTAACAACCCAGTCAGTTTCACATATTTGATAAAAATGTTTACATTTTCAATTAAAGATATAAACTAAGTTACATTCTACATAGGAACAGGTGCTTTAAGAGATGGATTCAAATAAAACTTTAAAATGACTGACAGCAATTATTGTTGTTTTATACTTTTACCTGTTGATCATTTATTATATTTTTTTCGCAGCATCACCTTGCTAAAATTCAGTTGATGTCAGAAATTGGATATGGTTTGTCACTTGTTTTCCTGGTCGTTGCCGTCCTTATAATGGTGGCTTCAAAGTAAGGATTTGTTTGTTTGTTTTCATTGGGTTTTATGCCGGTTTTCAGTCAAATACGGTGGTCACTTGACCTTACAGGTTTTCCTGGAATTAATGACAAACCAGTACTAACTAACTCTTCCGCAAGTAACAGACAACTTCTCCACATGTGGTGAGGGCATGACCGTAGAAGTCACAGAAAAACATAACCTGCCCAACCCGGGACTCGAACCAGGATCAGTCTAGCGCTCTACCAACTGAGCAAGCCGGGCAGGCTGTTCAGTGTAAGGAACATCTTGCATAGTTGTGTTTTGTATGTTTAGCTCTGACTTGAGCAAACGCAGTATAGAGATCTGGGCCCGTATTACAGAAGCACCCCAAGTGAATCTTAAATATTTTCACTTAAGTTCAAAACTTCAAATGGATGTAATTCCAAAACCACATTCAAACTGGTAGGCTTTGTGATGATAATGACAACTACATATTAATACTATTCATTTATCACTCTTGATTTGACCATATAATAGTCTGTACGCTAAATAAATTAGTTGAGGAAAATGTAATGTTAAGGATGAAATTTTACTTAATATGTTTCTGTAATATTACCCAGTACTAGTTACTGGTGATTTTAGAATAACCCAGTATTGAGCTTATACTCAGCTCAATACGACCTTAAAGTGTATTATTCGAGAGCATCGTTTTATTTGTATTGTTTATTTTATCATAATTGAATAAGGAAAGATCAGCAGAAAATGAACATGTCTATCCTCTAACTTGGTTTTAATCTCGATTGCTGAAACAATTCGCTACGTTATTTTACGAACACTGCACAGTGTATCTCATTGCATACGAATCATATGTGTCAGCTGGATAAATCAGTGTCTAGTTTTATTTAAGGAAATTATCTAAAGATTTCCTGAAATATTTCTTTTAAAATGAACAAAACAGTATTGGAATTAGCATTTTCCATCGTAATAATCCGAAACTAATAGTTTTTTTCCAATTTCAACCGATTGATTGACAAATCGCAACGTATGATTGGTTCTATATAAATGCTACGTAATTGTTTCTTTATTGTAACATGCAATATCCTTACACATTGTTTCTTTGTGGCGATTTACAAGACAGTACCAATGTAATTCTGGCTTCAGGCGTCATGTTACAATACATAGGCATAGTAATACGTTGTTGCCTACACATGTGTCACATATACGGGACAGGAGTATGGCAAGCATCTCTCTTTTTGTGTGAATGTTAAGGGGTATGTTTAAGACAGCTCTGTGTCTCTTGTGCTCATTTTGTATTTTTAATTGTTTGTCTATGTAAGGTGATATACGTATACCCTAGAAAATAGCCATATTTGCTTTTAAGCGATATTTGGAAACTACATAATATAGCAAGATGAAATGCACACTGTTTTTATCGTTATACATTCCATCAGCTAATACTGCTATAACTTTGTAAAATTATTGAAAATAATGAAGTTATTTGAACTTTTGGTACTGTCAAATTGTACTATATAATCCGGTAAATCAGGCTAATTGCATAAGCGTCATTTTTGCAAAAGAAACACATTTGTGCAAAGATTATAAACAAATTGTTCGCTTGCTATCTGCATCGAATGTATTTTTGTTTTTCTTCATTCCTTCACTATTCCAGATACTCTTTCATGTTTTGTCTGTCTTTGAAGTCTCAACAAGAACTTGGAATTACATCATTATTGTCAATCAATTAAAACTTATAAGTTTACCTATTTGTTATTTGTTTATTTATGGGGTTATTAAATTATCAAGAAACTTATTATGTGTTCGCTGGTCATATACGCAAAGGTGCACGATCTCAATACTGGATTAGTTTTATAATAACACAATACTCAATACGCATTCACCGAAATCATGCATATGTCATGTTGTACCGAAAACTCGAGTACTCGATCGAGAGGATGTCTGGATACCGGAGCACCGATTTCAATATTTGTTCTCAACCCTATATTATATATACACGTATTTAAGTTTATATAATCTTTCCAGACGTCTGCACTGTAAAAGCAACGTTTTACATATAAATCTCTTCGTGGCATTTATACTACGAGCATCTGTCACATTTATCAAGACTTTGGTTTTTGTCGATGATCTTGGTTTAGAAAAGGACATCATACGAGGTCCAGGCGGAACGATTAGCTTCATGACAGAAGGCTCCGTAAGTAGACTTATATATCGACTTGAGTTTTCACAACTTTTCAGTGTACCCATATTTCAGGATTATATAACTTGAGTATCCGACTTATAACGTCACCAGTGTTGAAAAGTCTGTATATCAAAAACTAATTGCATGGATAAAACATTAGTTTGTGTAGCTCTTGACGTCGTGAGACGGATTAAATATTCCATGAAATGTATGTTTATCCATTTAGTGTCCACTAGGGACTTTATTCACCGATATAAAATGACATTTGAAATGTGAACTCCATAACACCATACAATACGCACCCTACTTCATTGTTTGTTTGGTTGAAGCTAAAGGTACTGCGTCCGGTCTTCTCAATAAACTATCGTGTGCATGATTTGGTGACTCGTAATTGCATAGTTTAACAAAACATTTCTTAAAACCATTCTGTTTTGGCCTGATACATGTTTATAGAATAATACAACTAATGGAGTTTGAGTCATCACTTCACCTGTAGGTTTTGGGTCATCCCCGGTACACAGGCTGTTCATAACTTGTGATACCCTTGGCATACTGACTGCAAATAACTCGTGCTCGTGAATAATTAATGAAGTAAAATCCAGCCGCTTGATTGGCCGCATGACACACACCTCATGCGATACGCAAATTGCCGAGTACTTACGGATGCAATCGCCATTCTGAGAATTCCAATGAGATCGCGGCTTTCAAATTGCACATTTGTTTTCAATGGTCGCTGCTATATTGTCGAATTTGCTGATATCTCTTCACAAAAGAGATTCCTTCTTTTTTGTTACCGTCCATTTCTGCCAATTTCCCCAGGGTATCATATATGTTAGGAATAGCCTGGGTACCGAGGATGGTTTTGGATTGGATTGAATCTGTAAAAGAAAATTTATATCACTTGATTCAGTACTTGTTTGAACACTTCAGGATAGTGCCTGATATCTCAATACGTTCCTACAATTACATTTGGTCCATAGGTAACGTACATGGGGAAGGTCGCGATTACTTTAGTGGCAATTTGGGTCAAGATCAAGGTCATTTATTCTAAACATGGTAAAACAATGTTCAGCCGACGAATCAATTTGGAATATAATATTTTCAAGTTGTTACGGATCTAATATAGCATTGTCATGTAGCCCTAAGTCAGTTCTTTGTTACCAAAACTACAAAAATAAATAATCTGCTCAATTACTGGAATTGTGAATTCATCAATACTATGAAACGTGGAATGTACAGTAAAACCTCGATAATGCGACCACCCTTTGGACCCTTGAAAAATGGTCTTAATATTGTGACGGTCTTTATATTGAGTTTGAATAAAGAGCAAAACAGTAAAAATGGACTTGAAAATTGTGTTTTAAATATTGAGGTGGTCTTTAAGTGAGGTTTTACTGTATGTGTCGATATAGAGAAACGTTGTGATAGTATTTGGAGCTTCAGCAGCCAAACAATTTTCAATATCGGAGCTACTGCGGCCAAGATCACTGTCGAAACATTAGCTCAATTACATGAGTTAGGAATTAATTAAAACCTCACTTAAAGACCATCTCAATAATCAAATCACCTCAAAATAAAGAACACCAGTTTGCAAGTCAATTTTCACTGTTTTAGATGACTACCTCATTTTACTTAATAAAATGTATGTATTTATATATCACTTGTAAATATAAATCATGGGCATAATGCCTATTTTTTAAAATAAAGTATCTTTGAATATTATCCATACAACAGTGGCAATATCGCTGTCATTTTATCAATAGAAAAATAATATAAATTTCATTGTGAACTAGAGGAATCGTTCTCTGATGTAGCCTTGTGGCGGTTTGTTCAAGGCGTACATGTCATAAATCTTATATTACAAAATACATTTCCCTGCAGATGTCAGTAAACCGGTAATGATATGTTTACAAGTAATGATATATATGTTTGTATTGTCGTCATTCCTAAGAAACAAGGTTTTAATCAGTTCCGAATATAACCACAGGCGACATATTTCAAATAGCTATAACAATAAGCAGAAAAGAGGCATTGTATATATCTTATGAGACTGTGATTTTCCCCATTGTTAACAATGATAAAATAACTTACTGTTAACGCTACTGTAATTGGCGTATGATATATTGCTTGAAATAAATCAATGTGGGAAAAAAACAGCTGTTATTCACGCGACATATTTAACCTCCAAAGTATCGTCTGTTACCCGTCGTCCGTATGAATACATGTCCGCCTGTCCTTAAATGTTTTCGGTCATCAATATATGAGTGCCGCTGTACGATTTCCAACCTCTTCTTAAGTGACGTCATTTCCAGAAAACGTCACATGTGACGTCACCATGTACTGACAGTAAGCAATATTTGCAATATAACACAATATGAAAACGAAGTGACCATATGGAGTGAATAGTGTTTCCTGCTTGTAAATAGTGACATCACATGTTCCGTTTTCTTGTAATGACGTCACATAAGTAAAGAAGAGGCAGCGCTCACAACTTCTTTTTTAAACTTATTTGTATTGATGGCACATGAATAACACGGGCAATGATCACTGTATATTTATGTTCGGCCAAAGATGAATTTATTGTTTCCCATGTATGCACATGTGACCTTGATGATAAACCAAAAAAGACGTGGGCTTATTTAACTCCTGGTACCACCCTTGATGCTCTGAGTGGCTTATAAAAGAGTTTTTAGTAGCATTTTTCACAATGTCCGCATGGTGTGGTCTGGGATCGCACCAGCGTCCTTCCGCGCTCAAATCTAGCACAATACCGATTGTGCTGCCGATGCAGACTTAATCATAAATACGAATATACAGTAAAACCTCGATAATTAGACCTTCATTTGGGCCCTTGAAAACTGGTCTTAATAATGAGTTGATCTTAATATTGAGGTCGATAAAAGAGCAAAACATTGAACATGGACTTCAAAATTGTGTTCCTCATATTGAGATGGTCTTATTATGGAGGTGGTCTTTAAATGAGGTGTTATTGTTTCACTTACAAATCGTCGCCTTAATTCCAGAACCCTGTAACTCAAATCTTTGGCAGTTTTGAGTATTTGTTTTCGCTGAAACCGTCTATCCAAGCTCTGTCTACTGTACTACCTATATTGTTCTGCACATGACTTGCATACAATGCAATTAACCTCGTATGTAACAAAACTACAGGAAGGTAAAACTTTAAATTTGTTTTTTCTCAAAAAGACGAAAAATAAGTTCTGGTTCTGGAAATAATGCGACGAAATCAAGAACATTGTGTTCAATATATTTCAGCATTGGGAATGTAAACTGATCGTCAGTTTGTTTGTATACACTGTTGCTGCGAGTTTGATGTGGATTTTTATGGAAGGGTTATATCTACACATGTTGGTGTATCGGACGTTGTTTACTGAGAGGAATGGAACAAGACTATATGTTCTTATTGGCTGGTGTATGTATATATTTACTGTTCCAAGAGTATAGTGCTGTTAGATTGACCGCGAATAGGCATATGAACTTTCAGGACCGATTCATGCTAATGTAGGTAAGGAAATGCTCTCGCGCGTAAAGCTGTTACTAACAAACAGCACCGCGGCTTTTTCTCCGTCAAGCTTACGGACAAACACGAATACTTCAGTACACCTATAAGGAAATGTAATGGTCCCATATGTTCATACATTCTCGGTTAATAAAATCGCACTATAAATGGGTAACAACCTGTACATGCCCACCTTTGTGTTACGTTAACTCCTCCACATAATATAGCATACCACACTATAATGCAACCTCTCTAGAGCGAGTTCTCTTGAGCAACGTTGCATCCCCCCCCCCCCCCCCCGACGTAAAACGTTAATACCATACTCACTAGATCAACAACCTCTCGACATCTGCCGACATTTTGTACCGACCACAGGGTGCCGCTCTGCACATTAATGACTGTGCATCTAATAGTCTACAATCAAAAGTCATCGAGTTGAAGTAATGATATTTCGTTCAATGACGTGAGGTGATTTATTACCGTTTAGCTGCTTTAAAATTCGGTGACATTGTTACAACGTGATAATTATGCTGCTTTTTGTGATAATTACAAAACTCATCCTGCAAAACTGAAAACGAATAGTTGATGCAATATGATAACAATGATAAATATAAGTAAAGTAAAGTGTGTATTTATTATAGTGTCACCCCTGTTTAAATGGTCATTCATTTCTAACTTAAAAGCCACCTATTTTCTTTACGCATATTTACATCCCGATTCAAATCCTTTAGTGCCAAGCAACATGGAGGTATGCATACGGTAACCATTATTTAACTAGCTGGCGGCTCGTGAACCGTCTATATCATCACGGACCCCTACCGGGACTCGAACCTTCGCACTCCCACTCCAAAGACGGATACCTTAACCACTCGACCACGGGATACGGTATATAAAATAATTATGCGCATGTTTATTCGTTTCATTCAAAGAAGTCAGACAACATAGCATAACTCGACATCAATACGTTATGCATACTGAATATTTATATTAGAGTGCTAGCTGACAAAAAACGTCTATTTCTTCTAATTTCCCTGTAACATAATGACAAAGCCAAGTATGCGTGTCTTTCAACTCATTAACATCGGACTTCTTAGGAATAGCTATTATCGGCGTTTTATGTTGTCTTTGAGCCATTGAATATCAGAAAAAAACTCGATTACGTGCCACACTAGATACTTCCTCATGTTTTTATTGTCATATTGAAGGGATTGTTATATTTAGAATATATTTCAGAGTTTGTTTTAGTTCACGATGTTATATAAGCATTTACAGTTAGGTATCCAGTATTATGAGTGTTTTTTTCTTCTAAGAGCATTATCGACATATTTATGTACAGTATGTATTATTTATGTTTTTTTCATGTCTATGTTTGCTTATTGTCCATTCATATTGATACAAACGACGTCAAAATAACAACTATTGTTGAAATTGTCCGTTTGGCAATTTGAAAAAGTGTATCATTTTTGTATTATTATAATTTGTAGCAGGCAAAGCATGTGAATACTTAAAACTCAAGCTTAGTCACATAAATTCAAAACTCACAGTCAAATGTAATATTGCAATCTGACAAACAATGACATAATTTAACATGGAAGGCATATACACTTCCATATTCATACAGTGACCGATAAAGTGCCGTCATTGTCAATTGAACTCTCTACAGACTACATTGCCTAGGTACGGATTATGGGTCCAGGGGACGAATGCTCCTTTAACATTATTATTTTATATTTTCAGTATCCCCATTGGTTTACTTAATACCATGGATAATAGTCAGACTATATAAAGAAAACGAATTGTAAGTAAAGGGACCATACATGATTAGTGTTTAATGAACGTGACCAGTGATGTTTCCTTACCGCTCTGGTGGTGAACAAATTTGTCTTAGGAGTAAAACATGTTTGTTTCAGGTTTCCCGTCCTACCCTATTTTTTTGCCAAACCCTAGAACATATTTTTCCTTTTGATAAAATGTCTTTGTGTGAATTTGTCTTTAGGCTCATATGTCTGCCCAAGTTGTAGACGCTTTACGAATATTCCAGCTATAGAGCTTTATATTCACCTTGATTAAACATTATCTATGCAAAAGTGATAGGGAATTTGTCTTTTAACATATTTTCATTTCAATTTATGTTTAATTTGCTTCGTTTGAAAATAACAAAAATCTAAAAATAAGAATTTCTGACCTTCCTACCTTATTGTTTGGGCATGAAACATGAAATAAACATATTGTTTAGGTATTGTCTATGACTACTTTTTATCTGTACAGTTGGGTCTTTATCGCATTTCTGCCATTTTGTCAGACGAGTGTATATATTTTTTATTAGATTATATCAATATTGGTCTTTCAGTCGTTGTGTAGTAATACAATTTATGAGATGGTATTACTTTTTTCCGAAGATGAACCCATTTACGTATCATTTTGTTGGTTTATTTCGGAATGCCTGTCAAAAATAGTTTTTACATCACTGCACAACACGTTTTCGTTATCTAGGGAAGCATTAAATATCTAAGTTCATAACGCACGATGTAATAAACAGTTTCTTCGATACTCAGCTCTCAAGTTATGCCTCAGCACACGTTGTTGGCGTCCATTAATGATCATACTTTTTTAGTATTTTACTTTAAAGCTAAAAATGACACCGGCCCCTCTTTAACGTCAATGGGTTGCCTTGGTAACGCATAGAATGTCCACTGTGCATTCTGAAATAATTTATTTCGGGGTTAGATCAAGCATTAATAGAGGCTTATTAGCAGAATATTTAGTTCAACATTAAATTAAATAAAAAAGATTAAGCTACAACCCGGTTATTTCTGGATCACCCCTCGTATAAAGTAATATATTAGTTTGTCAAATGGATATATATGCCGACAAAAGTCAATATAAGTGAGCTTCAGTTAGAAGGTGTAAGATAGTATTACATGTGAGTTTTGATAACCAAACAATTGGTTCAATCATAGTCATAAAATAAAAGAATAACTATTTAAACAATAAATCCTCGTCACACATGCAATAATTTGAATTAATCAGATTGTAGAAATACGAGTTTGTATTATATCAAGCTCGTAATAGAAAACTTGCACATTTGCCTACACAATTTAATGCCAACTGCACGTTGAGGACAATGATCTTTAGAATGTTTAACATCGCCACTTCTACATATGTCAACTATAAGAGTATCATATATCAAAGAATTCTATTACCTAGCGGCATATAAGTGTTAATCAAATAACCAGAAACTAAGGTGTGTTGTTGTTTTATGTCGGGAACGTGATTTGAGATTACACAAAGCAATGTTCTATACAACGTTAGCTATTTGTAATATATGTGTGGTGTATTAATGATTACATGAATGAACTATTACATTACAGATGTTGGAATCAACACCGTACAGACGGATATTTCTGGATTATAAAAGCTCCAATTCAACTATCAGTCATTGTACGTAATTTCATTTTTTGTCATATTTCATTTTTCTCGTATGTTTATTATATTCATATTGTGCAAAATGCACTATTACATTTCTACAATATAAGAAATTTAGTGACTGTCATTTGTTGTATATATACGTGTGTTTCTACAACGTATGCATAGTATATGTTCTGCGGAAACATATACATTTCAAATGATAAAAGTGTTTCTTGTATCACAATTGCTGTTATTCCATCCTTTAGGCATGCAAGTCTCGTGACAACAAGCGTTATTATTATATTCAATACAATATTTCGAGGGCACGAGATATTATGCCCTGTGCACGAGATAATATATCATTCATGAGATATTAATGCGAGCGTACAAATAATTATATTTGTAAATACAACGAGCATGTGTCCTAAATATACCACATTGTTTATGTTTTTCGGTGAATATATTCTACATCTTATACAAGTTGTGTAGTTAAGTACATGGATACAAGCCAACAATAACTATGAGTCAATAACTACATGACCATATACTGCAAATATGATGTCATTACTTATGACATTACTTGTTTTTAAAAATGTCTAAAATCACTTTATATACTCAGCACATTTACTAACGCACTGTGTGGCAATTTCTAAATTTTTATTGGCTGACTTTTAGGATACAAGAAAAGAACTTGACATGATATTATTTCATGTGTACGCAACATGTACTCTAAATTCCATGACAATCGATGAGCCTTTCCATAAAAAATGAGTATTAAAAGAAATATGGTTGGTAAAAGGTTTTCTACAAATATCACATGAAGATGTTCTTTTATCAAACTGTTGATACCTCTTGTACAGATATATTGAACATTCCCCTAAAATTAACACTTCTGACTTACTTAAATACTCTTAAAAGATATTAAAATACGTTAGACTTACTTAAAGATACCTTTAAAGATAATAAGGACGATAAACACATTCTTTGTATTTTAATGTGTAAAATTTAGCAGAAAATGTCACTGAACATTACATTATTTCAATTTTGACATCCAAAAAGAGCCGTCTAAAATTTCATAATTAGTACATTATAAATAGCATTCATTGTCAGTATAATTATATCTTATGATTAGATGTTAGTACTAAAAAGTCAAAGACGCTCGTGGCAATACCATAATACCTAATACTTTCGTGAGATAATTTAAAAAATATGTTTTAATCTAGAAAAATGAATGCACTAATTCAGTTTAGGTGTGGGCAGTTAAATACATCGTCATTATTCAATAATGTCCGGATAATTGCAGAGAAATGGTCTAACAATGTGTGAAATAACTAATGGCTCATAGCTAGTGCGACACTTGTCCTTTCAGTTCTCCAGTTATTTAATAACACATTTATGTGATATACCTCTATGTATCCCTTAAGATATTTATTATCAATGCGATTTTAAACGTTTACAGAAACGTAGGATACACCCCAAGAAAAAGAGTATGTTTGCCCTGTCTGATTAAATCAAAATGTTTATATATCGATGAAACTAAACGGTCAATATGGTTTCTGTGAATGAGGTTGTTGGTTAAGGCAATACATTTAGAATCTATGTTCCAACTTGCCAACTTATTAACTAGCAACTGAATCAAATACAGAACGTGGACATTGTTTTATACGAAAATGCGAGCAGCTTGATTTGCAATAGGTATCGCAATACCGAGCTAAATGTGAGGTGGACATTCCGTTGTCTTGACTGGACAGTTCAAAGACTGCCGGCCGTTGTAATGCCTTACTTCTGCTTTGTTATACACACCAGCGTCGTCCCATGTTCATTGTTTGTTTTGAGTTCGGCCTATTGTTGCTGGTTTATACCATGATGTATTCCATCCATTAAAGGTGTTCCCTGGTTGTCCTACTTAATTATCTTTAGTTGTTATTTATGATCGGCCAGGACATTCATTTACCCCTGTATCCATGCATGTCTTTCCTTTTACCTCCTAATTGCCTGACGTTTTGTGGACTGTTGTTTTCGGGGGACTGTTTTGGGGGTACTGTTGTGTTATGTGGCGTTCCCTATAGCAAATTAATCTCTTATAATTATGTTATGGTGTTCTGTTGTTTATTTGTGTCATGTCTGTCTGTGTTTTGTCCCTCCCATGCCTGTTGCCCCGCCACGTTTGGTATTGGTTTGTGTCATGTCGGTTTGGTCTTTGTCCATCCCCTGCCTGTGCTCTGGAACGTTTGGTATTGGTTTGTGTCATGTCGGTTTGGTCTTTGTCCCTCCCCTACCTGTTGCCCCGCCACGTTTGGTATTGGTTTGTGTCATGTCGGTTTGGTCTTTGTCCCTCCCCTGCCTGTTGCTCTGGCACGTTTGGTATTGTTTTGTGTCATGTGGGTATGATTTTTGTTCATCTACTGTCTGTTGCCCTATCACGTTTAGTATTGTTTTGTGTCGCCTCCTCCGCTATCCAGTTGTCATGATCAGTTTTAGGAAGTTCAGATTTGTTAGTGATACATTTTGCGATCATATTTTCACTTTCAATGTATGAAACACACAATAGTCATACAATTATTCGGAACAATGTCTAAAAATCAATTCTCATATTGCAAAACTAACACTGATGTGTACTTATCATTTACGGAATGGTCATTTGCCCTTTAACCTCAACAGTGCATAATGTGTTTTCGATTTCTTTTTTCTCGGAGGTCTGTGTAGGTAGGCACTGTGTTATGTATGTGGCGTTCCCTGTATGTTAACTAAATGGCACTAAGCGAATAAAGCAGCATTCGTACATTGTGCTACTACTGTGTTCACGATGCCGTTTTGTTGTATTTAATAGGTAAATCAGTATTGGATGATATTGGGAGCATTTGTTTCCAACGAACCATTGATTGTTTATCTGAAAACGGTTTCATTTTATTATGTTTGACGTTAGTATGAACACCCTGTTTGCGTCTGTTATTTGTATTCGATTGTGTCTTCAATGGATTCTCTTCAAAAGCCCTAGCTCCCGATAAGTCGGATAGTACGTATATATTGGCTTCATGGGTATTTGGTATAAAACATATGTATGTTATACATATATTATATTGTGTTTGCTGTCTATGTTGGGGAGTTGTTGAGCGGGAAATGTTTTATTTTACTTATGTTTAATTAGTGTTTGCTTGGGTGATAGTATGAGGTTGTGTGCCCATTAAATATGTCGCTATGATAACTAAAATATTCTTTGATAAATAGACCCCTTAGACATGTAATTATTTGAAAGGCCTGGTAGCTTTTCGTATGAATTAGCGTTTGATTTTAATGTTTCAGATCAACTTCATTTTCTTCGTCAATATTGTTCGTGTATTGTGTGTCAAAGTGAACATCAGTCGGCATGTGAAAAATGATGCTCAGCATTTGAGGTGAGTTCTCCGTATAATTTTTTATTTTCCAGATATAAATGAAGTTATATTCAGAATTATATATTGTACATGTACATGGACATTTTACATGGAAATGACGTGTATTTTATAAGCATATGATAGTTTGTCATTAGCCCTTTCACCATTAGGTGAATTAATATATTAAAGTCTCGATAATGTTGTTTTTATTATTTCTGTAATGCAAAGTACGGGTCAGGTTTTAAAAACTGTGCACAGTGATTGCGAAATATAATTTACATTTTATAAGTACGAATGTTCGGTAGCTTATGCACGCTTTTAGATATGTAGAAACAGTAAAACTCTTAGTTAATCTATTTTCTGTTTAGAACATGGTTTAAACGAAAATTGCTTCCTAAATAGAAGGATTACCCGAACAAAAAATGTAGGTTAATATAGCATTATCCACGATGAAATCCCGTTTCACAATTTAATGTATTGCATTAGTATATTCCCAATGCAACCAGACGTTTAATCGCTCATTATATGTACAGTTTGTAATAAACCCGAGGCATGATTGTATTTTCATTATTACAACATTTTAAGGAAAACTGCAAAGTTTGTGTTGGTTCTGATTCCACTGTTCGGAGTGATCTACATCGGCTTCACGGCATTTCCTCATGGCATTAGCATGCGGGCTGACATCATCTACTTGTATTGTGAAATGTTCTACAATTCATTTCAAGTAAGTAAAACCATACTGTAAGTTTTAATATTATACTTAGTTACTCATAACATAACTATAAAGTTTATTTAAGATGGTCTTGCACTACCTTATGAATTAAAGCAATGTTCGTTAGTCGCGAAATATCTGACAGTGTGTTTGTTATGCAGTAGTCCTTCTTTAATATGCAACGTATTGAAAAAATGATGTACCGTTGTGTTTACTATTGCTCGTAACAGACACAGTATATTATGTTATTGTATTGTTATGTTTGGTACATATTTAATATAAACTACTATTGGATAAAACAAGAGAGAGCGAGCGAGTTTTATAATAAGAACGTTTATTCACACGTAGAGCTAAGCAACGAATGAGTATGTCTACTATCAGAGAGGCAAGTACAACCCAACTCATACAGTGTCATATTACATATATCAAGATAGGAATAAAAAAGGGTGATGACTTGCATTGATTTGTTTATTGCTGAAATGATTCTATCTACTGGTATGGTATGAGTTAAAATTGAATGAAATCATGAAGATGATAAAATAAACAAAATCACAAGTAATAAAGAATTCTTATAATTCATTTAAAAACATTTTCTAACAAATATAATTTATTTTGAAAGAATGGAAGGAATGAGAAGCATTCCGTACAAAGTTCGAAGCAAACGCATTTATCATTGAATGAGTTATCTTGAAATTAGCAGCAAATTGTATGTACCTTTAATAACTTCAAACATATGAAGATTATAAACTGAACGATAGGAACGTACGTATATCGAGAAATGGTGATCGGTTTCAACGCACATTGTTATCTGGATTTATTGGACTTCAAAGTGACACATTTTAATCCTAAAAGTGTATTATCTACGAGACATCACTACAAAGAATGGCTGAATATCACAATACCAATGAATTTGATTTACATTAATTCCAAACCTGACGGAAAACTCACGTCAGTAGTAATTGCAAAAGCTTAACATATTAGCGAATACATTGAGATGAGCTTACAGATTTCAAAGTCTGACAAACTCGTGACGTTTAAACAGACACTATCGTTCTTGTGAATTATGCTCGGTTACTTCTTTCTAATACAATTCTTATCAAGTGAATGACGAAGTCGTGAATGAAATGCCACAAACAAAGTACACAACCACTCCCCAAAACAGACAAGGAGATATGAACATATATACAGTGACAAACAAATGGTTAAAGGGACTAACAAGTTAATTTCCATGTAAATGTGAGTAAAATGTTACCCTTTATTGACTTACTGAAATATAACTGTGATTTAATTTGTCGTTTCAGGGTTTCCTTTTAGCGTTGTTGTTCTGTTTCCTGAACGAAGAGGTAATTATTGCTGTTAAAGCATGGATCACTAGCTTATCCCAGAGGTGTGTGTGCAATAATACACTCAGTAGCTATATCTCTTCAAACGCTTCGAGCCACCCAATGAATAAAACGCTTCGAGCCACCCAATGAATATAGTACCGTGTGTCGTCCATGTTTTCACGTCTTTGTACGTGTTTAAATATTGCATTATGATTGTTTGTTCTGCGTCGAGGCAAGTGGGTCGACATTGTTTACGTTATTTCTAAATACTTACGACTGGTGCTATTTGGCGTATAGTCACGCTGACAGTTATGTAAATACATAAGCACAAATATTTTTGTATAACGCTTTTCGAGCGCAAATCGAATCAACTTACGTAGAAGTTATTGAAAACTAAGACTTCCGCTAGCTCAGATGTTCGTGTCTTGTAAATGTGAAGCTTATGTTGGAGTGTGTGACTGCTTATCATCATTTTTGTTTCTTCAAAATGCAAACTTTCTCGTCAATGTTTACTGTTTTGGATTGGTTACTGCTAAATACTATGATAGACAGTTTGTGAGTTTTGAAAGCTATTCAGAAAACATTCAGAAAACGAAAGATGTTATTATTAATCAAATATCTCTGATGCACAAGATACACCGACTTGTATAGTCCGCACACGATAACTAGTGATACGAGAACTTGCAATGTAATCCCATGTAGAATATCTAAAGATAAGACGATAATTCCTTTTGATAGAAAGTAAGACGCATGAATTGTCTAATGTCAACGGATAAAGTTAGATGAATGTAGGTGTACGCATTATTGTAATACTAGAAATAGAAGGTGTTGTAACATGGTAGATTATTTTTGTCACAATTTATTCTAACTATGAGAATATCACATATTGTAAAGTATATACTTTAATGGTATATTTTGATTATCTGATTACTTTTAAAATCGGTTGCCGAAATAAAGTCTCTAAACATAATATGAATAGCACAATGGCATTTTAACACGTCATAAGGGATCAAAACAGAACAAGTTACTCTAAATCGCATAGAAAGCGACAATCTTGAAAACATCATCTCGAATATAGAAAATGAATGCGACACTATATATTCAAACATAACAAATTGGTCAGAACTCATGTACATTTTAGGTTTCCCTAAGTTTCCTTCTTTATCATGACGTCTTGTTATACATAGGTTGCCGCTAAATAAAATATGTATATATGATTTTGTGGTTATTTTAAATTATTATGTAAATAATTTAGTTACTGAGAGCTTGATAAGGTCGCTTGTTATTTCGTACAGGATTAAATACAGGGTATATGTTATTGTATACGAAATGGTTAAATGCTTTTAATGATTGGTTACTGCCTACTTAGTCATTGTATGTGTATTGGAAATCAATAACCACATAAAGGTTAAATATGAAGTTAGCTAGCTGTGCACTCGAATTGAAAACCCCGGTGGTTTTACTTACAGTTCCAAGGCTGTAAATCGGTGTATGGATATTATTTCTATTTGTGTTGTAGATGTCTGTTTAGTTGCCCTTTTCCGATGTGCAGTTCTTTCACTTGATATAATATTCATGCTCTCCCCCCTCCCCCCTCTTCGGTCTGTTGATATTGGCCTTCTTGGATTGTCCCTTGTTGTGTTCAATCTATTGAGATTTGTCCTCCATTGTTGTCTCCTTACTTGTTCTTTATGGTTGACCAAACCATTCTTTGCAACCTATCTCATACATGTTTTTCCTTTCACTTCTAGTTCCTACTGTTTTTGGACTGTTGTTTTCCGGAAGTCTGTGAGGGAGGCATTTTCTTGTGTATAATGTGTTACCTGTAACAATTTAATCTCGCTTTTTAATGAAGAATGCAGATTGACCAAAGGGATATATTTTGTTTTAAAATGAAATTTAATTAAATTTGAAAAATATCTAGACATAATCAAAAATGATTTTCTGAGGAGGCTATACACAAGATTTAACCCACTGTCCAGCCATTACTCGTTCGTACAATAATACTGACAAAGCAAATAGATTATGTTTAAAATGTAATAAAAACCATGTAGAAAATGAATACCACTTCCTCTTTGAAACATAGTATGTATTAATACAGAAAGTAATGCCTTATCTTAGATGTCTTTCAATGCCAATGTTTAATGAAATCTGAAAAACAAAAACATGTGTATCAAATTTGTTATTTCTGAAACATCCATAACATGAGAAAACCTAATTTAAAAGTCACAGTTTAGTGTTTAACTACATTGCACTTTGGTGTTGTATTGTAAACTTTTTGTGTATTTGTTTAATTCACCCGATTACACCGGGGGAATTACAGAGCTACGTCTTTGACATTACTCTGTCGTGACTTTCGAGCAAATTCAGTCGCGAAAACTGTTAAAAAGGTGAGAGTAATCACATGTCTTTAAAAGAACATATGCATTTATCATACTGAGGGAATGTATTCAGCACCATTAGTTCTTGACAACACATGGTATTCATTGACAACTGCTTTTTAAACTTATTATTATTGAAATATTCAGTTCGTGATAAAAGTCATTTTAAAAGAACGAATTAATATCAAATTACAACGCAGAATGCTTTCTGAAATCAGTCTGGAAAACTAGTACAATGAATTAAACGTGTTGATGGACACAAAACAAAATAAAACAGGGACTGATGTGTGAACGCTAGGTGTCCAATCAAGACAAATTGAAAATTACTGCGACAGTATAAACGCTGATATTTGATACTCGAACGAACTTCGGATCTAATTTCAATTGTCTACAAAACAGGCCACACCTGATAATTAATTATACTCTGATGTTATATAATTTAGACTGTTTGCAAGATAACTGTTTGAAAATTCCATAGAAAGTGAAATTATCTTTGTAGCAGCCAAACATTGATTATTTCATTGTGTGAGGAATTAATTCTAAATCCCGTATTCTTTCCTGTAGCTTACGAAATGTTTTTTTGTCACAGGTTCAAAATGAAGTACGGTTGTTCTGGTACAAACACCGATACAATCGTGCTCACTCACGTTCAGTCCTCATGGCGACATGGAGAAAATCTTCACGCGCATCTCGGGATACCATATCGAGGGAGACCCGTCTGACAGATGCTGCGCAACTCACAAATGTTGGGGAACCGTGTAAATTGCATAAAGGATGCCAGGAGCACGTCTCTTGGAAAAGTTCTAATCGTGACGTAGGTAATGGATCTAAAATGACGTCATGGCGCGGAAGTGAAACGGAAGGTCGATTGATCGAAAGTAAAATTTCGGATGTTGGTGCACAAGTGTAAATTCAATATAAATTGGCTTTTAAATATATTCGCTACCGGCATTTTTGTCGCTAACGTTACCTTCAAACATATTTGACCAAACCATATGGCATGAACTTGTGTACCTGTAGATTCGGGAAATCAGCAAACGAACTTCCACGTCAAACAAATGTTGTATGCTTCAGAAAGTGCAGTCATACTTAGCCTAATAGCACTACAAACATTATATGTTGAATGAGATTGTTGTGACAACAAATGCATTTGAACATAATGTGTACATACTAATGCGTTTTGCAGACGACATTTATCAGTCAAACATCGTGTAATCAGATATTTATATTTTAATATGAAATAGTCCGATATTATGTTGGAAGGATGACGATTTCAGACATGTTTTGTGACAAAAGACACGATCTCAGTGATAGAACACGTATTGTTCTCGACATTAACGTATCTAAAGAGTGTTAATGTTTTGAAGGATTTTTTGTCATGGCAACGCGATAATTACACAACTGGTTGTGTGTTTGATGTTTTGGTTACAGAAATCGACACGTCTAAATTATATTTGAAAGCTACCACACAATCATCGTCTGATAATTCTGGCTGAAAGTCACCAAAATATTGGCGATTGCATAACAGTATGATAAAAGTGTTCGAACAATTATTTTTATATCAAGCCAAGAAGAGACTTATGATGTTGCTGTACAATATTGTAAATAAACTGGTATCGAACTTACAGGACGCTACGGACGATTAAACAATACATACACCTTTAAACTTTTTTTAAAACCAACATAATAATATTTGTGTATCGCCACAGTGGACATTGCTGGAGAAAGCGCTTGCTACCGCCTTTAATAATTTCGTTATTGTTTATGCTTTTTCTTTCATTGTAATTGTAAATCATTGTCCTTTGCTTGAACTGTGTACATTAATGCCTTATCTTGTGGTGTCTTTATAAGCGTTCTGACAAATCGACGTGTCTACCTTCGTATAAACCACGGACGATTTCTGGTTAGTTGTTACAGATGTTAGCCTATAACGATGTTATATATCCACTTCAGTAGTTATGAATAAAGTATTTTGTTAACATTTACATGATTGTGCTAGTGTTAAGAACACAAAGTAACAGCGAAACGCAATTTTTTTACGGAACATACACGATGTACAGCTAAAATTCTTTTCAACCGTTGTGATTATTTACATGTGCTATGAATGACCAATTATTAACAGAATACGTGTAATTGTTTACTTATATTTTTACTTGTCATTTGCTTTTTATCTAAAGTATTTTTATGTGTGTTTCTATGTTTAAAGTTGAATGCGAGACAGGTCTATCTGCTTCCTTATGTATATGCATGTAAACTAGTTTGGCATTAATTCCGCAGTAGGTATACAGACAATTATTAAATACTTCAAAGTTTAGTACCTTTACAAGAACTTGTTAGGCATATTACTACATGTCTTGGCTCAAACATATGGACTTTCTGGCTGTCCAAGTATTACACTACTGACGTTGTAGATTATCTGTAAATTTTAATATTAAAAATAGAGAACATTCATTGTTTGCGTTGTTTTTGGTACGTACACTATTATGTGGGTCACTTGTAGATGTATCAATCATATATTTACACGTCGGCAGAATGGGTGAACCAAAATCATATATTGGGATAACGTGCTGTAGACCTTCCATTGGCCCCTTTTGTACAAGGAAAATGTTCAGAGTGCATGCCATAGCTAATGTTTATATATTATTAAACAACCAGAACTTCAGCTTCCAGATTTGGCTACAGCCTTAATTCTTTCAAATTTAAAAGCACGATAAGTTTTCACATTATATTCATGGTAGTGTGGTGTTTTCGTTCCCGCACGTACTGTCAGTCATCCACGAAAGCCTAAGCAGTCCCTAAAGGCAAGTAATGCACAAGTGAAATATTATTCGTCTTACTATCGCCGTACCATCGATAAAGCCAGCGAAGTTTCCAGACACAAGGGCACATCGTCTCTCGCATACCCTTGGTTCATGCTTACACACGTTAAATGTACAAACGGCAAGATTGTAGAACTAAGGCTTACACACGTTAAATGTACAAACGGCAAGATTGTAGAACTAAGGCTTACACACGTTAAATGTACAAACGGCAAGATTGTAGAACTAAGGCTTACACACGTTAAATGTACAAACGGCAAGATTGTAGAACTAAGGCTTACACACGTTAAATGTACAAACGGCAAGATTGTAGAACTAAGGCTTACACACGTTAAATGTACAAACGGCAAGATTGTAGAACTAAGGCTTACACACGTTAAATGTACAAACGGCAAGATTGTAGAACTAAGGCTTACACACGTTAAATGTACAAACGGCAAGATTGTAGAACTAAGGCTTACACACGTTAAATGTAAAAACGGCAAGATTGTAGAACTAATGCTTACACACGTAAAATGTACAAACGGCAAGATTGTAGAACTAAGGCTTACACACGTTAAATGTACAAACGGCAAGATTGTAGAACTAAGGCTTACACACGTTTAATGTACAAACGGCAAGATTGTAGAACTAAGGCTTACACACGTTAAATGTACAAACGGCAAGATTGTAGAACTAAGGCTTACACACGTTTAATGTACGAACGGCAAGATCTTAGAACTAATGCTTACACACGTTTAATGTACAAACGGCTAAATCTTAGAACTAAGCCTTACACACGTTCAATGTAAAAACGGGAAGATCTTAGAACTAAGGCTTACACACTTTTCACGTAAAAACGCAATATCGCAGAACTAAAGCCGACACACACTTACAGTACAAACGGCAATATCTTAGAACTAAGGCATACACAAGTTTAATGTAAAAGCGGCAATATAGTAGAACAAAGGCTTACACACGTTTAATGTACAAACAGTAAGATTTTAGAAGTAAGGCTTACCCACGTTTAATGTAAAAACGGCAAGATCATAGAACTTAGACTTACACACGTTAAATGTAAAAACGGCAGTATCGTAGAACTTAGGCTTACACACGTTAAATGTAAAAACGGCAATATCGTAGAACTTAGGCTTACTCACTTTTAATGTAAAAACGGCAATATCGTAGAACTTAGGCTTACACACTTTTAATGTAAAAACGGCAATATCGTAGAACTTACGCTTACACACTTTTAAGGGAAAAAACCGCAATATCGTAGAACTTAGGCTTACACACGTTTAATGTAAAAACGGCAATATCGTAGAATTTAGGCTTACACACGTTTAATGTAAAAACCGCAATATCGTAGAACTTAGGCTTACACACTTTTAATGTAAAAACTGCAATATCGTAGAACTTAGGCTTACACACTTTTAATGTAAAAACGGCAATATCGTAGAACTTAGGCTTACACACTTTTAATGTAAAAACCGCAATATCGTAGAACTTAGGCTTACACACGTTTAATGTAAAAACGGCAATATCGTAGAATTTAGGCTTACACACGTTTAATGTAAAAACCGCACTATCGTAGAACTTAGGCTTACACACTTTTAATGTAAAAACTGCAATATCGTAAAATTTTGGCTTACACACTTTTAATGTAAAAACAGCAAAATCGTATAACTTAGGCTTACACACTTTTAATGTAAAAACGGCAATATCGTAGAACTTAGGCTTACACACTTTTAATGTAAAAACGGCAATATCGTAGAACTTAGGCTTACACACTTTTAATGTAAAAACGGCAATATCGTAGAACTTAGGCTTACACACTTTTAATGTAAAAACTGCAATATCGTAGAATTTAGGCTTACACACTTTTAATGTAAAAACGGCAATATCGTAGAACCAAGGCTTAAGCCCCAGTCCCACTGTCACGATTTTCGGCATGAAAGCCGGCGAGTTGGAAGAATGAAAAAGTCGTAGTGGTTTGCTATGTACTGACGCTAGAGAGAGTTCTGTTTCGAATCTGTTTTGCCTAACAAGAACCCTGTAAGAACTAAGGCTTACACATGTTTAATGTTCAAACGGCAATATCGTAGAACTAAGGCTTTCGCAATTTTCGATTCGATGTAAATCCAACACAATTATTGTATACTATTTTATCTTATTAACACTAAGTCATATCTTAAAACCATCTGAAATAGTTTATACAATGGAAGAAAAATACTTTGATAAAAGAGAGAATATAATGCTACAGGGAACGCCACATAAGATAAATCTAACCAGTAGATGACTTCATGATGGTGATCTAGGCATATTTAAATTTTCACCGTTCGGATTTTTTTTAATTATCTAATTTGTATTTAATCCAGCAGTAAAGTTCAACCTTCCTGATTTGGAAACCAGACCTCCCAATTAAGAAACAAAACGAAAATAAATTAGTTTTCTTACTTTCAGTGAAGGAAGTGTTTTAAATTCAATCTCCATTAATATAAAACACATCAGGGAAACACAAGTCGTGAAACATAATTAAAACATCAGATTCTGTAATAATACATAAACAGTAACAAATATGGAATGCATTAATATGTGTATTTCCCAGAAAATCATAGAAAATTTTAGGAGAGGAATTATAATAATGTGCTGCTATAGTGTTTGTTGAAATACAAGCATTAAGACATCCGTCTTTTACAATTGAAAACCATATCTATTTCTATGCTATACTTTTTTTACCCAACTTCATTATTACTCAGTCATATATGCTTATTTATGATTATGCATTATAGTTAAAGATATATTATACTCATTTTATTCGGCGCATGCGTCCTTTACATTCACTCGTCGCGAAGTTTTCTCAAGGGTCTTGTCAGCTTGTTGTTATTGGCGCAGCCGTACTAACATGGTTTTGCTTTTTGCATATCAGTGTTGTGTAAACCAAGCAAGTATCACTTTAACCACCAAGGAAATTTCTCTTCAACCGAACAGCGTTCGTAGCCTTGAGGCGGATTTGGTCAACCTTTCGATAAAGGGTACGTTTCCTTACCGAAATCCACTGAATTTCGGGTGAATTTACCGAAATCTATTTGGATCTGGTGTGACCAGCAATCGTAACATCTCGACAAATTGATATGTTGCACAACAAATCTTAACCTTCCAATTGCGCCGACCATCTTTGTTCAAGATATTTTATGTTGTTCATATGTTTACCTAAAAAAACATGAAAAATATACTGAATCGATATAAACTTCAATAAATATGCATTATAACATAATAAATTTATAATGTTTTTCTCTGTATTTGTCGAAAAAAGACTTTTTCATTATATACATTAAATATTATAAAACAAATCCAGTTTTTAACAAGCAGGTGTTTATAACTAGTTTTGTCTGTTATTAATATGATTAAACACGAATGTTAACACAGTTATACATTTGGCAATGGTTCTCATTAATGATGTTTTATACTATTTAACAGCAATACTGGATGAAGCCCATTAAAACAGATTAGGTTCAGATAAGCCAGATACATCTTTAATAAACTCGACACCTAGTAAATTCAAAATGACAATCAACAGCTATCAATGAAAGGTTTTCCAAAACAATGTTGCATTGTTTGTATACACCATCGAAAATTTACTCTTCTCAATTTATATTAACAGAACAAAATTACGATACATTAACCTTTTCTCTAGACAGTATCTCTCCAAGAAAACCTCCATCACATTCCAGGTTCATATCGTCACGATTGTTTGCCGTAAGTCAACAAAACTTATCAAACTGCAATCATGGTGTTAACCATACATACATTAATCAATATCAAGTTTACAACCAGCAATTGTATACTTGTCAAGCAAATGATTTTCCTTTACTTTTCACTCGTCGCACAGTTTTCTCAAGGGTGTTGTCAGCTTGTTGTTTGTTTGTTTTATGTCAATTTAGAGCGCTTTGAAACTATATTTTTGCTTATTTTGTTTCCTGATTGGCAATATTTGTTTCTAATTTAGGAAGTTTTACATTGTTTTCTTATATATTTATTTCGGTAGTTGAGTACATGGTACATGGAAGATTAAGACATACAATAATAGTTGTGACATGTGCATACTATCTATGCCATACACACCAACACCTAGGATAGCACAACAAGGTAAACTCTTATTTCCATTGTGTTTCATGAACTGTTACCACCACATTAAATAAAAAAACTAGGCAATTAAAAGTATCTGAACTGTAAAACTTTAGACATGCCTTTCCTAAGCAGATGACCAATAACACATTAACAAGAAAGTTGTCATCCGGACGGTTTTCTTAAATGACTTTGCTTCCCGAATGGGAGGTTAAAATCTAAAAAAGTAACACACTTCCCTATTGGAAAGCAGGAAAGGGAATCCTCTGATATTTTGTTCAGGGAGTTTCACACAATGTGCAAAGAAAGACAAGAAACATGTATATCGACTGATCTTAAGTGTAACTCACAACACCATTGAAACGATATATGGCATTATAAATGAGGTGTTATTTAATGAGGGGAGACAAGCGTGCAATGCTTAGTATAAAGACGTCTTCACGAGTAAGATATCTTGAATCGTTTTTATTTTGTGTGGAATCGACATTGCGTTTGCGTCAGACGAGATAATTATCCCGTGTCAATTCCGTGTTAACATTTTACATAGAACTTCTGTTATCCATGTATATATTGTACTGTAGGTATTACGTTATAATGTTTGCATTATATTTATAATTAATTTAATGCGTTTGACGAGATGTCATATAAAATGGGTGAATGAACGGTGAATTATAAACCGCTTGCAGATAAATGCTCGCCAAAGGATGACATCAATCTCAAGGCATCGTATACTAATGTGCTTGTCGAACAAATTGCTTAATTATTAAATCTTAGAAAATTATGGAATCAACACAGACGGTCATGTTCTCATTGTATTGGCGTAGCTCAATATATTCCCTAAACAGTATTGATATTACATAATACAGTAACTGTCTAATTGCCAATATCGGATTGATCCCCTGGAAGTAAGAAGTACACAATTATTTAAATCAACAACCCAATGAAGTAATTTGATAGCATCATGAAGTTGAATTCTGATGATGTATCTTAGGAGAAATAATGACGCATGTTCTAACCAAACACCGATATTTGGCTTAGCCGTCAAAATTGAGCAGTAATATACAGAAAGCATATTAAATGCATGTATATTAACACAATTGTCGGTAAAGGTATTCAAGAAAACAGGGCATTGTTTGACATTTGGAGTAAAAGTTGTAATTTGTGCTACGAATGTATCGCCTGGTTACGTCTTCGATGAAATCAAAGCTGTACCTGGCCAATTTATTAGGGGATACTCGAAAATGTCCCACGTGCCATGCATGCTTCCATGTTTCAAACACTTCGATAAACCTTAGTTGTGATATACAAAGGCTGAACGCGGTTATTACTTAGTAAACCGCGTAAGCTGTGGTATATCTCGTAAAAATCAGCAATAAACAAAAAATATATTGAAAAAGATTGTCGGCGCAAATTGAAGGTTAGGATTTGTTATGCAACATAAAAACTGCCGAGATGTTACGATTGCTGGACATTCAAGATCCAAAACGTACCCCTTATCGAAATGTTAACAAATCTGCGTCAAGGTTACAAACGTTGTTCGGTTGGTGTTTAACGGAAGATTTGATTGGTTGTCACAACACTGATATGCACATAACAAAACCATGTAAAATACATCAACTTAGAGTTCCGAATGCCGGCAAATTCGGCTGTTTTAATAAGTAGAACTGACGTCGCAAACCTATGGTTACGTTATGATTGTGTTGCTCAGTTTTTGTTTCCCCTTTTAGTTATGTGTACCCCTCGTACGTGGTTTGTGTATTGGAGGTACCACTTTGCGAATACGGCTTTCCTATTACTCCATTGCTCGCGCTTAACGCTTAGATTAGATTTAGCAAGGGATGACATTATCACGTACCTTTATATAATATTAAGTAATTCCAATAATTTCATTCATGTTTACCCTATGTTCATCCTGCAATAGTAACTGTTTACTTGTACAATGTAAATGACTATTATGTGCTTTTGAAGTGGCTGTGCAATTTGTGTATGGCGATTCCTGCTCGAATTTTTCATTCACTACTTGTAACCTTTTAAACAGACTTTATGTACTGTCTCTATTTCATTCATATCATTATTCATCCAAGCATTTTCACAATGTCATGTGTTCATGATTTTAATTTTAAAGCCATTATTTGCATTAAAGGCAAATGCACCAAAATCGTTACCAATTCAATTTTGTGTTGGTATATATTACTCCCCATTACTCTCCATTCTTAAAAGCATATATATTCTTATGTTGACCAAGAGCTTAAAATATAGGACGTGTGATAATATTACAACCCTAGGGACTACGAAATGGTCATTTGCCGGGAGGTAATGGGTTTGTATCCCGCTACGACTGAGATTCATTCGACTCATACTGGTTAGAAACGAGATAACAGTCATTGAGAGTGAGTGGTGATGTAACGTGACTAGCCAACCGTAAATGCAGCAACGAAATCTTGGCAACCAAACACTCCATGTGTAGCCAAGGGCAATGCACCGGGGCAGAATAGTAAGTGATACGCCTGCTGTGAGGTTTGTCAGGAAATTCTCTCCTGCACGAATGTTTGCACGTACGCACGTCTACCAGTTTTTGACGACTTATGGAGTAACTGTTCTTCCAGACATTCCGTACTCGCCTGATCTCGACCCGTGCGAGTTTATTTTATGTCCATGACTGAAGAAACACGTCGTAAGTCGGAGATTTTATAGCAGAAATGCCGAAGGGTCGGCAATTTTTCATTATCAAATAACCCCTATGCTTTACACTTTCCAATCAAAGGCTGAAACTTTGTATTCAAGTTCGTTAAGGGGGATTACGTTGAACGGACGAAATACACATTTGAACAATCTTCGTATGTTTGTTTCGTATGTATGTTGTGCCTTTGTTCTTGTTTACATTTAATTATGTTATTATGTATGCATTTCATGCTTTTGGTGTGACTGCACACTTTTGACTTTCATTCATAATAGTGATATTCATTTATATACGGTGACATAGCGAAGGTAATCCTTTGAAATGCACAACACTTACGAAATTGCCTTGGAGATGTTACGAGCCGTGTAACATAGTCAGCAACAAAATACAATAACAACATTTATTCTATCGAAAGCATAATACAGATACAAAAAAACATGTATGAAGATTCCTGAAATAAGTCTAACTTAAGATAATATAAATTATTCATTCAAAAGTGCCTTTAATCTTTATATGTTTTGTCCAACTTTGGCATCAGTACTATTCCAATAATGTAAAACATATACACTATTTGTTTCAGTAAAATGCTCCAATAATCCAAAACGAAGGATTAAGTTGCAGGGACGGTCCCATTAACAAGACAATATATCTCCTCACACACACTAGGGAAACATCGGACTACGAAACATTACGATTCGGGCAGGTGTACGGGCAACACTTATGGAAATGGGAAATTAAGGAAACTGAATGATTATCAAACAACCAAGCAGAATTTAAGGAGACAGCAGGGTAGAAGACGGGATCAAATAAAGTGAATGTATTAGTGGACAAGCTAAGAAAGCAAGCTGACCACGGACAATAAGAAGTTATTATGCCATGCCAAGGAATGGTAACAAAAAGATAATTTAAATAATTTTAATATGGTGGTACAATCCATGTTAAATGTCCTTTAAATGCAATTTATAGAAGTTCCAAGATTATATAATATAAAAGCAAAAAATAGTATTTTCTTTATATGTAAAAGCACAAACAACATATGAGCGCTGCTGTACGATTTCCACCCTCTTCTTTAAGTGACGTCATTTCCAGAAAACGTCACCATGTACTAACAGTAAGCAATATTTGCCCCATATGGCAATATAAAAACGAAGTGTCCATATGGATTAAATACTGTTTGCTGCTTGTAAATAGTGACACAAAATGTTGCGTTTTCTTGAAATGACGTCACTTACATAAGTGGTAGTAAATCCCAAAGAAGCGCTCATATAAAAACAAAAACGCAAGGCACGAGGTGAACGTCACATTCAAACTGACGTACTATAAATATGATCAATGTGCAATACCAGCACTTATAGGAGATATATTGCTAGGATATACTATATCCAATACTTTGTACTTAGTTTATCAACTGTTATATAATAATTTTCACAGCCTTATTGACTTTAAAAATTCGTTGCCTTAATTCTACACTGACTTAAGTAGCATTTTATTAGTTTTGAGGAATAATCGTCTAAAGATTGAAGAGTCAATAACTTTTTCGTCTTACTTCTTTGTGGAATTGGAGTTTAGAACAGTTCTATTGGGTAACAAATCTCACCATTATTTAGAGCTCAAAGAGACGAACAAAACGATACCAAACACTCGATATTGCCACAAAATGACTTACGTCCCTCTGGAATTAAGCCGACGAATTGTTAATTATTAAGTAAAATTTGACCAGTTCATTTTCTCTAGACAAACATGCTCCTGTCAGTCAGTTCAATACTCGTGAACCTGCTTTAGCTGAGAGCATTATCTACCGTGTGAGTTCCACGTTGTTTCATTGCAAACATCTGTATCAATCATTCAGAGATGATACAAGTAACGAGCTGTTTTATACATTGATGTATGTGGTGAACTTCATGCTCAACGAGCAGACTCCTCAACGCCAATACACAACATGAATATAACAATGCATGGCTGAATTGTAAGCACATTTATATTTTACTTTCCAACAATTTACACACATGAGAAAGTCGTCTATGCTACTGTTTAAATGCTCAATAATGGTAATGTTATCCATTTAAACCACATCATATGTAGATGTATTTGTTTAAGAAACAAGTTTACACTCATAGGCTGATGGTGATCACTAAGTTATCTTTCCTATTCGAAACAAATTGAAAACACATCATTTCTTGCTTGCAAAATACTTCATATTTGGTCATGTGACAATTTCCGTAAATCTAAGACTTTCCGTATGCGATATAAATGTTCATCCAAACACAGATATTGTGAATTCCTCTACAACAACTTCAGCAAATCACATTATAAGACATTATAGATTAACGAGCACCTGTCTGTAGCAGGAACTTCGACATACAGAGAATGTAAGCAAAAATGCGAGAAACTAGGTTAAATTAACCGGTCACAATATAAGAAAGAATTACTTTTTGCATCGATTTTAAATCTTCTAAAATTTGATGGGACACTTTTGGTACGTGAACAATTTTGTTTTAAGATATACTTAAATATGGGAATAGTCTAGATAATGCAGAGGTTTCGAACAAATGTGTTAACGACCCTAATTGGGACTTCAATTTTTAATCGCAAAGGTCCAATGTTCCGTATTACTACTTTGTATATACAAACCAAAATAAGGCAAAGACAAGCATACTAGACTATCATTGACAACGCATTAATCATGGTTTAAAGTACACTACAGCATCGATCATTCTATGACAGCCCACTGCATTTATTACGTGACTATACGGTTTCGGATGATACCTTACACGTGTAATAATAATGATTAGAATTTGCAGTTGCGACATGACATTGACAATACAGAACAGTACTTTATTTCATACATCATCATTTTATAAAATTACCAAGATACTCTGTGCCTGACAAACTGATACACGGCATGTATTTCACAGTTATTCTACAATACGTTTAAAGTTCCTGTTTTATGTATATATAATTATCGAGATGTCATTCGTAACATCGATTATATAAATGCTATTATAAATCAGGCAGACATGTTACAAGAAAATAAAACAAAATAACACTACACTTTGATGGGCTTACTACGGCTTATGTTACATATTTTTACTATATTCAGTACATTTAAAAACTCACATTGCATCCATATTGAAGATTTTGAGATTATTTTTATATAATTAGAACTTGTCTTTTTGTCAAATAGAAATTTGATCGTCATTTAAAAAATTAAATGACATGTACACTAGTTTTGTGTTGTTTTAACTTAATCGGCAAATAGAACCAGATCAGTTTCAGTGTATGTGTTGTGGCCAAGTGGTGAAGCAAATGTATAATGGTGAATACTTCGTTTGATATATCATAATTTGTGCACACATGCATTGTGCTCGTTGTTTTATATACTGGTATATATTTGAGAACCAGTTATTCAGTGTATATCTAGTTCTGTCATTTGTATAAAGTCATCACCTTGTGCACCCTCATATTGATAAAATTCTTCCGCCCTTGGTTCAGTGACAGTGATTGGTTTTCTAGCCTCTGTAACGTACGCACATATTGTGCAAACTGAATTCCGTACAGGCCGTAGTGTGGGCCTCTCTTGCTTTGGTGTCATGGATGGTCGTCCGTAGATCGAGTTTGACACATATGAACTTCTTTTCAATGATGATACGGTAAATGTTCGAGTATAAACCCGTTCATGGTGACGCCTATGATACCAACAACGATGTATTTCACTGTGGACCTGTTAAAAAAAATTAACCCGAAGTTAAAGACGTATTTTGCTCATTTTTTGTTCAATTTTTTACCGAAACTAACATGAAAAATGTATTTCCTACAGTTAAAACATCAATCAACATCCATTAACAAAGAATGAACTCATAATGTATGGATCCGTATTTGATGACAAAAGATGTTTGTACATCAATCAGGCTTACATATTTGACTGCTAAGAATATTGTAAAAAATGATATTTTCGATCGGTTATACATTGCAATGCTTCTTACTAATGATGTTTTAACCAATGCAACAACAATACTTGATGAAGCCAATTCAAACATTTTATGTTCAGATGAGCCAGATACATCTTTAACAATGAGGACGACAATACAGAGAGACATAAAGGCCGCTATATAGTCACTGCTTTCTCCATTTTTCGGTGACGATACAACATGAAGGCAATGTTATTCCGAGGCGGCGCTTATTACCGGCTATACAGCAGACATATGAATAATGAAACGTGAGAGAGTAATGCAGTAATCATGACGCCAAATACACGGACGCTTTTGTTCCTCTCAGAATTAAAAATTGACGAAACATACATACTGGTCCTTGTACAAAGGTCTTTAGAAGTATTTAGTTTGTGAACATTATAATGGAATAATATTGTACGTCAATGAATTAGTACTATTTTATCCACAGAAGTTATAACGTTACCGAATAAAGTTCCCTTGACATTCATTTAAGTCTTTCATCATTCTTATATACATTTATCTCCCAGTGGCTACGATTTGTAACTTGAAATGGAACGATAGTGTTGCTTTGGTCATATATTCATTGGAAAGCCGATGTCATTTTCTTAAAGTGATCTTAACACCAATGTATTTCCAAATAACATCGTTTCCATAAAAATGTCTTGACTTTTATGGGTAGACAGATAAACATTATTTATTCAAATAGGATTTATGTTTAGTTTATGATGTTTTCTCGTTCTCAGCCACGGTAGATCAATGCAATCTGTTTTCAAGGAACTGCGTGTAGATGCGTTGACTATCAATGACTTACCTCTTCGTTCAGAAAGCAAAATAAAACTGCTAGTAAAAATCCCTGAAATTAGACCATGAACAATGATTATACTATTAATAACAATAAATATCTTGAAGTATGCAAAATTGCGACTGCCGGTCATTCAATTACGCTATACTACAGAAACTCCGAGACCTGTAAGGGAGATAACTGCATAGTGTGATAAGTCGTAGACACAGTATAGTTTGTTTCAATATAGTTCATCATTACTTATTGCATAAGTCGTGAACTCACACATTCTTATCAATAAACTTGTTGCATAGCGATTTATCTGATTAAAACAATATAAATATTCGCGACTAGTACATAACACCAAGAAAGTATTCTTAATTCCAACACCGGACAATTCCCCGTGGTTATGACTAACAACACTACTTACTAGATAAATCTTGAAATACACTATACAGAATGTTAACCAATCTGCGCCAAAATACAAATATTTTTCGGTTGTCGAAACATTGCCTTTGTGGTTAACGTAAGATTTGATTGGTTTTCAAAACACTGATATGCAAATAGCAAAATCATGTTAGTACGACTGCGCCGAAAAACTAAGTTTTTAACATAAATGTAAGTGGAAAATATATAGAATATAGCGTTTTCACTAAAAAAATGATTCATTTGTCACAGAGAACGCCACATTCACAAGACAATGCCTTCGCCCGGCTCCGACACATATTTCAGGGAGTACCCAGCATAGGAAACAGTAGTACTTACTACGAAACATAAGGAATGGATAAGATGTTCGGGCAAACATCTATATGACTGTAGAAGTAATGAATACTCTGGAATATCAATATCAGTCAGATATGGCAGAACGGTAATGTAAACACTGATTCAGTTTGAGTACTAGAATTCTAACACAGTATATTTGAGGAATGATACTTCACCATTGCTGATTCCAGAAACCCCATATTTAGCATAACTATGATGAGCTTTAATAGAAAGGCACAACATAGTTTTGGCCTGGCATCTTTTAAGCCATGACCGACTTACTTGAAATGAGTTGTAGAACATTTCACAATACAAGTAGATCATATCAGCTCGTATGTTCACTCCTACGGGGTATGCAGATGTGGCTATGTATTGTACACCAAATAATGGTATCAGCACGAGGGAAAACTTGGCCAATTTCCTGCAAATTGAATGGTAAAATGACAAGTCGACGCTCGGCTATATGTTCTTACAATCTCACTCATTTGCATTGTGAATGATTCCGCTATTCACGTAGAGCTATATCTCAGTCCCAACTATTTATATCGTGTTACATGTCACAAATCAATGATTCCGCTTTTCACGTACATCTCAGGCCAAACTATTTTATATCATGTTATATATAACAAATCAATGTCAACATGCCATATATATCCCTTGTATGGACAGTATTACCCGTGCTATAGATGATACGGCATCAAAGGGGTATTATAACGGTTTTGGTGAAACCAATGCTTTTTACCCATAATAACATTATCACAAATTGATATCTCAAAGGTGATTATAAAATGACTTCTTTCGCTTTAAAATAGTTCGCTGTATTCAGAAATGAATAAATAAAAATATTATTACATTGTAAATACATATTTTATGCGTAAACAATATCTGTGCAGTACGAAAGAGACGTCCCAGTTGTTAATTCACTAGACTTGTGAAGGAGAGGAATTAATACATAAATGAGCGCCGATGTTCGATTTCCAACTTCTTGTTTAAAGTGAGGTCATATCCAGAAAACATCACATGTGACGTCACCATGCACTGATAGTTAGCAATTTTGCCCCATATGGCAATATGAAAACGAAGTGGCAATATTGTTTCCTGTTTGCAAATAGTGACATCAGATGTTGCGTTCTTGAAATTACGTCAATTACAGAAAAGGTTGTAAATCCCATAGCAGCGTTCAAAAGATGTTCACGTTTGTGACGTCATTCATGATACATTCAATTTGAATAATAATGAATCATGTATATGATATATAACATTCAACTATATATAATTATATAAAACTGTTTTTATAAATGTATGTACATGTATACCAGCACGGTATTAAGTAATTACGAATGTACACATAATACATAAATTCAATATGTCAAATTTAAAGGTTCATCAAAACAACCAGGACGTTTATGTGGATAAAGCTTCCTTTAATTGAATTACGATTTGTTCTCAAGCGCATGGGGAGTCGGCACATACCAGGCAATATAGTATTGTTTCATGCAGTTTAAAATAGAAACAAAACGAATCATTTTATTATGAGTAGCCGGAATGCTATCTTCAGTTTTTATCAAATTGAATATTCATAGAACAACTAAATTAACGCACGCAGACGCCAATAATACTCGAATGTGTCTTAAAAGGCCGCTGATTTGACCTTAGGCAAAATCCATGCATCTTTCCATTGAAATATCGTATGATTATATTGTCAAGATATTATGATTGGTAAAGACAATGCCAGCGTGGTGGGGTGGTCATTGTATTGAGATATTTGCTCAAACAAAGCAAGTTTTAATCACTCCATTTACTGTATTGTCTATTATTTCGATAAAAATACATTTAATTTATCAAAATATGCACTGTTTGACTTGGATAGGAAAGGCTTTATTAACAAAATGGGGCCTCCACATAGATTATTACCATACGAAATGAAATAAAGAGCTGGTAGGGGAAGGAAAGAAGACTAAACTACAACTACAAATAGTTTAATACATTAAAACATATCTTTCATAGCAAATATCCGAAACACTTGTGACAAGAGTCATGGACTTTCTGAAGAGCACGATTATGATGTTACATTGCATGTTTATATCAAAATATGAATAAAACATTATTTAATTTCTAATAAGATTGGAATAGATTTGGCCTAATTAAAGACAATTGTCATTGTGTCTACAGTATTGAAGAATTCTATTAGCTGCGGACGTGGAACTTAATCCGGTCCCTACATCAGACACAGGGCATATACTTAGAGCAATTAGAGATGGAAATGATAAAACTTCCAGTCAAATACAAGATGTAAAAACAGAAATACAGGTACTAAAAAATGATATTTTGTCTATGAAAGATGAAATTGGGTTGATAAAAACTAATCTGAAACGTATTGAAAGTAAGCAAAACCAAATCGATGGTGATCTGAAGAAAGTAGACGAAAACTTTGATCAAATTGAATATAAACTGAAGTTCTTGAAGTTGGCATGGCTCATCTTTCATTGAACGAGGAATCGAGAGATGACATTATAGACAATCTTATTAAACAGATGCACTTTCTAGAAAAAAGATAACAAACGATGTAATCTAAGAATTTTTGAAATCCCTGATGAAGATGATGAAACTAGTGATTTGACTAAGAATAAAGTCATTAAACATGTTTTGGCTCCTACTTACAAACATTTGAGTGTTGATGAGATAAATGAACTGAATAATGGTATACAATATTCCAGACGATTAGAATCGGAATCGTGGGATTATGCTAGAGTGATTTTGGTAAAATTTAAGCTGCCAGAGCACAAATTTCGTATGTTTGCATTCCGTGATGTGCCGAGACAAAGTGTGATAAGAATTGCTAAAGATCTTACTAGCTTCGAAAGACAAAAACTGGCCGATTTGACATCGAAGGGTAAGAGAGGATATATTAAAGGAGGCAAAGTGTTTGTTCTGCCAGGTGAGAATACAGGGATCAAATCCAGAGTTTATAAGCGGGGTACCAGAACATTGAGTTTGCCAAGAGAAGAACAAAATGAGAATATTCAAGGGGACACAAAAGGCATATATATGAATTATTCTGCTAGTAACAACGTTTCCAGTAATATAGATTAGAGGTGTGGCCAAGGACCTACACATATTAACTGTTTAACGTTTCTTTCATGAAATACAAGTGGTGTAAATGGCAAAATTGACAACACTGACTTTATACAATATATGTCCAAATTTGATATTATTGGTTAACAAGAAACTTGGCTAATATTGAACATGTACATTTATCTAACGTTATGTTACATTACAAATGTTTTATATGAACTATCAGCTAGAGGAGGTAGACGTTTTGGTGGCGTTACTGTTCTAATAGGCAATTGTTTTCAAACTTACTCCGAAATAATTTTTGATACTTTTGAGTAAGGTGTTATTCTCAAAATTAAGAAAGAATTATTTGATATGGATACAGATGTTTTGTTTGTATCATTGTATATTCCACCTCATGGATCAGCATTTTATACTGAAGGTGTTAGGTATGGATTGTCTGTTCTAGAAATCTTTTGTGTAACAATGGCATTGATGTCAGTAATTATTGTATATTATTGAGTCGTGACTTTAATGCCAGAACAGCTACATTACATGATTTTTTATTATATGCCGATGACATACCTGAAATATAACATTATTCTGATTTGTTCAATAATGATATATGTATAAAACGTAGATCACGTGACCCAATTGTAAATGCATATGGAAAGGAATTAATTGCTTTTGGTCAAACAAGCTCATTATCTATTGTTAATGGCAGGCTATTTGATGATAAAGATATTAGTGAATGTACTATGGCGTAAATGGATCTAGTGTAATTGACTTCATTATCTGTTATAGTGAAATATTTCATAAGATTACACACTTTGCTGTAGATGCTAATGCACTATGTGACAATATGCCTATTCATGTTAACATTTCGTGTCAATCCTTGGTGACACCATCAGTGACTTACCGTATAAGGTTAAGATAGATAGCAAACAAACTATCTTGTATCAGGAAATACTGTATAATTCCATTGTCAATGGCGGTTTTAGCAATTAAGATGAAACGTTGGATAATCTTGACTCAAATGTAGATGATGTGCTAGATACATTCACTAAATGTTTGTTAGATGTAAGTGAAGTATTTTCTGTCAAATGTAGACAGCGTAAGAATTTTAACGTAGGAACTTTGAAAAAGCCAAAACAGAATCTCTTGAAGGAAGTATGTCTTATCCAAGGTTATTTTGGCGCAAGGTTAAAGAATTATTTGGCAATACTGTTAGGCTTCCGGATATATCGGAGGAAGCCTGGCTTATACATTTTTAAACCCTATATGGGACAGAAGTTGTGTATCAGGAAATACTGTATAATTCCATTGTCAATGGCAGTTTTAGCAATTAAGATGAAACGTTGGATAATCTTGACTCAAATGTAGATGATGTGCTAGATACATTCACTAAATGTTTGTTAGATGTAAGTGAAGTATTTTCTGTCAAATGTAGACAGCGTAAGAATTTTAACGTAGGAACTTTGAAAAAGCCAAAACAGAATCTCTTGAAGGAAGTATGTCTTATCCAAGGTTATTTTGGCGCAAGGTTAAAGAATTATTTGGCAATACTGTTAGGCTTCCGGATATATCGGAGGAAGCCTGGCTTATACATTTTTAAACCCTATATGGGACAGAAGTTGTGTATCAGGAAATACTGTATAATTCCATTGTCAATGGCAGTTTTAGCAATTAAGATGAAACGTTGGATAATCTTGACTCAAATGTAGATGATGTGCTAGATACATTCACTAAATGTTTGTTAGATGTAAGTGAAGTATTTTCTGTCAAACATAGACAGCGTAAGAATTTTAACGTAGGAACTTTGAAAAAGCCAAAACAGAATCTCTTGAAGGAAGTATGTCTTATCCAAGGTTATTTTGGCGCAAGGTTAAAGAATTATTTGGCAATACTGTTAGGCTTCCGGATATATCGGAGGAAGCCTGGCTTATACATTTTTAAACCCTATTTGGGACAGAAGTTGAAGAAAATGAGATTAACTCTGATATACCGGACAGTTCTACAGATTGTAGTGATATTGAAATTGACATCCCTAATAATGAGATCATTGCATAAGAAATTACTTGTGCAGTCAAAAGTTTAAAACTTGATGAATCATCTTCAGGGAAACTCATCCCAGCTCAGTTTATTTATTTGCTACATTATTTATTTCCATTTATTACTATGTTGTTCAATAAGATATACATGTCTGGTTATTTTCCAGATAAATGGACACATTCAATACTGGTACCAGTTCATAAAAAATGGCAGTTATAGTAATCCTGATAATTTTAGAGGTATAGCTCTGCTAGATGTTTTTAGAAAAATCTATATAAGTATATTAAACAAACGAGTTACAACATTTATTGAAATATTTGACAACATTTCTGAGACACAATCAGGATTGAGGGAGGGTTATAGCACTGTTGACAATGCATTTGTGTTACATGCTGTTGCTAACAAACTTTTACGTACGAAAAAGAGAAAACTATGTGTAGCTTTTATTGATTTTCGTAAAGCGTTTGATTCAGTTATTAGATCTAAATTGTATCAAACATTTTCTACAAATAATATCAAAGGTAGATTGCTTCAAGCAATATATAAATCAGTTAAAATGTCTGTAAAGTGTAAATCTGGTTTACCTGAAACTTTCAACAGCTCAATCGGTTTCAGACAAGGTTGTAATCTTAGCGCGATACTTTTTTTACTATTTATAAATGATCTAGCTACTGAAATCTCTAACATAGATGCCGATGGTATACAACTACATCCTTCATTTATTGAAATATTGTTACTAATGTTCGCAGACGATTAGGCTTTGATGTCAGACACAATAGTTTGATTACAGAAGCAACTAAACGCATTAAATAGTTTCTGTGAAAAAATCAATTACAGGTCAATATAAATAAAACGAAAGTGTTAGTATTTAAAAAGGGCGGTCGGTTGTCGTCCAAAGAAAAATGGTTATATAACAGAACACGATTAAAAAGTGTTTTATGTTTCACATCTGTAGGTATTTATTTTAGTCAAACATTGGCCATTTTTAAACTGGCTGAACAGAATGCTCTGAAGGCTAAACAGGTTGTTAACATATTACTCAAAGATCTATTGAGATTACCTTATCAAAGTCCTAAGACATTTTTTCAAAATCTTTGATACTAAAGTAATTCAAATTTTGCTTTATGGATGTGAATTATGGGGCATTAAGAAAATGATAACAATTGAAATGTCCACATATACGCTTGTAAAAGGTTTTTAAATGCATCCTTAACAGCATGTAATGCGGCCATAATGAGTGATTTAGGTCGCTTTCATTTACACATCTCCGCTTCTAAGCGCTGCATCAAGTACTGGTTAGGAATTCTTGAATGTAAGCAGGATCGTTATATCAAACTATGCTATGACATGTTGTAAATGTATGATGAACTTAGTTACGTAAATTGGGCAACGAACATACGCTTAAAATTATACAGTAATGGTTTTGGATATGTTTGGGAATCGCAATCTGTGGTAAATAAGAAAATATTTCTAAACGAATACACTCAACGTTTAAGAAATCAATATGTACAAACTTGGAAACAATAATGTCTTAATAATGCCAAACTTGCTAATTGTTTCATATACTTTAAAACAAATTTTGTCTTGGAACCATATGTCAATTGCATTGACTTTTTAATTGTAGACGTTTCTTTGTTAATTTAAGAGCATCTTCTCATTGCTTAATGATAGAAAATGGCAGACATCAAGATTTACCACGTAATCAACACTTTTGCAAGTTTTGCAGGGACATGATAGAAGATGAATTTCACTTTTTAATGTTCTGTCCATTTTATGCTGACATCAGAAAACAATATATTCCAGAAAAATATACCAAACATCCTACTCAATCTAAGTTTAATATTATTTTAGCTAGTAATAATGATATTTTAATTAGGAATGTCTCATCGTTCGTATATAAAGCTTTTAAATATAGAAGCAGCTTCATCTCTGCTATGACCTAGACCTTTGTACATTGTATTAGTTGTTTGAATGTTTGAATGTAATCCTATGGAAGTTTGTTTGTAACTATACATTGTATATAGGTGGGTAAATGATCATTAATTGATTTATTGTTTGGTGTACTGTATTATTTGTGTGTATGGGCCGGAGATAGATAGATAGATAGATTTATTCGGTAAATATATGAACATTTATACAATAAATATTTGAATTTGACAAACTATTTGCATGTTACAGTCATAAGATTAGAGAATTACAGTTTCGTGGCACATGTGTAGTAAAATATGTTTTATATATAATTTGATCTTAAATCAAAGAATTTTGAGTAAATTAATAGAAAAAGAAATTGGTTTTCTACCATTTTTGTATTACAGTTTTCGTGGCACATGTATTTTTACGAAGTCTGTCAATTGGAAGCACTGGAAGTTTATATGAAAACTACATAGGGGTATAAAAGATAACAAAGCAGGGAGAGCAACGAAAGGAATCATGAGAATTCACAAGAATTTAAAATATTATACATAAATCTTACCTTAGCGATTGACTACTGAACGATCTTCGAATCTTCATTCTGTTACATAATGCACGTATAATGTTGATGAAAAAAACGAAATTTACCTGCAAAAATATCAAGTTCCCAATAAGTAATTACTAATTACAAATGTAATTAACCTAAAATGCGTAAGTATTTCAATTATACAGTCGATTAACTTACATCGTCTGAGCGAAACCGGTCGCTAATTTACTGACAAACCGTACTTATTTACTGAATCGATATATTGTCGCATTCAATGATAGCTTTTTGGACAAGGCGTTAAGATGCTAATAATGCGGTTGGTGGTTCATGTCTCACATATGTCACTGTCGACCATGTTTTATTTGATCTACATTACTAGAAACTTTTGCCACTGAACGTCTAGCACTGAATTTCAGTTATTATATCAACGTTTTTGAGCATTTCTCATTGTACATGTAGATATGATTTTTTATGTGAGCGTTGCTGTGGGATTTACTTCCTATTCTGTAAGTGACGCCATGTAAGAAAACGCAACATGTGTTGTCACTATATGCAATCAGGAAATAATATTTACTCCATATGGTCACTTCTTCCTTGTTATATTGCCATATGGGGCAAATATAACTTACTGTCAGTACATGGTGACCTCACATTAGACATTTTCTGGAAATGATGCCACGTAAAGAAGAGGTTGGAATTCGTACAGCGGCGCTCATATATGAAATGTTTATGTTTGCGAATACGTCATTAAAGAGGATGGTATATTCAAATTCGTAAACTTACATAATACATAATTAAATCGAAATAAATAGTGATACAATAAATGCATTACATTATTTTATTGAAATATAGTAAAGAGAACAGTCGACCATACAGTATCTTGCACAGGAGTCCGAGATATAACAACAGCGTCTCCGAGTCGACTTTTAATCTTGGTTGATGGCTTGTTATTGTTACATTTACATGTATTTAGTAAATAAAAAAACATGTTTTCTTATCGTCGTAAAGCGAAAGCACCCGACCATACTGCCAAAGATAAACCGTTTCTAATATTCTGATTGACCAGTATCTTGACATGTAGTGGTACAGGACCCAATACCGCGCTGGACGTATGTACATAAACCGTTAATTATGCTTACAAAAAAACCGGCATTGTCTATGGTCAGAATATGTTAATCCGTAAAGGAATCCCTAGGCTGTGCTCCAAAGTGTCGAGAACCAATTACATTAGAGCTATTTAAAGCACTTGAATAAAAGCAATATTGTTCGTTGTATTGTAAACGCCTTAATCTACAGAAATCACGTGAAACGCAAAGGTCGTTACCAGTATTGTTACGATGATCGGTGTTTTAATGATCCACACAAAACTATGAGTATCTGTGTTCCAACACCTGAAATAAAAAGTCTTATTCTAATGATTTCTAAAATTCATATATTTGTTTATCGGCTTCGAATGTATAAAAGAGCTAATCCAAACGACAATGCATAGTGAAGTCCTGCAATCCACCACAATAAAACAAGGAGGTACAAATGAGCGCAGCTGTGAGATTTCAAGCCTCTTCTTTAAGTGACGTCATTTCCAAAAACCGTCACATATGACGTCACCATGTACTGTCAGTAAGCAATATATGCCCCATATGACAATATGAAAACGAAGTGACCATATGGAGTAAATATTTGTCCCTGCTTGCAAGGAGTGACATCATATGTTGCGTTTTCTTGAAATGACCTCACATACAGAAGAGGTTGTCAATCCCATTGCAGCGCTCAAATGAACAATTATAAAAACAAGTATGTGTCATTTTGTTTAAAAATCAATAATTAACACATTTAACAGTCCATGTGTTAATTTTGTTCCTTCTTGATTGCAAATGCGGGCTGAATAATATGCATTAGTAAGCCGTCAATGCACCATAAAACATCCTTCATTCTTGATTTAAAGCACCCATTACGAAGAAACTAAGTATAAAAACGTGGTAAATCATTAAAAACAAACATTTACAACCCTTAGAAAATCTCATGTTTTGCTTTATCTCATTGTGAGAAAATTTAATTGCCTTTTTAACGATACTAGTAATCATATTTAAATCTACAATTAATATGAATTGCTGAAAGTTGTTCTCAGTTAATTATTTAAGGTAGTTTGTTTAAAAAAACTTAAGATAATGACACTCACAATGTGTTGTCAAAGTTAACTCTGGTGATTGTCCATGCTATGACATATAGTGCTGGGAAAACTGAAAAGTCGATAGAAATGACAATGTAGACAGATATAGACAAGAAACATTTTAAAAACTATGGTTCGCCTAAGGCCGCAGATTGATTGTTTTGGGTCAAGTACTGGAAATGTTCCGTGATGTTTCCACCTCCTTTCGGCTCGTTACAACGTGCTTGTCATGTGTTGTATATCATCTGTTCAATTCCTTTTCTCCCTTAGTTGTCCCCTTAAAATTGACCTTTGTATGTGCCGTTCCCTGTAACAACATATCGTTCTTTCATTACAGTTATATTGTAATTGATGCATCATACAGGGTGATTCATAATATATGATACCATTTTAACGTCTTGTAACTTTAGCAAATGTCGCACTATTTTAGAAACTAAAACATCTATCTAATCTAGAGATCTCAAAGTTTTATTTGAAGTATACATCATATGAATCCCAATGGAACTTACTCATCCAAATTTAAGACAGATGTTCTATATGTCGTCCATTTTGTGCTATTACGACGTTAAGTCTCTTTTTAAAAATTTCAATCACATTTCTGGTGTAGTCTTTCACATTTCTCTGCGAATGACTAGTTTTAACTTCTCAAGTGTCTCTGGCTTTGGATTATAACTTTGTTCTTTAAATATCCCCATAAAAAGAAATCCAACGGTTTGTACAGTATGTGAGGTATCATGAGAGGGTTTCTGGTAAAGCGACTTGGAATGCAACAGCGTTGATTGTTATTTAGCATACTGATATATTGATATGAATGTACCAATCATTGAAACGACTGTACACTATATTTAATTTGTTAATGGCGAAATTATACTATTGATTATACGAACGTTGTACAGAAATGGGAAAATGAAATGCAATCCATTTAGAATACTAGACAACATACATGTTCAAATGGATTACATCTTAACGGCATCTCTAAGACAAATGTGTGCATAATCAAAAAGCGTTTAGTAGATGGTAAAAATGCTACATTAACTGCTCAAATGGTCGTATCGTTTATTTGCACAGCTTATAACAACAGCAGCTGCATGTAAAGAGAACGATAAAGTTGTAACAGGGAACGCTACATTCATGAGATAATGCCTCCGAAAAAATATGGTGCACGATTCAAGACATTTTTTCAAGATTCACTCCGTTAGAAAATGGTCAGTTACGGCTTTTTCGACAAAAATGTCGTCTTACATTTAATTGCGAACACTTGTGATGAGTGTTCTATCTTTTAATGTAAACATTAAAGATATGCGATAGTTACAAATTCCATACGATTTTATATAAGGATGTTCTCATGCGTTATGAGGCTGTATCATTCTGTTATGCATGTAGGCTGAATCCATTGTGTGTATAATGTATTGCCGCAGAGGTTTCACGTGAGTTAAACGCAGAAAATAAACCATTTTCCAATTACCTCTCTTCTGATTTTGAAAGATCGTTCTTTTCCGTGAGCATTATTCAAATGACGTGTATGAGAATATTGATAAACGATATCAACAGCAATGGTCTTCCGTGCTTTAAATTTTTTAACTTTTTGTAATTTTCGTTGAATGTAACAGTTCCGGCAGTGAAAGCTTTTCAAAGTTTAAAAAACATATTTTTTTGAAATCAATTAACGATTGGGAATACATATGCATGGTTTACGTGTTACCTTTAAAAACATTATCTCTTTTTTGTTCAGAGCAATCTATATGAAACTAACTGCTGGACTATATCAGCTCAGATAATTGTTTTAATTCCCTTCTGTGTACTTAGAAGCATACAAATACTTACGCCACCCGAAAATGACGTATGACCGTATACCGTTCCTTTCTGTGAAAAGTGTTTTGTTAACTAACATATGAAGATATAAGCCTTCCATAAAAATCCACATCATGCTTGCAGCAACACTGTACATAAACAATACCACGATCAACTTGCATTCCCAATGCTGCATAAAAAAGAATGTAAAATATTAATATTCATGATCTAGGATGACACATGGTTATATTGTTTTACATCTGTATGATGGCCTTTCGCATACAATGACAGTGGGGACGTGCTGTCTATTAAGGCGGAAATCAAAGTTTCCTTAAAACTCATTACAATTGGTATGCCTTTATTAGGCATGCTGTACTATTTCCATATTTCGATAGATACAAAGTGCAACTTGTTCCAGTAACATATTGCCCCTCTGTAGCATGCATTCCATTGCTAATTGGTTCTAGTTCACCACTAAACGATTATGATAGATCACATGTGTCGCGTGTCGCTGCCAACATTTCCGAATAATCCTAGCAAACCAAACGCAGCATAAATACTAAATATTTAACCATTGCTGTATGATAATGTCTCGTCAAGATTAGAAACTGGAATAAGTTTCCTACCATTCCATTATCTTCAATGAATATAACTTTCTCTGGAGTAAGCCACATGACGTCTTTCTCTAAACCAAGGCCTTCTACAAACAAAACATCCTTTAACAACGACACGACAGCACGTAGAATGAAAGCCGCGAACAGATTAATATGAAGGTTGTTGCTTTTGCATCGACATCCTCTGGAAAAAAAACACTTTTATAAGTCGGCTTGTGCAGCTCACTTCTTATAAAATGAGAAAATCACAACATGAAATATCAATGCCCTAAGAAAGCACTCCATCATAACCAGACTTGTTCTAATGCGTGACGCTGTTTTATAATCATACGACTTTTGAGCATCATTGTATGTTTACATGACTTATTGTTCAAGCTTATTCTAGTCAAGGCTTGGTTATTCAATGATAAATCGTGGATATTTACATGACCCAAATAAGATTGAAATGCATATTAATGAAAATCACCCTTAGGACCTTCAAAAAACTGTTCTTTATGTAAGTTGTTCGCTATATTTATGATGCTTTGAAAGCAAAATGTGCACTTAGGGATTTAAATTGTGCTCTGTATATCCATCTGGTTTTACGTCAGTGTTCTTCATAAGCAACTACTACTGTAAACAATAAAACCATTTGTCTCACATCTTACTTTGATATAATCATGACAAGAATAGCTATGACAAGCGACACCAGCGATATCCCATAACCAATGTTTGACATCAGCTCTATACGTGTAAGATCGTACTGAAAGGAAAGAAACTGTAATTACAAACTTGGCTGAGTACGGATTTACCAGCTTGACTAAGTACGTTGAATAAAAACTGGCTAAAAATACAGACTTTTTAGATATGAGTATTTATATTGTCTTATACATCGAACTAATTAAATCTGATTCCACATTGTATACCGTTATTCTCACCAATTCGCCGTCCTTGGTAAACGTCAGTACATTCACTTAGTCTAAAGTATGTAAAAGTATGATAAAGAAAAATGACCTTTGTTGTCTTCAAATATACCTTGATATCGGCAAACACTGGATCTTCACTGAAACATTCCGAATAGTTTGTCCATCCGAGTGTTTGGTTGGTACCCGGGTCTGGATGTATCCACTCCGCGTCATACCCACACTCACGATATGCAAAGCCTAACAAACGATCACGTGATTAATGTTTTAACTAAATGTTAACATACATGCAAACGTTATATTATACTATATAGTTTGAATAGTTATAATATAGTTTACTTATTGTTTACTATATTTGGATGTTAGGTAATATTAGATGATAGGTAAAATGTAGTTGTTTTATTTATTGTCAACACTACTACTTAGATATAAACTCCACTGCTATTATTTGTTATCCTGTGTTGTGTTACTATAATATACTACTCAAAGTTTGCTAAGCACCAAGAATATATCCTAATAGAATAATGATTCTACTCAGAATATTCGGGTGTAAATTGGTTTTTAGTTTAATAACACGTTGTTTGATTTTAGTGTTTATTTTATTAATTTGTTGCTGTTTAATGACATTTTTACATAATGTACCAGACAACCATGAAAACCCGATTTTGAGTAACTGGGGTAATTTTCTAAATTTGCTCAAAAGATGATTAAACGGCTTATGTTTGGTTAAGTATATGTTATGTGAGCCACCGCTATCAACCACAACTTGGCAGCTGTTCCTCATGCTGGCAACCAGGTTCCGGATGGTCCTCTCAGGCACATTGCTCCAATATTAGACCAGGATGTCACCTGGATGGTTCTTTGATGGACTTGTTGAGATTCAATTGCTAGCTGTAGGTCATTCCGGAGGAGCTACATCGGTTCAGGTCCAGAGAGTGGGCTGGCCATCCCAGACTTTCTATTCCGTCCCTCTTCAGGTACTCCCGAGCAACCCCGGCAGTGTGAGAACGGGTGTTATCATCAATGAGAATGAAGCTCTCACCGACTGCACCAGCGTAGGACTTCACATGAACAACTAGGATATACCCCTATATCGCTGGCTAGTCAATGACACAGAGCACTGTGCGTCCATTCTAGCTGATGCCACCCCAGACCTTTACCGAGCTTCCACCATACGGGTGGTTTTTGCGATGTTAGCTGCCTGAAACCTCTTCCCAGGTCTCATCCATAACCTATAACGCATGTCCGTATAGTCCAGGCAATACCGGGACTCATCGGTGAAGAGGACTGGCCTCCACTGTTCTCTAGTACAACCAATATGGTCCTCGGCCCGTTCATACCGTGCCTGGCGAGGTTTCTGTGTCAGCGGAATGCGTATAGTTTTGTCTTCTTGACCGAGGACCACCCTCAAGCAGCCTTGATCGGATGGTCTGAGTGGAATCATTCACCCCATATGCATTTTGAAGGTCTCTGAAAAGCTGGGTGGCGGTTGCCAAACGGCTTCTAGGTGTCTGAAATAGCAGAAACTTGTCATCAACCTTCGAAGTGCTCATCTTTCTGCCCCCACCATGTCGACTGAAAGGTGTATCAAACTGTCGAGACCTCGCTCAGGCTCTGGTGACTACAGTACGGTGCACACCAAAGACCTCCCAAACCGGACGATGCCTGGCCCCTTCCTCCACCATCCATTTAGCTCGACACATTTCTGTTTCACTTAAATGTCGCCTGATATTGGCATTAGTCATATTCAGCGAAGTTGTTCAGAAGAATCGACCTATGAATACTGTGTATGTGTCATATATACAATGTGCAAAATACCAAAATCTCCTTCGTACGTGTTTACATGGATCTGTCACAATGTTGCTGTTTTTGTTATTGGTTTTTGTATACATTATACATTGGGGACTATCTCATTATAGTTTTAAATCAAATAAACATAAATACGTACACATCAGCATTAAACCATACATAACATCATGCGTCATAGATTGGGTGCTTATCACACTCTGAGTAGTATAGTTTAATCATCATGACACATACCCGGTTCATGTAATTATATTACACAATATACCTTGCCACTGACCTTTATTAAACAAATGGTTTCATTTTTGCTAGCTCAAATGCCATATACGTACAACATGCTTATACATTTACCGGGCGTGTTTTCTAACTCACGGAACTCTTTATTCGAACCTAAACTTTAACAAGTTCAAGTAATCGAAGCTGAGAACTGTTTGTGTACATAGTAAGTTATTATTAGATAGTACAAATGTATTATTAAAACTGAGTTGAAAGTACAATGTATTAGGGTAACAAAGAACTATATACATCTTGATAAAACATGATACCTGTTGTTCTAATGTCTAGAACATGAGATGGACATGACTGTTTGACTATGGTCCCTATTGGTGCCTGTTTCCAACACAGTATCTTATCCCAGGTTACATTACAATAACCTGAAATTCACAAAAATGCAGATCAGATTTCATGGCCAGAATATAGGAATGATATAAAGAACAGATGAACAGCCATTTGGTGGAAGATTTTGAGTGTTGCTTTGTTGCTCAATCCGGATTTACGTGGCCTTGACAGAAGATCATCTGATTCTAACCAAATAGTTGTTATGTTATCACGTTTGAGCTATATATACGAAAAGCAGACACTGACAACTGGTATACTCTTGTAATTGTCATAACTATTCTACGAACCTATTTGAAAGTGGGGAGTTTTAATAAACATCGTCACTCAAGTCTGCGAGTTGTCCAGCAAGGATTTTATCATCTGCACTATTTGTTTTGTTTGTGTCATGTAAGGTGGATACACCTTTTAACCGGATTTAATATCGCATTTTGCGTTTTTGCCACTGACCTGTCTAAGGTGATACTTTCATCATCCTAAAACATCATTTATGTTGGAGTATTGTGTATAGCTTGCTTTTATTTTTTCATGTATGTATATTTGTCATGTCTCCTTGTGCTTTTGGACTGGCTTTGCCTTTTGTACTTTTACCGTCTTACTTCATTTTTATGAATACCATTACATGTATGTTAAGAATATTCTTGAATAAATATATTACTAGTATTTGTATTTCGCACACGCTGATTGATAATTTTCAGCCATTTTATTGAAAGTTGTAAACTGCCTTTAGCGGAATGCTTGCTTTAGACACCTTACACTGTTTAAGATGATGTGTGTGCCTTCATGTCAAATATCATTAACATAATACTAATTACTGTGGCTGTTTCCATGCAATTGCCGCATGAGACAACACAAAATATCTTAAAAAACAGATGCAATCTGAAGCAAGCAAATTAGTTGCAATCTCAAGGTTAAGATTTGTAGTGCAGCATAAAACATTGCCAAAATGTTACGATTGCTGGTCATTTTGATTATGCTTCACTATAGTAACTCCGATACGGGGAGATGATTTCGTAGGAGATAGTATCAAAATTACTCCGTTGTGAGATTAGTCATAGACACAGTTTAGTCTGTTGCAATTTATTTCATCAGTACTTATTGTACTAGTCGTATAATCCCACATCTATGTTGATAAACTTGCTACATGCTGATTTGTATGTAAGCGTCCAGGTGCCAAAGTGAAAAATATTTTCCAGTATACTATCTCCTAATTGCGACTTACTAAGTTCTAATTAGGTGATACTAACTCATAATTATGACTTAGCTAATCGTTACAAAGTGAATAGATTAAGCTAACCTCAAACAAGTGCAAGTGTGAACACAAGTCATAATTATGAGTTAGTATCTCCTAATTAGGAGATAGTATACTGGAAAATATTTTTAACTTTGGCACCTGGACGCTTCCATAGATTTGACTGATTAAAACAATGTAAATAATAATAGTACGCATGACTGGTAAAATATAGAATCTTCGTAATACCAACGCTGGGCAAATTTCCGAAGGTTTGACTAACAACAATTCTCACTTGATAAATCTTGAACTATTCTACAGATCCACTTTCGGTAATTTCACCATAATTAAGTGGATTTCGGTAATGTTACGTATCCCTTATCGAAAGATAAACGAAGTTCGATTGAAGAGAAATTGTCTTAGTGGTCAAAGTACGATGTGATTGGTTTACACAACACGGATATGCAAATAGCAAAGTCATGTTAGTACGGCTGCGCCGAAAAACAGGTTGATGTTTTTATTCAGCATCGTTATTCATAATGTGTCGGAGATACCAATAGCAGTAGTTCAATGGTTGTGTATAATTACCTTCCCTGATTGATGTCACTGTAATAAAGGACTGCATAAAATGAAAATTCGTTGACACTATGCATTTATTAAAAAGGAGGAAAATGCTCATAAGTTATTGAAAGTGGTACAGTGTTGGAATCTATTCTCTTAATAGGACTTACTTGTTAATACGTCTATACTTTTGCAAATGTGATTTTCCATACATTCTGGGTACATTATGTTACAATATAGCTTACCTGGCTTTGGTTCATAACGATCTATTTTTTCGGCACACTCTGCTTCAGCAATTAACAAACCAACATTGTTTATTCTTACAGTCATTGTTTTAAATCTGAAAAGTAAAAGGAAATATTCACCGTTAATATTAAATTAAAGTGCAAGCTTCCCCATCTTTCGGTAGTTTTTACTTCGCAAGTTTAATGCGCACAATACTCTTCAAAATGACGTAGTGGAATAGTAATTCGGACAATCACAATGTTATGACGTTATCGAGAAAACGTGACGTAAAATTCCATTCAAATTGACGAGTAAACTCGCTCTATCGGATCAGAATTAACGTTTTTTTAATTTATTTTTGATAGTGTAGGACGAGTGTTGATAAACTTATTGTAACATCAATTCGATAGTTTCGTGAGACCATACGGAAACGATATACTTGCGATTAAGTCGCCCGATTGTCGGTAGTAATCTCCCCTGAGAAATGTCACCTTGTATACGATTACCGGGGATAAAAATGTTTATTTCGCTATGTTTCGTGTATGTCAACACAATGACTACATACGACAGTATCAACATACATCATTTCGTAAGTAATCTTTCGTTTAAACGTTTTTAATTCGTCTGATTTATGAAATATACGTGTTTCGGATGCAAATTAAACCCGGAAGTGCATTGATCGCCATGTTTAAGTGTTTGTTTAAGTTAGATACCAACTTGATGACAGCCTTAAATTTGAATTTGTTTTGAAGTGTACTCAATGAGGAACAATTCCGTTCACGATATCTCTGATATCTGATTCTGAAGCCATTGAGCTGCAGAATGCTAAACGTTTGTATATATCCCCATTATCTACAGACTACAAGACCGTTGTCAGTGTTGACAGTCTGCTACATATAGAAAATAGCGATAGTTCAAATGATACAGAGTATGATTCTATATATCTGAGTCAAGTTCTGATATTGCAAAGCAGGTATCAGTTGGTGTAGATGCTAGGGCAGCTGACAACATGAAGCGCAACTGCATAGCAAAGTTTATGAACGACACCTGTGGTTGCAAACAACTATGGCAAGCCATGTAGTGAAATATCACCTCTATATAAAGTGCCAGTCATTTCTGACTTCCATGACACCTTCTTTCTGAGCTTTTAATGACAGGCATGAAGCGGATAGGCAAACGATAACCTTTATTATTTACTTATATTATGGCTTACTGGGATTTGAACCCTTACCCTCTCGTTCCAAAGGTAGATGCTTAACATTTAGCCATGGTGTCTATGTATAGTATAATTATTTTTATCAGGAATTACAACCAGGTTTATTTCCTGATTGATGAAGCAGTGTTTGAATCAGGGTGCTTATGCTGTGGCAAACATGGTTCATCATTATTTTGAGAAGTAAGGAGTTGGAGAAAACATTGACAGGTATTATCACTGAACCTGATTTACTCTGTTAATTATAATACTAATATTGAAATAACTTTATTCAGTCCATACACACTTGCAAGTAAGTAATGAGTATGTTCTTTCTTTCAAAAGTTATAATCATGTCCAAAGTTTTAAAAATGTTGAATATTTGTTGTAGTTGAAACCAAGTGCTTTTATTATTTTCTTTGTTTTCTGTCAGGTACACTTTAACAATACATGTGGTCAGAACAAATACACCATATTGGTATGAAGTATGGCGAATTTCTAATTTCTAGGTATAAACAGAGAGAATACGTAACTACAGGGGACAAGACGAATTACAGCCTTGGAACTGTCAGCAAAAGGCTTGGGGTTTAAATCGATTTAACAGCTAGCTAACCTCACACCTTATCGCTATATGGTCATTGATTTCCAACATATATACATAAATTGACTAAGTAGGCAGTAATTAACCATTCAAAACAACCAACCATCACGTACACATCAACAGACATACAATAACCAATCCAGCACGGGGGAACAAGCAGCCTTATACTGACCTTGCTCCCCGTAACTAAAATAGTAACATCAGAATAAAAGTAACCCCAAAATGTCAAATTAAAAATGCAACCCAAAACAAAGCCAACCCGACAATGTATTTACTAATTAAACAATTCTTAGATATTATTGATAGGGAAATGGAATTTATAACCAAAAGAAATATGTCTAATAAGAAAACTAAAACACAAAAACACGACTGCACCCAACGAATATTAAGAAAAGTTTTCTTGGTATTGTCAAATGACGTCATAAAATGTAAATCGCATTGTAGATAGAAACAAAAAAAATCATTGACGTCATACAATTTTAATGACGTCATAAAAGATAGAGTATACGCGGCCTAAGGGGACGTTATTTACACAAGACTGTGCCTTATAAACTGATACTATACAAGAGAGAAAAAATTAAGTAAGTAGTTACAGCGAACATCACAAAACAACAAGAAACAAGGACAACACCAACTATCGGTCGATAGTTTTAAGATACTCCATGGAACACATCATGTTAGTTCCAGAGCAAAAGTCAATGCCTACAAAGTCCCGAACATAATCCCCTAAGACATTGTGATCAGTCATATACTGCCATACCAATTACGGTTTACAAATATAACTTCATTTAGTCTCAAAACATTAGTGTCCGGCGTGCAGTAAAAACAGGTGTGAACATCTATCAAGTATTGATTTACTTAAAAACTTATCTGCAGTTGTTCTCATTATGTCAGGATTATAACCCTTCCTTTTGAACTTGTTAATTAATTTCACAAATAACTGATCAAAGTAACAACTGTTATGAATTTTGCGAATTTTATATAATAAATCTCCATAAAATTTAGGTTTAGTAATTCCTGTCTCTAACATAGATTTTACACTAGTGCCATATTTTAAGTTAATGACGGTATATTTATGGCAAAACTTACGAAACGTCTTACATAATTTATGATAACGATAGCCTTGTTTTAGCAGTTTACCTGTTAGTAGAAGGTTACGCTTATTAAAGTCCTCTAGATTAGTATTAGCCCTTAAAAATCTAATTAATTGAGATATGTATATGCCGTATGTTGTATTTCTCGGTATATCACTAATAAGCCAGGGAAAATTTATAATCTCAAAGTCATAATCATCTCGTTTATCATATATTTTAGTAGTAATAATACCAGTCTCTATAGAAATGTCCAAGTCAAGAAACGAGGCATGTGTATCCAAGATGTTAGCTTTCGATAGGTGTAGTTCTGTTGGATATATATTATATATCATGGTTGGGAAAAACTCATTATCAATATTTAAAATATCGTCTAAATAACAGGATGTATTATTGAAAGCTTCAATTACATCCATCTGATTTTCTTTGGATAAGGATAACATAAAGTCTCTTTCATAACAGAATAAGAATAAGTCGGCTATAAGTGGAGCACAGTTAGTTCCCATAGGAATACCAACTTTCTGTTGGTTAATTGAGTTATCAAATTGAATAAAGACATTATTTAGTAAAAAATTAAGAGCTTCACAGACATCCTCACATGGCCAGATGGTAAAGTTTTTGTAATTATTAGAAGTAAAAAAAGCCCGTTCATCATTGCAGGCCAAATATACATGTTGATTTCTACCAAATGTTTTTTCAATTAAATATGTAAGTTTTGTTTTAATTAAATCATGAGGAAGTGAAGTATAAAGAGTGGAGAAATCATAGATAGAGATACGTGTTGCTCTAAAATGTAAAGATTGAAATTTATTCAAAACTTCTGTTGATTTTTTTATGTCCCAGTAAAGGTTTATACTGGAATTTTCAAAAGTTTTATTGCAATATTTAACAACTTCAGCTTTAATAGCTGTTAAACAACCAGTGAGAAGTTTCGAAATTTGTGTAGTAGTAGTGAAACTCGCATTAGCAATATTACTTTTGTATACCAGTATATTGTCAAGTTTATTATTTTGTAACTGAAAGTAGAAATGATGTTTTACAATCTATTCATTATGTAGTGTGTTTCATGATCCATTCATCTTAATCACATATGCTAGATATACTACTTTTGGATGTCGTTATTAAATATTGCTTTTATACAAGTATATTGTATTGCAGTTTTAAAGAAATGGATGATTTACATGGACATATCATTGTTATAATTGTTTTTAAATTAAAGGGCTCCGCACAACATTTGAGATGTCAACCATTGTTGTCGGCCACACAAAGTTTGCTCTACATTGGCACTTTGGTCTCTGGAAAATTAAGCAGAGGGATTCTGCTGCAGAATCGATTCAAAGAGTTGCTGCGACTTTTTTAATGCCGGGAAACCAAGAGTGGTAACCTACAAAAAATGCTTAATGTCTGACAGAAAGAAATTCCGGTTACTTAAGTGCTCTCCTGGTGATGTAACATGATTCAAGTTATTCCTAAAGGCTTGGAACCAGACAGGCAATATAAGGGAGTTTGTTCGATCTGAAGATGATTCTTGGATTTATGATTTATCTAGAATATACATTGTCAACATGCGTTAAAAGTTGTTTAGAACTTTCATACCAGTAGTGTTGTGTAATAGTTCATAACTATATATATATTAAACATAAAATTAAAACAAAGTGCCCTTGCACAAACTTAGCTTAAGTCTAAACATAAATGTATAGGGTTGTTATAATGTGGTTGATTGTGCATTTCATGAATTAAAATTATTATTAAATTATATTTATGAAATGGAACATAACTATATTGAGACATTGTTGTGTCAAGCTTGAGGATTGTATACTGCTTAACTGTTTCTTGGAAAATAAGTGATTGCCCATCATTTAATATGAAACTTCATTCAAAACTTAATGCAAGTCACAGTTTTTATGTTGAAATTTGTTAACCTTGGTGTTTTTCTCATGCAAACCTTATTCATAAATCAGTCATTCTTTCTGAAGAGATATAATATTTATATTGTAGATGTACCTGTACAACATGCCTATTGTTTTTCTGTGAATGTTCACTTCTTAATGTTATAGTTGCTTAGCTACATAAGGAAACAGATGTGTTCTGGTCAGAGTTTTCTGTGGATGTTATTGTAATTCAATTACATATATGCATAAGACACTTCAGTTAGTATGATATTGCACAATATGCCTGCGCTTTCTTAATGCAATCATTTATAAGCAAAAAGGAATTGTGTGAAAACTAGCAAGTAGAATTGTTTGTTCAGTTGTAGCCTTGATTTCATTTCTGCAGAAAACACTTAAAATATACTCATCTAGAGGTTTATACACTATATACATTGTAGCATGTTTTTAGAAATTTTACAGATAAATGTCAATAATAACAGTTGGTATACAAATAAACTACTATGAAGTTATATATGTTTTGTTTATTGTTTAAATGTGTTTACTATATCCTAATGTATACTAGATTTGGAATGGAAATAGTCGGATTTTGCAGGAAATCAATGTTACTTAGTAACAACAAAATAGTCATAACTCTGTAAATATTTAAGATATCAACTTGAAATTTTCAGGATTTAAATATATAATATATATTATATGTATGTAGATGTGTAATTGGAGAAGTATTGTCTATTTATATACAGCTAGTTAGGCATTAGAGTTATGGTCACAGTTTTTATCAAGCATGCAGTTTTGTAAATTCTTAAAGTAGACATTTTTTTGCCATAAATGAAAGGCTAACTATACATGGTATTTGTACCATGCAGATATTATTCTGATTTTAGCAGATAAACATGTAATTTTTCTATGAAAAAAGAGTGCAATCAGTAAAGACTGTTTTATAGGTATAAACTATTGAATAATTGTATTTTGATATGCATATTATGATGTCTGAAAATACATAATTATTGTATATTCATTGAAAATGATTCAAAACGGAATAAATATATTTTATATGGGTTTCATTTGGGGGTTGCCATGGTGACGATTGAAATATATCATATATTTGTCTTTTCTTTTTCGATGTTTGTTCTGCATGCTTTTATTAAACACTAATTTTATCAAACTATTTCGAGTGCAAATATTGACCCTTCGTGAACTAGCCATTTCAATGTCTTCCTCATATTTCAATAGATTTGGTAAATATGACCACAATTCCAGATTGAAAGTAAAGGTCAAGGACACCAGATATTTAATTTCTTAATAAACATTTCCAATTTGACAATAGCTTTGACGTTGGCATTGACTTTTAAAGTATCTGCATGTTTAAATGTGTTAGGGGGAAAATAGGATGATTATAATGGTGTCTAATCAATGAATTTGCTTGATTTTTGCTAGGCACAGGGTTCACACAATGCCATCTTGCAAAAAAAGTAACACGGTGATCCCATGATTTTTTATTGCAATATGTTACACAGGTAGAGTCCAAAAAAATATATCGAAATAAAAAAAAATTATGGAAGGAATTTTCTGATAATTCTAAAAATGTGTTGAAAACTGTATTTTTGTAGCCCAAATCAGACTAATCTTTACCGCATGCAAATGTCAATACTTTTTTTTAAATTTCTGACAATATCTTTCTTTAATATATGAATCATTCTAAATTATTAGAACAACCCTATTACCAATAATTAGAAAGGAAAATGTTGCTGTAAAAGTAATAAATGGTTGTGATATTTTAGTATAAATTGAATCCTGTGATGTGCAAATATTAACATAGAGAACGCCAAAAAATATCGATACACATAGTCCAAACACGAGCTTTTATCTTAAAAACGAGCACGGTGACCCCCTTTTTTCTTTTCATTTTTGGTTTTCTAATACTTTTTTCTATTAAGTGTGAAAAAATGATGATTTTTATGAAAGGAAAAATACTATAGAAATCGTCTTTAAGTGACGTCATTTCGAGTCAACGTCTGTCCTACAATCGATTATATAACAGCGCTTGTTACGACGTGTAGATATTACGATAAAAGTAATTTCGACGATTGGCAAACATTTACGCACGGGAAACGTCTGGAATCGAAAATTCGCGAACGTTTCGACAGGCGTTATTATTCACTTAGTAGTATAAATAATGGCGTGCAATATTATATCGTGCAAATATATGAGTTGCATGTTTATCTGTCGTGCTCTATAACAATCATATTTAGATATAAGGTTCCGGCCATAAAGTGAAAGACGTTTCATAACGCATTGGTAATATTTGTTCAATCCATTAAATCCAAAGTGTGCCTAACCGATATATCATTGAAGGTGGTATTTTTGTACCTCTTAAATATCCATACAAATACGCATTCGTAGATCATAAATTATAATAGTCTTCGAGCTAGTCCTTCATTCGTACATTGTGCGTCAAAAAAGATCCATCAATGGTTTATAAGTTATTCCAAGATAAGCGAATTATTAAATATTTTCGACAATGTTACATTTATACTGAGACATAATCTTACCATACCGACGTCCGTTTGAAATTAGTTTTTGTAGTTTTTTTTAGCAGCCTAGGGATTTGTCATGGAGGTTCAGACTTGTGAAAGTGGCCTTTCCTATGCTAATCTTCATACAAGTATAATCATTAGAGTAGTTTTTGTAACGAATCTAAAATAGCAGTAGTAATATACAAAGTGTTTGTTTATCTTACATGATAAGACATTATATCTATATTAGGGATGTCAACGAATGTCATTTTGGTACTCGAATATTCGGTCAACCTTTACCGAACGAATATTCGAATAATCGAACATTTGACCTTCTTATTTAATAATAAGACATTTGAAATTCGAAGTTTAACTTTTAGTTAATGCCTATCAATTTTATATTTTAAACTGATCAATTCCCGCGATTACTAATAATTTGAGGGCTTACGTGTCATCACGAGAATGTTATCTCTCTCTCTTGCCCTCAAATATACAACATGGCATGTCAGTTAACACATGTATACAGTGGTGCATGCCTATAACGTACTCGGTTCTAAAGAAAAAAATCGGATATTACGTAGTATTTTTTATTCCCCGACCGAGCTCTTCTATATATCATGTAAATACGGTTATAGTGAATTTGAATAAAGCGTAATTTTGAATATAACGTAGCAATTTCTGGGTCTTAAAAGGCATATTTTAACACCAACTTGCTCGGTTATAACATAATAAACAATTTCGATTTTAAACATAAACAAAACAAAAACTATGATATTTGAGAAGGGGAGACATACAAATTATAACTTTTATCTGTATAACACTTTCATTGTTTAAATATTTAGGTATACACCTATTCAAGAACAATAGCTGGTATCGAACCCAACAGCGAATAGCGAACCATGCATCATTTGCTTTACACAACCTATTTACAATTAATAACCAAATTGAATTACAATATCACAAAAATCCAAACTATTTGATTCCCTGGTAACTCCTATACTTAATTATTGTGCCGAAATATGGGAATATTGCGAAGCACCAAACATAGAAAACATCCACACCAAAGTTTGTCGAAAACTCTATACTGCTCGAAAATCTACAAACCTAGAAACACTGTATGGTGAATTAGGCAGAATTCCGCTAGCTATCCATAGACAAATAATAATGATTAAATACTGGCTCAAACTATTAAATTCAGACCCGAACACATTACTCTTAAAAATATGCAAAGTTCTTCAAAATGACGCCGATAACGGTAACAACTACCACGGCTCCAACTGGGCTTGCCATGTCAAACACACACTAGATGTATGTGGACTGTCACAGTTATGGATTAATCAAGGTCAAATGCTCATCACACTGAATCCAATCAAACAAAGAATACTCGATATCTATTATCAAAGTTGGTACAGTAAAATAAATAATTATTACAGTGTTACAGCATCTTTAAACGCGAATTTCAATTTGAAAATTACCTAGATTTCATTAAAGACAAAATATATCGAAATGCTTATACAAAATTTAGAATTTCCGCACACATACAAATTGAAGTAGGCAGACATAATAATATTGAAAGACAAAATCGTCTGTGTCAGAATTGCAACGGGAATTCTGTCAAATCGAATTTCATTTCACTCTTATATGTCCCAAATATAGAGAAATCCGAATCAAATACTTAAAACGGTTCTATTGCCAATGACCCACACAACAAAAGTTTGAGCAATTACTGATCCTTTCTTTGTATAACTTAGAAAATCACTTGCAACACTCCTTGTTGTAAATACATGTAGAATGAAACACGCATTTATAGTATGTATATATCAGGGCATCGTTTTCACACTTTGTTCATGGACGACGTTTTCAGTGTTTGCTTAGCTATTTAATTTTAGGAATGTATATATACGAGTATGTTCAACTCAGACCAGCGCATTTATTTTGTATTTATTTTCATTGTCAATTTAAGTCGTGTTCCATATTGTGAGCTTTTAAATCATTATTTCAATTACGAACGGATGAGCAGGTTGTATACAACACCCCTATAATCGATATTGAGGTAAGCACGATAATGAAAGAAATAGCGAATTTGAGATATAACTAAGTTTAATGTTGATATTTTTGCTCTTCTGTAAATACCTTTACCCATTGTGTTTTTGTTATTATGTACATTATGTTGCTATGAAACATGTTATGTTTTAATGCAATAAACTATGTGTATTGTATGATTGTTTTGTGTGAGGAAACAGGTGCAAACGAATGTGATAATTTATTGCGGCAAACACAACACATTAATCGACATTGATCTAGGTTTAAAACAAAAAGATATTGCAGGAAAATATGACATTAGTTTATTATGCATTTCATCCATTAATAACCTAAATACAATGCATGTTCTGTATCACTACACACACATCTAGTTCAGGTGTAAACAAGCAACATGGAGACAGTAATGGATGCTGTATCACTACACACACATCTAGTTCAGGGGTAAACATGCAACAAGTAGACAGTAATGGATGCTGTATCACTACACACACATCTAGTTCAGGTGTAAACAAGCAACATGGAGACAGTAATGGATGCTGTATCACTACACACACATCTAGTTCAGGTGTAAACATGCAACAAGTAGACAGTAATGGATGCTGTATCACTACACACACATCTAGTTCAGGTGTAAACATGCAACAAGTAGACAGTAATGGATGCTGTATCACTACACACACATCTAGTTCAGGGGTAAACAAGCAACATGGAGACAGTAATGGATGCTGTATCACTACACACACATCTAGTTCAGGTGTAAACAAGCAACATGGAGACAGTAATGGATGCTGTATCACTACACACACATCTAGTTCAGGTGTAAACATGCAACAATTCAACAGTAATGGATGCTGTATCACTACACACACATCTAGTTCAGGTGTAAACATGCAACAATTCAACAGTAATGGATGCTGTATCACTACACACACATCTAGTTCAGGGGTAAACATGCAACAAGTTCAACAGTAACGGATGCTGTATCACTACACACACATCTAGTTCAGGTGTAAACATGCAACAAGTAGACAGTAATGGATGCTGTATCACTACACACACATCTAGTTCAGGTGTAAACATGCAACAATTCAACAGTAATGGATGCTGTATCACTACACACACATCTAGTTCAGGGGTGAACATGCAACATGGAGACAGTAATGGATGCTGTATCACTACACACACATCTAGTTCAGGTGTAAACATGCAACATGGAGACAGTAATGGATGCTGTATCACTACACACACATCTAGTTCAGGTGTAAATATGCAACAATTCAACAGTAATGGATGCTGTATCACTACACACACATCTAGTTCAGGTGTAAACAAGCAACATGGAGACAGTAATGGATGCTGTATCACTACACACACATCTAGTTCAGGTGTAAACAAGCAACATGGAGACAGTAATGGATGCTGTATCACTACACACACATCTAGTTCAGGTGTAAACAAGCAACATGGAGACAGTAATGGATGCTGTATCACTACACACACATCTAGTTCAGGTGTAAACAAGCAACATGGAGACAGCAATTGATGCTGTATCACTACACACACATCTAGTTCAGGTGTAAACAAGCAACATGGAGACAGTAATGGATGCTGTATCACTACACACACATCTAGTTCAGGGGTAAACAAGCAACATGGAGACAGTAATGGATGCTGTATCACTACACACACATCTAGTTCAGGTGTAAACAAGCAACATGGAGACAGTAATGGATGCTGTATCACTACACACACATCTAGTTCAGGGGTAAACATGCAACAAGTAGATAGTAATGGATGCTGTATCACTACACACACATCTAGTTCAGGTGTAAACATGCAACAAGTAGACAGTAATGGATGCTGTATCACTACACACACATCTAGTTCTGGTGTAAACATGCAACAAGTAGACAGTAATGGATGCTGTATCACTACACACACATCTAGTTCAGGGGTAAACATGCAACATGGAGACAGTAATGGATGCTGTATCACTACACACACATCTAGTTCAGGGGTAAACATGCAACAAGTAGACAGTAATGGATGCTGTATCACTACACACACATCTAGTTCAGGGGTAAACATGCAACATGGAGACAGTAATGGATGCTGTATCACTACACACACATCTAGTTCAGGTGTAAACATGCAACAATTCAACAGTAATGGATGCTGTATCACTACACACACATCTAGTTCAGGGGTAAACATGCAACATGGAGACAGTAATGGATGCTGTATCACTACACACACATCTAGTTCAGGTGTAAACATGCAACAAGTAGACAGTAATGGATGCTGTATCACTACACACACATCTAGTTCAGGGGTAAACAAGCAACATGGAGACAGTAATGGATGCTGTATCACTACACACACATCTAGTTCAGATGTAAACATGCAACAATTCAACAGTAATGGATGCTGTATCACTACACACACATCTAGTTCATGTGTAAACAAGCAACATGGAGACAGTAATGGATGCTGTATCACTACACACACATCTAGTTCAGGGGTTAACATGCAACAAGTTCAACAGTAATGGATGCTATAACGAAGTGAATCTCCAGGGTACCGTTTTACTAACGTACTTACGCTTGCGTAAATCAAAGATTTTCGTAAGTTTTTGCGTACGTACAAACTTTCTACGTAAATGCGTTTCACTAATATTTGCGTACGTAGGTATTTGCGTAAGTTAGAGCGTAAAGTTACGTTAGAAATTACCGACCGTAAATCTCTACGTTTTGCGCAAAAATGGCCGACCGTATGAACGCTCGAAGAGCTCGACATTTCAGAGAAATACCTGACATGTTAGACAGTTCGTGAACTTATAGAAAAGTACAGATTATCACGATATCTGATTGGCGTAGTTTATGATTTGATAGTTAATGATATGAAGCCTCGTACAGATAGGAGCCACCCTATCTGAGCGATGACGAAGATAAGTAACGATAAATTGTACAGTTTACGTATTACTAGCATCACATGTGTTTTACACGATAAGCTCTGTAGTGCCACATATAGTCCGTGCCGCATATAGTTCACGTTAGTTTTATGCGGCGGACATGTGCCTCGCCGCCGCATTAAGCTCACTTCTCTTAAAAGTGTTTTTGAAATGTGTATTTGAATAAGAAAACAATATCAAAAAAGTTAATTTTGAAAAGGAGATAAACTGACTTATGTATCAATGTTTCTAAACCACTGTCAGTCGAATTAGTTATGACCCATTTATATACAAATGCATTATAGTGGACATATACGATGCTTTGTCAGCGCTTCGCCTTCTGCATATATGACCAACTTGTGGATTTTAAAGAAACCTCACAGAAATAATAAGTTTAAACACATTTGTAAACATTTCTATCAGTTGCGACAAAAGCATGTAAATTGCTAACGCACATTGGTGTTATCTGTTAAGATAATAATGATGATTTATCACGTATCCCCGTCTAGCGCAGCCGGTATCGCAGTAAATTTCCAGTCCGAAGATCGCGAGTTTGATCCCGGGTCCGACCGTCTACGGCTGTGGCGATGCGATCAAGTAATATGTTAATGGTTGCTCACTTTTATCTGCTCGAAACTTTTAGTAGACTTTTAATCAAGCAACATTAAACAAACTGTTTATTTCATTTTAGCATATTTTATTCTGTTATTTTATTAAACATACCCCAAACTGGTCCTAAAGATTTGTCCACTGTCTGATGTGGGGAATATGTTTCAGGTGACACACAGTTATTTTCCTTTTTAATGTGTATATGGCAGTTTGAGGAACATGTATTCTTTAAATTAGAACAGATGATGATGATGATGATGACTTTCATTAGGACAAGACATAAAACAGCTATATGCGGCATGACCATGCCTTTTCGCCGCATATAGTTCGCTTCGTATTCGAACTACATGCGGCACGGCCTATATGTGGCACTACAAAACTCCCTTGTATTATTACGCCACAACTCAATCCCACGATGCATTAAATACAACTCGATGAGTACTTCCTGAGAATATGAAAACAGACGATGAGTCTGAAAATATTCGTTACATTTATCAGGATGTCAGGCTAATTTATGTTTGTCACAACAGTGAATCAACCATTTGAAGTTAAAATGTGAACTATTCTGGACAGGGTTGGAATTAGTGATAATAAAGTATACCACGAAAAGTTGAGAGTGACGTCATGCAATGTTTACATGGTTTGACCACCTTTATTGATCAAAATAGGTAAATCAAATAACAGGCAACCCTATTTATTGTGATATTGATAGCTCAGATTGTAGCGGGTCCGCGCCTTACAATGCAATTTTTAGTTTTGGGTCTGAGTTCGAGACCATCGGGGGGTAGTTGTTTTCTTTTCATTACAATATTATATATTTCGTTGGTCATCTACAGTTGTACTTATACGTCTTATACTAATTAATGTTCGCTCGAATATCATTAATTAAAAACATTGTGTAACATGTGTATTCACTAAGTTATTCACTAAGTAGATTTACATGTACATTTTTCGCTACACATGACATGTATATGGAACAAAGTTGATATGGCTACTTGAATGTAAGGGGTTCAATTGAACATTTTAGCGACGACGCTATAGCCATCATCAAACAAGTTTGATTTAACGACAAAACAATTAGACGATAACAAACAAACAAAAAACAGGCAGAAAAGACAAACTACAAGTAATTGACAAGCACCGAGTAAGGGATAAAAAATCATATTGTCCATAAAAATAGGAGACTGAAGTGTGTCTCGAACTCACACCCTATCTATTGGTCGAAGTTACTAGACGAACGCGCTACCAATTGAGCTATTACTACTGTCTACTTTCAGCGATATTTCATCAAAATTTATACCTCTGATTGAAGAGTTACGAACACATTTCACGTAAGTGTAAAACACTTACGCAGTTTTAGTAAAACGGACTTAAGTTTTGCGTAAGGTTTGCGTAAATTGATAATTTACGCAAAAACTTACGCAAAACGTAAGAATGTTAGTAAAACAGTACCCAGGTCCCCAAACATTCGTTAAAAGCGTGCACCACTATATATTATTTTCACGGGTAGAATGTCATTCAATGCGATAATGCTCACCATTGAAATTTAATACGCTTGCATTTAGCTTTTATATTGAAAATATATATTTATCGAATATTCGAATGCCGAATCAGTGTTAGAATATTCGGACGTATAAACTTATTAGTGTACAACTTATGTTTCTTAATGTCCACCAATGTTAAAGAACGGAGATGAGAAAGCGAGTATGACTTTTTCAATCAGAGGTAATGGTACAATTTCAGAAATATATATGTACGCCATAACGGTTCTATCAGTATAAAACTAATCATTTGTATTCTAATTGTGTGTTTATGGCCTTGGTCAACTTCTCAAAGTGGTATTTCAACGAGTTACAAAGCGATTACATTGTTGCTTTAAAATTCTTATCATGCTCTGGAGTATAAAACATCCAATAAGAAAAGAGCGATTCTTGCAATTCCATGAATATTAATCACACTGTGAAGTTTTTATCGCTTATCCCGATCGTTTTGATACAAACACTTTTGTATTTGAAATTACATTCGCAATAAATGTTGTCATCATGTTTTAACAGTTGAATTACGATACAATATTTGGACAGGAAACAGGAGTAGAGATCCCAGGCTTTCCAGCAGTATATAAATAGGAGTAAATAGGAAGTCAATGATAAAAAGTAGGAATTATTGAAAGGAAATATGTTACATTTGCAGCTTTTTTATTTGACAGCTTATTTGTTTCCGAAGCTATCTGGTGGTTTGGTATCACTGAAGCATAGGCAACGTTTTTGCTCATCAGTTGAGAAGGTTGGACTATGCACCAGTGATACCATACCACCAGATCACACGTTCAGCAAAGAAGTCTGTCAACTAAACATCCTCTTGTCTTCTTCAACAAGAAAATCTCCAAAACCACGTTTACAAACTTCTAGACCTGATCCAACATACTACTCTGCTGATCCAACATACTACTCTGCTGATCCAACATACTACTCTGCTGATCCAACATACTACTCTGCTGATCCAACATACTAATCTGCTGATCCAACATACTACTCTGCTGATCCAACATACTACTCTGCTGATCTAACATACTACTCTGCTGATGAATAGCTAGGAATACCAGGAGCTTTTTTGTAAAACTATGAAAAAAAGGAAAAGTAAGAAAAATTAGGAACGCTGGTGTTAGCCTGAGATCCTTGCCGCACACATCATCATCTTTATGACAATTACAATGACAGGTGTGCCAACACTCGTATTTTGTATATTATACCGTTATGAAATGCAGAGGCAATCATTATTAAATTATGACAAGTTGGGATGAGAAATGCAGACAGTAGCATCTCCACAAAACAATAACATACCCCACATATCCGTAGGGTAAAAACACATAAAAGAAGGGTGTTGCTCACAACAAGAACTGCAAATATGTGGGTAAGGTATAACACAACACAATCAAACATTTGGCATACACAACGCCCTCACAGCCTTCATTGTCATCCGCATGTTGGCATACGGGAATTTAATTAATTTGTTGTAGAGAGAGTAAATCAGTTGACCACAAGCAATGTCGTTCACTAAATGTCTAAGAGACCGGTACTGTTCAACACGACATTGCTTAGTCTCATGTTCATGTATGTATAGATGAAACATAGCTACCCTTATCCTCGTTAAAACAAGCAGTTGACATTGAACAAACTTGGGCAAGAATAAGTCCTATTCGATAAAATATCCCTCAAGTCTCTTTTTCACAATCTAACTGAAACAATAAGGTGTCGTTGTCAAACTTGTCATCAATGAGGGATATGTGTAGGGAGCCATTGTCTTGTGACTTTCATTGTAACACTTTATTCCCTCCTGAATGAATAACAATCAAGTTGCAATACGATGTTCTCTCTTTTACCTCAATCTCATCATTACCACGTCCAACCGGCAATTTGTTTTTGATATTCACTATTGAATGCTTTTGTTGAACGGTTAATCTCACACCAGACGTAAAATGCCGTTTTAGGAACTACATCAACCAACCGTAATTTGTGTACACAAGTGTTTATGGCGACAAACCCATTATGAGGTTTCCTTGTCACAGTTTATTTTGTATATCAAAGTCGATATTGCAAGACGTAACACGGAATTGGATTTTTGTATCAAATTTAGTTTGTTTTAGAACGAATAATTATTCAAATAAAACTTTGCACGTAGAAAATCATGATTGAAGTCATTAAAATTGATGCCCATGAATGTGTTCCTATTTAAATGATCCTGCAATAAATGAAGTATTCCTACTACAGTGGAACACGCTTATAAGGTTCTCGGTTTAAAAAAAACAATCGGATAGTACATAGTATTTTATTCCCCAACAAAGCGTTTCTATATTTGAATGTATAACAACACTGTTATATAACATTGGATAAAGCAAAAACTCGGATATAACGTTCAACAGTAACCACATATAACTAGACTACAGTAAGCGCAAACCGATTTGTCAGTAAGTAGTTACCCTGAAATGCTGTATCTATCAAATTATATCATCCTGTACTCGCATAACCGGTTATGGCATGGTTATTTTTTTATCGTTGTGTATATGCAAAAACACAAGTTTTGCTATTTATTTCATCCATAATGATTGATAAACTGACTGCAATGCATGTTCTGTATCTCTACACATATACAGTGTTTATGTGTAAACAGGAAACAAGTCATCAGTAATAGAAGTTATAAGGATATAAGTTAAATACATAAAGTTATAACACAATTTCGTTGTATCGATATGACCAATTTTGGATACAGCGAAGTGAATCTCAAGGTCCGCAGAAATTCGAAATGTGTTCCACTGTTATTCTAAATTGCTGTGATTTTTGAACAATTATTCCGTATAATCCAATTGTATTCCACGACAATTTGTTGCGGTTAATAAAAAATAAAACAGGAATATTATTCAATTTACATGAATAATGTCGCACTTTTTACAACACATATCCTGCCAATCTATTGCATATTACACACACCACTGGTAAGGGCCTGACTGCAGTAATAGTGACCATAATCAAATTAACATACAGATAAACAGTTCCTATTAAAAAATCATTTGTTGATATAATTTGATTGATCATGTCGTGTTAGTTTAGCTCCAAATTTCATATTTACTTGACAATGCATTTTGAGATGGGAACGGGAAATGTCATATACACGGTCACAGCAACAGGTCACCCCACGGTCACAGCAACAGGTCACCCCACGGTCACAGCAACAGGTTCACAATCCACAAACAAGAATGGTGGGTGAACATAAGAGTATCGCATTTTAATGGTCAAAACCACTTCCTCTTAGTCGCATTTTACTAGTAAGTGAATAATACTTAACAAAATGTGTAGGAGTACATTATTCTAACCGATTCTTATTATTTGCAGAAGTTGTCCAACTATACGTATATATTTAAGAGTAATTGGAGTACATTAGTGTAATGCGCTAATTATATACACATAGTATAATATATAAGAATAAAGACGTCCAGCTTGAAATGACCAATAACATGTGCACAGTCACTAAACTGTCAAAACACAGTCACCCAACTGTCACCCCACAGTCACCCACAGTCACCAAACTGTCACCCCACAGTCACCCACAGTCACCCAACTGTCACTCCACAGTCACCCCACTGTCACTAAACTGTCAAAACACAGTCACCCCACTGTCACCCCACTGTCACCCCACTGTCACACACAGTCACCCCACTGTCACCCCACAGTCAACAACAGTGACCCAACTGTCACCCATATGTCACTAAACTGTCAAAACACAGTCACTCCACAGTCACCCACAGTCACCCACTGTCACCCCACAGTCACCCAACTGTCACTCCACAGTCACCCCACTGTCACTAAACTGTCACAACACAGTTACCCCACTGTCACAAAACTGTCAAAACACAATCACCCCACAGTCACCCAACTAACACCAGACTTTAAGACAGTTTTGACTTAAGAACAAAATGACAAAATGTGTTTTTACTGAAAAACAATTATAAGACAGATGGATTTAAAATATTATATATCTAATTATGATATCTAACATAATTACCTTTAACATATCTGTTAGTAATCAGTAATACACATAGTATAGTCCTAGGCAAATTTCCACATCCATATGCTAAGAATTTAAGTATTTACCAAAGTGGCATCACATTTATCACACTGCATTCAGTATTTGCTGGTTCACACCGTTTTCTCGCGTTATTTATTGAGTTTCCTAAGAACGTCATCTGAATACACCGATATTTGAGGCAGCATTTCTTTAATCATTGGATTAAACATCGCACAGTTGATGCATAGCTACGCCCAGTGGTATTGCTGTTTTGTGACAGAAATCTTAACCGAAGATAACTATAAGCACCGAAAATAAATAGGAATGTTGTAAATTCTGCAAGAAGAAATAAATATCTCTGTATAAAGGAATGATTAAGTTGTTACAGGGAACGCTTCATTCAGAAATATTAGTGTTAAGACATATACGTTACCACAAGAGAGACATTCTTTGTTATCACTTTCTCATATTCAAATATAATATGACATTCGTATTCTCAATTAATATGTTCAAAATTTCGCTGTACCCAAATTTAAAATTCCTATATACTTCATACGTAACGAGTGGTGTGTCAGGTATAATGGAACTGGCCTTCATACGCTACTGTAAGCTGCCTCTGTAAATATTATTTGGCGCTACAATTAACGGTACGTGTTCTGTCCCACGCTTCCTATTCACCGGACATTGCACCTTGTGACAATTCCATTTTCCAATACTTATCATTGCAAGTGTTGTGAATCTCGATAGACATTTGGGAAATGCGATTTATTATTACTGTCAGTTTTAAGGCTGTACTTCGCTGTATGGTTATTATTTCTTTTCGTGTTTTAAATGTAAGTTATATTTCCATTTCCCCTGTGCAATTATTTCTCTCTACCAGTGTATAGGTTATTTTCTGCCCTGTTTCAACCTAATGTTGCCAGCTGTCTTGACTTGTCCTGTGACCTTTTCCATCCACGAATCCCTCACCCCACAGTGTTAAATGAAAGTATTGCGCAGGGGAAAGGGAAATATAACAAATCTACTTTAAAAGTCTGAAATCAACGTTGATACCCGTGGCTTGAACGCGGGCCTACCAAACATGACTGAAGTGGTTGGGCGGGAAATGATACATACATGTAAACACAGCGGGAAATGATACATACATGTAAACACAGCGGGAAATGATACATACATGTAAACACAGCGGGAAATGATACATACATGTAAACACAGCGGGAAATGATACATACATGTAAACACAGCGGGAAATGATACATACATGTAAACACAGCGGGAAATGATACATACATGTAAACACAGCGGGAAATGATACATACATGTAAACACTAACGAATGACAAACATAAACATTGCCCGCGTATTCATACTTATACTAAGATTTACTTTATAAAATATCCTTCGGGAAGAAATGCATTAACTTCTAAATTTTAGAAACGCCTAAGCAATTGCCTTAGGCAAGTATTTCCTAAAGGAAAATAGTGTCCTTAGTCGTTTATTTCGTTCAAGATGGATCGTTACAGGATTCCGAGAACTGATGTTAGTAACGTTACTAAAAATGTAGTAAAATTATGTCAGGAAGAAAGATAGCGGTCAATCAATTGAACGAACGGGGAATGTCAATTTTCCCTCGCCTAATCGAGAGTTCTTTACGCACACTTTACGTGCAAAAGGAAACAGAAATTTGTAATTATTTTCAAAACTGGTGATATTGTTTGAAACTGTTATTTTAACAATGAATCATTCCCATTTTTAATGTCAGTTCTTTTGGCCTTGTGAATAATTGGATTGTCCGGTAGTATAAAGAAGACTCTGTCTAATTTTGGATAACAATGTCTCTCGGCCTTATCGTAAAACAAGTATAAACCTATTTTATCTCCAACACATTAACACAACCAAACAACATTAATAAACCCTATTTTTTTTAACATTGATAACCGATTTCGCCCAATGATTACGTTTTGTATGTATTTCAAAATCGAACAAAATTATGATTTACATTATTGCACTGCAAACTTGCGAACTTGACCTGTATTTTCTCATCCATCCAAATAGTTACTAATCGGAAGCTAACATTTGGCACGGACGGATGGACAGGGGTAACACGTAATGCGACTTCGCCATTCTTCAAATGGTGGGATGCCTGATTTGGGGTTTCATATACATTACAATAAACTCCTAAGGTATTTTCATGAACAAGAATGCAGAAACATGCGTGTATATTTACTGTAAATACATTCAGTACATATTATGCTATAATGAGTACATCGGAGGGGATGTTGAATTACTGCACTGAAATAAATATTATTTTGATACCCTTAGGAGGGGTCTGCGTGGAATGAAGGTTACGGTAGCCGCCTTAAAATCACTGGCTCCATACCGTTGCGGGTTCAAATTTCACCCGGTATGAAGAATGTAAATAAGGAAGACATGAATCTGGCTCACAGAATGTCGGTGGTTCTCACCATGTGTCCGCCTTGCGTCATTATCCGCTCCAATAGCTTAGATAGTTGTCTCTACATGACCCGCCCTGTTTGTGATTTAAAGCCCCAGGACAAAATATGATCCCACATAATGTTAGTTTTAAGCACAAAATCTGAAGCCTCAGCCTAGTATATGAGACATAACACAATTCTTGCTTCAATTCAAAACCATTTTGACGCCAATAAAGTGATTTAAAGGAGATAAACGAGCGCTATCAACTTGAGGAACATCTTATAATGATTCGATGAAAGATAAGATGTAAGGAGTTAGTAACATACCAGACGATATGTTAGATTGTGAGAATCATAAATCCAGATGGTTAATTATCTGTCATGTCGTTTTGATTCAAGGGAAGGGGATTAAAAGAGAGAGAAAACGTAAGGCGACTTTTATCATTAGAAAAATGTGTGTATTATCAATTGTGACATTACTGTCATGTTACGACATAGACAACTATGTGGCAAAGATCTGTATTTAGTATGTTGATATTTTTTCCGTTCGTCGTCATGTTAACGACGCCACTTACTATGTAACCAAACAGGTGTGAATTTCTCAAATCTTGTTTATCCAAAAACCAGCAATATATTGAATAAAGTAAATGAAAAAGTAACATGCTTAACATTGAACTGTCGGAGTCTTGTAAATAAAAGTGACCATATTGGGCAAATACTTCGAGATGAGAAAATAGATTTTGCTTTGCTAACCGAAACCTGGTATTCTGACGAAAGACAACATCAGTTTGAAACCTCAGACTTAAATCAAAATGGATATAAAATCAGTGTAGCTAATAGAAAAAGAAGAGTGGGCGGTGGCATAGCGGTAACCTGTCGTACAGGGGTGCGTTTGCGCAGACTGTTCATGGGGACGACTCATACATTCGAATTTGGTATCTGGCAACTTGTACTGAAAAACATTACTGTTCATGTAGTTGGTATATACAGATCTCCTTCTGTTTCTACTCCCGCTCAGTTTGTCCCTGAATTCTTTCAGTTTATGGAGGACACGCTTCAAAATACTCAAACATCTTGATAATGGGCGATTTCAATCTACACATCAATGAAGAAAACAACACAATTTCGGAATTCAAAAACTCTTTATGTGCCATGGGTCTTACGCAACATGTAAACTTCATCACACATACAGCAGGTCGAAGCTTGGACTTGGTTATCACTGAAGCAGTGAATGGTGTTGATGTTCTTTCATGTGAACCGGGTTCATTTGTGTCTGACCACTGTGTTATCAAAGTTGTTCTAAATATTCCAAAGGAAAACATCACTAGTAGAACAGTTGAATCTCGAAACTTTAAACAGATAGAGCAGAACGAGTTTGCAAAGGATCTGACTGACATATCCATACGATGTGACGATGTTAATTCTTTTGTTGATCAATTCGAAATAGAAATAGAGACCGTCCTGGATAAACATGCGCCTTTGACACTGAAAACAAAGATATGTCGACCACCTAAACCATGGTTTACCTCGGACATACTGCATCTCAAAAGATCAGTTCGTAAAGCAGAACGGGTTTGGAGAAGATTCAGGCAACCTCACCTACTGGAAACTGTTAAGAAACTTCGTATCAAATATCACTATGCAATCAGCCGGGAAAAAATATCAGTTCTTAGCGAAAAAATACTAAGCTCAAAGGGTGATTCCAAAAAACTGTACAAGGTGGTGTCCGAACTAACTGGAACAAAGTCTGATAATCCCATGCCTACTGAAGAAAGCGATACTTCACTGTCGGAAAACTTTGCAGATTATTTCTTGAACAAAATAGAAAAAATACGTGAATCCTTACGAAACTACGAAAGTTATACACCAACAAGTAAGGACGTTCCTCGTATAGAATCGTTCCAGGATCTAAGTGAGATAGAAGTCAAAAGATTAATAACCGAACTTCAAACAAAATCCTGTGAATTAGACAAACTACCCACACATCTATTGAAACTGCATCTGGATGAATTGTTGCTTCCTATAACTACATTGGTAAATCTGTCATTGCAACAAGGAATTTTCCCAACTAAGTGGAAACATGCCATCGTCAGACCATTGCTGAAGAAATCTGGTCTCGAACTGGTGTACGCCAATTATCGCCCAGTGAGCAACTTGCCCTTCCTTTCAAAACTGATTGAAAAAGCTGCTCTCTTTAGATTGAACGAACATGTGAGTAACTACGATCTCCTTCCTAAGAACCAGTCGGCATATAGACGCTTTCATTCGTGTGAGACAGCACTATTGAGATTAGTGAATGATTTACTTGAAGGCATGGAGAACCAGGAGGTCAGTGCCCTGGTTGCACTGGACCTAAGCGCCGCATTCGACACTGTGGACCATGACATACTTGTCCAAGTGTTGCAACATCAATATGGGCTGTGTGGCACCAAACTTAATTGGATTGACTCATACTTAAGGCCTCGCAGCTGTAGTGTTTACGTTGAATCAACTGTCTCGTCTGCACGCCCTCTTACGTGTAGCGTTCCCCAGGGTAGCTGTTTGGGCCCCTGGCTATATCTTACCTACGCAGGCACTCTATTTGATGTGATTCCAAACTCCATCTCAGTGTACGGCTTCGCGGACGACCATATAGTCAACAAACGCTTTAAGCCAACGTCAGCTGAACAAGAACAACGGGCAATTCATGATCTAGAAACATGTGTAGTAACAATTGATAATTGGATGAAACATAACAAACTAAAAATGAACCCTTCTAAAACTGAATTCATCATCTTTGGCAGTAGACAACAACTCGATAAATGTTCTGTGACAGAAATTAACATTGCAGGTGATAAAATTCAATCTGCGCATTGTATCAGATATTTGGGTGCATTTTTGGATGAAAATCTCAATTTCAAAGACCATATTAAGAGAAAATGTCAAACTGCTATGCTTAATTATTTAAGAATCAAAAGTATCAGAAAATATCTCAGCACTGATGCTACTGAAATTCTGGTGTTGGCACTGGTTATTTCTCATTTGGATTATTGCAATGTTATTTTGTTTGGAACTCCACAATGTGATCTGCAAAAAATGCAAAGAATACAGAATATGTGTGCTAAACTTGTTTTACGACGCATGAAGTATGACAGCTCAAAGCAAGCTTTGTTCAAATTACACTGGTTGCCAATCAGAGCCAGAATAGAGTTCAAGATTTTAACAACCATGTACAATTGTTCTAATGGTCAAGCTCCTGTTTATCTCACTGAGTTATTGTGTAGTAAAAAATCTGAACGTAGGCTTAGATCATCCAGCTCTTCCATAGGTTGTTATGCAGTACCATTCAATAAACGTAAAACATTTGCTGATAGAAGTTTTAAAACTGTTGGGCCGACATTATGGAATGACATTCCAGTCCATATAAGGAATCTGAAATCCGTAGATGCTTTTAAGAAAAGTCTAAAAACACACTTTGTCAGGAACTTCGATTCATTGTTCTAGTCTTGTGAACTGTATCGAATAGCATGTCAGGTGTATGTACACTATTTTTGTGCAGTTTGATACTTTAAGTACTGATATGTCACGTTTTGATGCCTTGTCTAATACTAGTTATAGTTATGACATTATTATACATAGTTGAGTACATGTAATATACATACTGTATTTTTGCTAAATGTACAACGCCATTGAATATGCTTCTGTGTAAAAATAGGCGTTTCATCAAATTAAATGTTTCATGTTTCATGTATTTAGTGCCGTCAGGTAAACGGCTATCACGTGTACTTTAGTGCCGTCATGTAAACGGCTAGCACGTGTACTTTAGTGCCGTCAGGTAAACGGCTAGCACGTGTACTTTAGTGCCGTCAGGTAAACGGCTAGCACGTGTACTTTAGTGTCGTCAGGTAAACGGCTAGCACGTGTACTTTAGTGCCGTCAGGTAAACGACTAGCACGTGTACTTCAGTGCCGCCAGGTTAACGGCTAGCACGTGTACTTTAGTGCCGTCAGGTAAACGGCTATCACATGTACATTAGTGCCGGCGGCTAAACGGCTATCACATGTACATTAGTGCCGGCAAGTAAACGGTTATCACATCTAAGTTAGTGCCGTCAGGTAAACGACTATCACATGTACTTGAGTGCCGTCAGGCAAACGGCTATAACATATACTTCAGTGCCGAAAGGTAAACGACTATCACATGAACTTTGGTGCCGTAAGGTAAACGGCTGTCACGTGAACTTTAGTTCCGTCAGGTAAACGGCTATCACATGTACCCTAGTGCCGTCAGGCAAACGGCTATCACATGTACCCTAGTACCGTCAGGTAAACGGCTATCACATGTACATTAGTGCCGGCGGCTAAAAGGCTATCACATGTACATTAGTGCCGGCAGGTAAACGGTTATCACATGTAATTTAGTGCCTTCAGGTAAACGACTATCACATGTACTTCAGTGCCGTCAGGTAAACGGCTATCACGTGAACGTGAGTGCCGTCAGGCAAACGGCTATTACATATACTTCAGTGCCGAAAGGTAAACGGCTATCACGTGAACGTGAGTGCCGTCAGGCAAACGGCTATTACATGTACTTCAGTGCCGTCAGGTAAACGACTATCATATGCACTTTAGTGCCGTCATGTAAACGGCTGTCACGTGAACTTTAGTTCCGTCACATGTCGTCAGCTGCAAACTGGCGGGTAAGTCTCATTGTGGTTTTGAGAACAAACTGGGGGTAAGTCTCATTGTGGTTGTGAGAACAAACTGGGGGTAAGTCTCATTGTGGTTGTGAGAACAAACTGGGGGGTCAGTCTCATTGTGGTTGTGAGAACAAACTGGGGGGGGTAAGTCTCATTGTGGTTGTGAGAACAAACTGGGGGGTAAGTCTCATTGTGGTTGTGAGAACAAACTGGGGGGTAAGTCTCATTGTGGTTGTGAGAACAAACTGGGGGGTAAGTCTCATTGTGGTTGTGAGAACAAACTGGGGGGTAAGTCTCATTGTGGTTGTGAGAACAAACTGGGGGGTAAGTCTCATTGTGGTATGAGAACAAACTGGGGGGTAAGTCTCATTGTGGTTGTGAGAACAAACAGGGGGTTAAGTCTCATTGTGGCTGTGAGAACAAACTGGTGGGTAAGTCTCATTGTGGTTGTGAGAACAAACTGGGGGGTAAGTCTCATTGTGGTTGTGAGAACAAACTGGGGGGTAAGTCTCATTGTGGTTGTGAGAACAAACTGGTGGGCAAGTCTCATTGTGGTTGTGAGAACAAACTGGGGTGAATCTCGGCGACATCAATAGACTGAAACAAATTACAATGCATACGTCTTCTAAATGGAGACTCCGAGTTGTTTATTTGATTTTCGAAATAATGGGTAAAACAATCATCTAAGCTTTGTGTCTAAAACTAACGGCGAGACTTTTATAGCACAATTGGTCATCAATCCATAAGGAAATGTTTGGTAAATATAAATACCATATTATCTAACTTGGGTGGTAAAACGTGATTGCTTGCTGACATACGTCGTATTAACTTTCAGTTAAAGCATGCACTCCTTTACTTATAATAACTATACAGCGTTATAGCATTTGCTCAAACTTCCTGCAACTGAAAACGACTACGCAGACATGAAAGTTAAATATACTAGCGGGAATAAAAAAATTCGCGGAAAATATTCATATTTTTTATCATTTCAGTTTCAATAGATATGATCATGAATATTTCGACAATTTGTGAAACAAATTTTACCAAGGTATCTTAAAATGTTAGCATGATTTTAGTAACGCCTACCCCTATTGACCGGATTAACGTCAGAATATGCTTAATATATAAACGTACCTATATACTTATGTTAGAAATTAACTAAATCATCTAAAAGTATGTGTTTAAGAATGGCAGTGTTTTAACTGCTCTCTATCGATCGCATTCGTTCAGCAACGCCGGGGTTGCGCGATGTCTCTTGCGCTTCGAGTCCGTTCTGCTTTCGCTGAATCCGATGTACCATTAATTTATAAATTGCAGTTTTCTTCAAAGCATTTTCGCCATACGACTACATAATGTCAAACACAGTTTCTGAGTTAATCCTTTTAGGCGCATACCGTTATCCAAGGATATTGTGAATAATAAACGGTTAGATTATACACGATGTGGACTGTGAAGACGTAATGACGTCACAATGAAGTTGAAATGTTCTACTGCCGCCAACTGTGATTGGACGGGTTATAATTGTTACGAAATTCAATCAATACGTACAAACGAAATGAACATGTAAATAATACTTATTCTCGAAATTATCTCTTAAATGACGAAAGGTAATCTGGTGTCGATGCACGTCAAGGTTATAAGAATAACAATATTAGCAGTTTGACTACAGTGTTGTTATTCGGTAAATACATAAAGTATATTATATATAGGCCTTTGTCTTGATGCACGTCACGGTAATAAGAATAACAATATTAGCAGTTTGACTACAGTGTTGTTATTCGGTAAATACATAAAGTATATATATATAGGCCTTTGTCTTGATGCACGTCACGGTAATAAGAATAACAATATTAGCAGTTTGACTACAGTGTTGTTATTCGGTAAATACATAAAGTATATATATATATATAGGCCTTTGTCTTGATGCACGTCACGGTAATAAGAATAACAATATTAGCAGTTTGACTACAGTGTTGTTATTCGGTAAATACATAAAGTATATATATATATATAGGCCTTTGTCTTGATGCACGTCACGGTAATAAGAATAACAATATTAGCAGTTTGACTACAGTGTTGTTATTCGGTAAATACATAACGTATATATATATAGGCCTTTGTCTTGATGCACGTCACGGTAATAAGAATAACAATATTAGCAGTTTGACTACAGTGTTGTTATTCGGTAAATACATAACGTATATATATATAGGCCTTTGTCTTGATCAGGTTCATGTTAGGATTTTATAAGCGTTTTTCGCGAACTTCTAGAACACCCCACCTGTTTTATTTATTTACTCAGTAGTTGTTTTAATAACTGAATGAATTAGACCAACTTCAATATGATCTAATATCAACTTTTTATTTAAACTTGTAGCAAAGTGAAAAAGTTTAAACTTCATTTTTTTAAAATTCGAATACATTGATTAATTTCAATCCCCGTCAATATAATATTGTTGTTGAACATCTCGAAAATAGATCAAGTCAGCTATAGATAATACAGTAACATGTACGTGTTATATGTGTTACATAACATAATATTGTCTCTGACAGAAATGTGTTAAATAGGGTAAATGAAACCACGTTCTACGTTGGTCCACACGGAAATAGTTTCATCGATGTATTGTCAGTATTCATTATACACTTGCGATATGTCCGCCTGTTACACCATATTTGCTGCCGAAGATGCGAGCTGATGGGTCTTAAGCATAAACCTGTCTAGACGAAACCATATCATGTCGACGCTAACTACTGCAACAATATTTAAGTCTCTGAACAACATCATTTAAAACGAATAAAGAAATCAAGCAGGAAGTATCACATCCAAAATCCACACCGACAAAAAAAATGAACATAATGTAAGTAACAATAAAAGTCTTTAAACGAGGTTAGTGGTGAATCAACCCTCCCATTTATCCTGCAACAATCCAAACACAACGAATAGTGTAGAAATCCCCGATGAAAATCCAGGAAACCACTGAGATACATGACCAATAGTGCATGCTAAAGGAACAGGGGCACAAGGAATAAAATCGAAATGCCTTTTCAAGGAATGACCATGTTCTCTTGTTCAAGACTGTCGTCTTTTTGGCGTCGCAAAACAAATGATAAATAAATGTTATGTTAGAATTGTTAACAAAATGAGCGCTGCTATGGGGTTTACAACCCCTTCTGTAAGTGTCGTCTTTTCAAGAAAACGCAACATGTGATGTCACTATTTGCAAGCAGGAAACGATATTGATATAAGCAATAAGTTGCTACAGGGAGAACCATATACATAAAAAAGTGCCTCCCAACACATCTGTTCAAGGATATTTTATTTTAAAGCCTTTTTATGACAATGACATGCCTATTTCCCCCACCAACGAACTTATAAATTGACTCTTTTGGATACAAAAATAAGAAATGAAGGGTTTAAATATGTAAAACTTTAATAAAACCAAAGTACGAACATCGTTGTGTTTGTTTCTATTTGCAAAATATGAACAAACGCAGATTAAAGTTCTGTTCTTATTGTTTGTATCCAAAATATGTTCCACTAGAATTGTGCTAATGTAAAAATGATAAGCAGATCTTAAATTCAGTTTATGAAACATTCCAGTACCAATTAATTAAGGTGTATAACAACACGTGATGGAGTATGAAGAATAGGGCAAAGAAGGAATGTGACGATGGTAAGGTATAATTGCGGTCAGCAACTAACTGTGAATGATTAATGTCGACATTATCAGTCAAAAGGAGGAAGTTAATAAAGTCTTGTTAACATTTTAATATTGATAGAAGGTGGTGCATAGTGCCACACTAATTGGAGCAACAAGTCAACCTAGACGGAAGTAAGCGATTAAATGAGGGAAGTTGAATGTAATATGTAGTTCGTCTTACTAACTATTTATGTCATACATACATTTACAAGCTGGGTGTCAAACGCAGTTGTCGATGGTTGAAGCGCTTGACTCTTGTTCCAAAGGTCGTAAGTTCGGGCCCTGTGATGTGCGCAGTTTGATCATGAACTTCACAATCCCTTAATTGGGTGCGAGTTCTGGTTGGTAGCCAGAGAGTGATTAGAATAAGCTCTAAGAACTTACAATCGATGTAAAATAAACACGTTAAAACTAAACTAGATGCTTTCACAATAACTTTTTAAATGATTTTGATTTAGAGCAACGACTTCGCTAGTGTATCACCACGTTTGTACTGTGTCCCTTCTACTTTTGAAGTTTTTAACAGAAACATGAATGTTTAATTAGAGTAAGTCTGGTTTGGAGGAGTTACACCGGTTGTTTTTATAATACTACTCTGTGCAACAACTTAGATACTAGAAATCACATCTCGCTGATACTTATTCCTTATTTGCTAGTTAAAACCGCTGTTAATATTCGCTTTACACAGATACAGCACATCAATTTTAAATATTGAAACTTTTTCTTCAAATTGATAGTTTGATACTCATCATCACATATCACTTTATTATAAGTGTCATATACTAGTAACTTTTGGTCTTCGGTATCTCTTCAACGTTTTACTGACATATCCAAGGCTGTAATTCGCTGTATGGTTATTATTTCTGTTTGTGTTTAGAATGTATGTTGTATTTCCCCTTCCCCTGTGCAATTATTTCACTTTATATAGTGTTCAGGCTATTTTCTGCCCAGATTTGGCCTATTGTTGCCAGCTGTCTTGACTTGTCCTGTGATATCTTCCATCAAGTTACCCCCCCCCTCATTCATTGTTTGTCCTCTTTGATTCTCCTAGTTATTCAATATGGTCTGCAAAACCATTCCTTGTGCCTCTGTTCCATAACGTATGTACCCTTTAACCTCAGCAATTGCCTTATATTTTATAGATTGTTTTCCCGGAGGTCTGTATGGGGAGGCACTGTCTTATGTATGTGGCGTTCCCTGTAGCAACTTATTCCTTCTCTTTTACAGTACAAGTACAAGGAATTTTAACAGTTATGTTTAATGGAAGATCCACGTTGCACAATCAGGAATGCTATTCAAATACATATAAAATATACATGTATATGAGCCGAGACGTTCACACATGCTTGAACAACCAAATCTCATTGATCACGGAACAACTTTCGACCTAAGTCTAAGATAAACCAAATGACGGGCAAGTCGGGTAAAATGTTTACTCCAGCAACACTCATATTGTGTATTTATTTGCAATTTCACCACATTTTTGAGAAACATGTTAGTATCATAGCTTTATTGGTAACATTTTCATATGTGGAGAAAAATGACTCACGTGACAGACGATGTTAAAAGTGGTGATCACGGGCATTCCGAAACGGAACCAATAATCCGAGAATTGCACTGTAATATTCCTACTCTGATTCCGAACTTCTCCATTCGATATCAAACCTATTGCTAGCGACAGCTTATGAAGCTAGTTGTGGCCTGATTTATTTCACAAGACAACAATCTGTCATTACGGAATTAAGTGTCAATTATATGATTTTCGCAATCATTTCTTTTCGGTTTCACAAAATGCATTATTAACAGCATCTAATATTCTCTTAGAAGCGCGCATTTCATTCTCGTACGTTATTCATTCAATCAAAAGTAAATTAGAAATGGTATCGATCAGTTTAAATTATCATTTGGGAATGTATGTGATTTAAAACATACAGAGTGGTGGAAAATTTGTGAACGTTTGCTATGCTATCTATGCATTTATTTAGGTATTTATACTTCGATTGTCTGCATATTTTTCACGCAAACAAGGACATGCTTATGACCTTAATGAATGTCATGACAATTCCCTCGGCCACAAGATTTATAAATGCTTTATATGCGTGTGAAGCATAATCGATCAAGACAATAATAAAAACTCACATGGAACAAACGTGCCAATCTGGACTGAACCCCACTGGACAGGCGAAGTGGAAGCTGATGAGGAATTATTCAACCGGTGTTAGCGACGTTGTCAACCAAGATAGACGTGAGACAATTCCAGAGATTGTCTAGAGAGCAGGAGTAATCATCTGAACCTGGCGGCAAGCAATATTAAAAAAGAGAGACAATAAGTGGCTAAAGGGAACGCCACACAGACCTCTGGGAAAACAACAATCCATAAAACATAAGGAGGCTCATGTGTACATAAGTAAGGGACCAGGGGCGCAAGGAATAGCCGGGTCAACCATAAGGGATAACTAGGAGAATACACTTACATCAACTACATTTAAAGCATCGCCCGGTCACTCACATGATCATACTTCGAACAACCAAGTATGTTATAGTGGCACATACTTACTTGTTTGTACAGATAGAGGAAACCTGCGTATGACTTTCATTCATTTTACGAGGTTGTTGTCGATGAGATCTCTCTAAAACGTGGTTGCATATCCGAATGTTTTAAAATCCGCATTGTGAAGTCGAGCAGGATATGCAAAGTGCTCTGCAATCCCAAGAGCACAAACAATTGAACCGACAAACGGGACACAATCTCTAAAGATGGTCGAATGTTGGAGCGATACATGGCAAAAACACGACTAGTGATGTAAACCTGGCTTATTGATGAAAATACCCCGACACTACAACTATCCGAATAAATCAAACAGTGTAAAAAGAAACCTACCACTAGACAATTTTTTGAATTTGTGAATTTAATCGAACGTAGGCAACAAAATAATATTGTACTCTATTCGTCTGTTAAAATCGATAATGAATTTACAGACCAAAATTAATTGAACAAACACATTAAGTAATAGTCCGGTTCAGAAGGTTAAAACAATGGTAACGTTATAAATCTACAGACACCTTCATCGTGGTGAAGTTAATTTCTTTAAATGTACAACATGTACATGCATATGCGAAATCAGAAAATGCACTTTCTACATGACCGAATAAAAGCAGAAATTGGATGTGTTAATTGACTTCTATATAAAAGAAGATAGACACACACAAATATAGTGCAACTATATGAGCAACATGTCATTGCTGTTATTTCATACATCATTATTTTTACCATGCTTTATTCGTGCACTTTTACTGAAATAAATAATTGTATTTGTATTATGCGTGTTACTGCTTGTAGTGAATCGATAATATACGTGGTTATGTAAACAAGAATAATGACTCATTGTACCATTCATGTGTCAACGCCGTGCATATTGAATTCTGTTTTGCAATGGACTCGGTTTTGAAAACAAATGGGAACAAAATCGAACAGAGCCTATTGTGCGTGCGCATGCGCAGACCGGCGGGAATCTATGTCGAGAAACAAACGATTGTGCGTTGTAACGTAATGATTGCTGTTGTAGGCTACAGAAGCTAAATTAAGGTATGTAATTTGGTTGTATATTATGATTTATGTCATTAAATAATCTGTTCAACTGTTTAATTATTGAATTTTATCGTTTCAACGTTGTGGTTGACCCATAGCGTGGTTGACCTACATTTTATTTGTTAGTCTATTGTTATGATGCAGCCAGCATTCGTATCTGTGCTCTGTTTAATATTTTGCAGTATTATCCCTCATTAATAAGTCATGTTTCGTTAAAACATACGTGATAATTAACATGTAAAAGTATAAACTCTCAGGTTATATTAAATACACCGATCAGATGTTCTAACCTTACAGCGATTTTCCGACAATGTAGTTTCAACTTTCCCTTTCATTATTACATGCATACTGAATGTGTCATATATTAAGTACATAAGCGTCGACTCGATTTAGCATATTCCTGTATGATCTCCAATATTTGGAAATGACCCTCGAATATGAAATTGCAATGACCTTCATTTTTAAAAGTCCACGGAAAACACTGCCATTGATAGATGGAGAATCTAAATTAAGATAATTGTCTGATGACAACTTCAAATTGATGTCTTCATATACACGACTAGCAAATGAATGGCTGTTTTAATCCATTGGAAAGTCTAATGCACTATTTTATTGATTTACCTTTTATTGCAGGAAGAAGCTGTATGTGAAGTACTGAGATGTCAAAATAAAGACAATATATTTTGAAGATGCAACAAACTAATGTTAGGTGGCCTTATGGTGCACATGTGTGAATGAAACCTTTCAACCTGGAGACTCGTCATTGTAGACAGTGTTACAAACACCTACAGAAATGATGTTTCCCTTTCAACAACATCCAAGACCGTAATCACGGTATGTCACATGGTTCTCCTACTGTATAATAAAATCACTTTAAACAGATAAAAAATAGTGTTTGCAAGCCTTGGAAAACTCGCGTTGAAGTGAGTGTAACATTTACTTGTATAAAAGTTCATAATTTGAAGTTTAATACTTAAATTTTCTTGGAAAAAGTTAATTTGAAAGACATGTTGAATGAATAAAATAGCAGTACCAATGCTGTTTGGTCCTTGAATTTTGCGAAAAATACCCTTTGAAGAGTCCTTGAATTTTTTCTTGGAAGAGTGGGAACCCTGATTTTTGTTGTGTTTTGAACAACAGACAAATTGTGAGGTTAATTATTGCAATTATAGGAAATGATACATTGATATTCTGCTATACACATTTAAATAGCAAGTTCAAATTATTGCAATCCTGTCGCACGTTAACTTAAGCTAAATAAAATATTGTTAAAACAGTCTGAATATACTGTAGTACAGTATTTATATCATCAAAAAAGGCATAAAGATTTTTTTTGTCCATTCAGATAGTTTTAGTTTAATAATTTTAGCAGCTGTCAACTGATTCTTTTGAAATACATTGTTATTAGCTAATGGTTTTAATACCATTAAATTTTACATGGAGACATTAATATGTCATGGTTATAATAAACATGTAACTAAATCCATTGTTAAAGCAGAAAAGTAAAGAAATACACAATTAAAGAACGACAAACCGTCATAGGGTTGATATGCAGCAGCAAGATTAAAGTAATCTTTTTTTTATCATAAACATGAATCGGTCACTCATCCTCACTTCATCAGAATACACTAGGTGAAAGGTTCAACACCTAAATATAGCAAACATTGTTCAGATATTTCTTAAATATGTTTCATTAATACCCTTACAATATACCTATACTATTGTATTTTAACAGAAAACAGAATTTCCAGTAGAAGAAGTAATTGATCAGGTGGATAGTGTTTGTCAGGAAGAAGATGAGTTCTCCTTCTTAACAATAGATGACAAAATAGTTGCGGTACCTGTAGGAATGGTGAAGCAGATGTTCCCAGATATGCAAGATGAACATTTAGAGCTTAATATTTTGCCTTGTGTAAACCTTAAATAAGTGTCACCTGCACTTACAAGGGCAGTGAACCCTTATCTATTCGGAACAACTGACACTGCAATCAAAGTTATGCGAAAAACTAGATACTTCCATTTCTAATATCATTCGGTATTTATTCATATCCCGGTATTGAAGGTGCTAATTTGTTTTAATTTGAAAACACGATTCCCTGTGGCATATTCAAAGTACACACCAATTTTGATAAAAAGCATGAACAATTATGCAGTTGCTTACAAATATGTATTCTTTTGGAATATTTTTGTTGACAAAATTGAAAAACTGTTGCCAAATTATTATTTTTTTTCACATTTAATGTTATTGGTGAATGGCAGAGGAAACCCTGGAAACAAAATTTTGGATTTTATCTTGCTTTACGACTGTTTCAGAGAGAGAAAAAACTCCCCTCAACAACCTCTAAATACCACTTTATTATTTTCTTAATTGGTGGCTTTTAAAAATTGAAATTTACCATTAGCAGTAAATTTATTTCTGTAGGTAATGGGGGTAATATATTGCATCCTGTGGAGTGGAGTATTTTCTGGAACAGACCTTTAATCTTAAATGTATCAAATCAGCTTGATTTTAGTGCAATGACATGTACTTGAGGGACAATATTTATATTATTTGTGCATAAGCCTTTTTACTGTATGGCAAAAGTTAAATATGACAAAATACCACATGAAAAAAAAACATTTGACACTCAAAGTTAAAAAACAAAAACCCAGCCCTCCCTTATTTTGATTTAGTTTTTGCTTGGGCCTCTTACTTGAAGATGTTGAATATAGATAGTTTGTAAGATATCTAGTCTTATGACTTTTTATTATTTAACTCATTCGAAATGACTACCCCCCCCCGCCCCCCCGCCCCCCTCCCCCCGACGGACAAATCATGACTACTTTCAACATATCACTATCCCAATTGAAATATTATCATGTATATTGCAATATCTCAGTAAATGTTCTTCATATTAATATGAACCTCATTAAGGCTTCATTTCTCTGTTTAACACTGCATATGCAATTATACATATATGTGTTTATGTAAGAAATGGAACAATGTTTTTGTTGAATAAGGTATTATAATGCACATGTAAGTATATGTTTTTTCTGTATCAATGTACATGTCTTACATGTAGTAGAATATTGATTTAGTAACACTTTTCAGACAAATCTGCTTGAATATTTAATTGTACGCTTACAGAAGTGTAAGCTGAATTCCATGTTTTTTGCTCACCTGAACCAAGTTACCTATTGCCATCACTTACCATATGTTGCCCACTGCGACAGCATTGTCGTAAACTTTTACATTTCCAAAACCACTTGGGCAATTTGAATCAAATTTGGTAGATTTGTTCATTGGAGGAGTGTCCTCAAATATTGTATCACACAGTCCCACTCAGCCCCACTCAAATTCCAAACTAGTCCTAGGGCTTCTGATTGCCAGACATTTTTTCTAAAAAAATCTATTTACCCTTTGGCTGATTTGCTATGAACATGGCACATGATTGTACTGTACCAAAATTACATCCAACATCTGATTCGCTGACACATTTTGGATATTATATCTAAAGCTGCTAGACCAGTTTAAACCAAACCTGGTAAAAATGTTCCTTGGATAGCCCTATGCTGTGTCCCCAATCTACTTTCAACTTTTAATAGAACTGGTCTAACATACTTTCAACATACTTTCAACATTTTTTTACAGATTAAGCTCAAAAGAGTTTCTATTAAAACAAAGCTTGAATGCTTTGACCTGGTTTCGTGTATATACTATAAAAGATGGTGTTTTTGCAATTAAGCTGCATCTGAAGTAAACAGTTTAGTAATAATATTTAACTACAATGTATAACTATAAAAATGTTGTTATTGCTTGTACATTTGTGTTCATCATGTTGTATTTATTATGTCTCCCCATGTTGTATGTTTGTCTGTCCAGTTTGCCTTGTTCTCCCTTTATCTCCAAAACCCAGTGTTAGATTTGCATCAACTTGCTGGGAAGTATCAGTATGAAGTCTAGTAGTTCATATTGTAATTTGGGGTCATAATGTTAAAGGTCAAGGTCACAGGTGTCTGAAACTTGTAAACCTTGTCTGCTGTTCATCTCTAAAAAAACTGTAAGATTTTCATCAAAGTTGTGCATAATTAAATATTCACAAACGTTACATAAAGGGTCTGATATCTTTTTATTTCATGTATTTACAATCGTGACAAACATTTCACTTGTTTTACGGTCTTAAGGTTCTACCATTATTACTGACCATTTTTCTTTATTTTGGATTGAAAATCTAGCATTTCTAGAACAAGTCGGATTGAAGATCTCTTTTAATTTTTTCACATTTCTGTCTTATGTTTTTGTTTAATGCCATATTCCATGCAAACCTTCTTACATATCTACACAAACTTTGATATTATAAAACTGTTTAGTAACAAAACGGAAACTTGTATGCAACGAGTTGCCAGCTTGGCTACAGAGACAAGTGGTACCGTCCCACACCCCATTTGTTTGCTTTTTGATCAGTATTGCATTATTTCTTTCTACTGTTAATATGTATGTGATATATGTAAATCTGTTCTTTTTGTTTACATCACTAGTCATTCATATGCTTAGTCTGCTAAACCAGTCTGGTACACCTATCACTTTTGTAGATTCAGGTATCATTTATAGTTTTCATTTACATATACAATTACGCCATTATCCTGTCATCCACAAAGTTTATACTCATTTTACATTCATACTACTTGATAACTTATCCAGTGTGTGATGCTAGCTTGCGGTTGTTACATACTAAGTGATCTCACATTTTGACAAGGTGCTATATCATTTAGTGATTAATGTTTTTGTATTGAGTTATTGTGTTGAATTTTGGTCACTTTTGCATTATTTCTTTCCACTGTAAATATGTTTGAGATATAAGTAAATACGGTTTTATTTATCTTTAATGATAATAATAATAAACTTTATTTATTGAAAGTAACTCCTTAAGCTATGAACATAAAACCATACATACATAAACATCTTTGCTATGTTCTTTGCCTTATTATAATAGTCATTCATATACTACGGCCTGGTTACACTTCCTACCACTTGTTTATTCGGGTAGCATTTTATAGTTCTCTCAGGTGTCACCTTTTAGCTATCATCTACATCAAATTACACTATTTTTCTAACTTTCAAAATGTCTAAACTCATTTTACATTCACACAGTGCTTGATTAATTCAGTGTGTGATGCTGAATGTCTGTTTGTCCACTGACATGTTAATTACACTGAAGTGATCTCACATTTTGACATGGTATGCAAAATCATTTAGTGATTATTGTTATTTTTTATTTTTAGTAAATACTAATTATGTTAATTTGTCGGTATTTCATTATTTATTTCTACCGTGATAATGATTGTGATTTATATAAATATGTTTAAATCAATGTTTGCATTTTCTGATGCATAATGTTGTCTTAATTTACATGCATGATGTTTATTATCATGAAAGTTTTCCAGACCATCAATTTCTATTTATATTTTACTGTCCATACAAAAACTAGTCTGTTCCTTATTTAATTTCTCATAAACTACTAATAAAATATACATTAATTTATAGTTGCACATTAAAGCATAATAAACACATACTGTTAGTTCACATAAGTGTTTGTTCTATTTCATTTTGTTCACGCCGTGCACACATCTTTGCTGCATCAGGCAGCAATGTTTTACTTGTATGATTCAGACTTTTGTAAGTGTATAATAAAGGAGACTACGTGCTAGACGGCGGAAATCTCAAGTGAAATAATTTCAACATAGTTACTCTTGATTGCAGTCATATGATTTCCTATTTGTTTTGCTGTAACATTCAAGTTCCCCATAATCTTTATGACAATTACTTTAATAAGTAAACATTTTTGCGAGTCTTGTGAAAATATAAACATGTTCGATTGTTCTCGTTTATTTTAAAGGAAATAGTTCTTATCCAGACAGTTATCCAGTCTGGTCAATAAGAACGCAAATTACTGTGATTTACTGTGCCATACTTTAACAAAAGAGGGTTTGTTCACTCTAAGCTTATTTCTGGTGCACGGAGATATATCCTTATCAGTCTGTGATCGTTCCAAATCGTACGTAATTGAGAAAGTGATTATTTTGCCAATTTGTTGTATATATATTCCATTATTTGTATTTCCCACGCAATACAGTCTGCAATAATTTGACACGGAAAAAGTAATTTATATTAATGGTGTATTTAAGAAAGTATCAACACTATTTTGCTCAAGAAGAACATTTTTAACAAATCATTTCGGTTCTGCTGGTAAGGTATGGTATGGAAAATTTCATCTTCAGACTTCTGGTAATACAGTAAAACCTCAATAATGCGACCACCTTTGGGACTCTTAAAAACTGGTCTTCTTTTTGAGGTGGTCTTAATATTGATGTTGAATAAAGACAAAACGGTGAAAATGGACTTGAAAATTGTGGTCTTAATTTTGAGGTGGTTTTATTATTGAGGTGGTCTTCTGGCGAGGTTTTACTGTTACATGTCAAATGTAATCTACATTTCCCCTGTAATGCTAGTACATGGATGCACGTTAAGCACGTGATCTGAATCGATATTTTAAACACCATCATAGTTCAATGTCAGCCATTACAGTATTCCAAAGAAAACATTTCTTCTAACACAGTTGTTTCAATTGCAGTTTTGTTTAATGTCTCATTTCAATTTCTGTCGAGTCAATAAAATATAATAACCTTCTACGCACAATATTTTTATCAAATGATTCTTACAAAACGTCAGTTACTATAACAACAATTAAGCATTCTTTGAGAAAAAGAAAAATACATTAAACATATAATGACTCTTTCGGCTCTGTAATTATTTACGTGTATGTGTTTTTTCTTGTCCCCGTGACTTTATGTGTCATGTCATGCTCGACAAGCAATACATTAACCAGTTTAACTTAGAAGAACATAAGGGAAGCAAGAAACGTCATTCACAATTGATGATGTGTTCATTTATATGTCGAAGGAATCCGCCGATTCAAGATAGTATCATTACAGGAACATTTTGATGCCATTTGCATGCAAATGATCTGAGGACTTGGAAGCCTGTAACTTAATCTCTTTTTTAAGCATCTAAACCTTCAACAATGTACCAAGTACACCGCATGAATTAATGACTCTATAAGACCGCCTTAAGTTGGATATGTGTTTAGCATTCCCATCATTTTTCGAAACCTTCATCGCAATAAGACATGAAACTCAAGCGAAGTGTCAATTAAAATAGTTTACATTTTGTTTCTTATACATCATTCTGAACCATGGTTTAGGTGGTACGGGAACCGCCACATTCATGAAACAATGCCTCTCTCAACACAGATCACAGAGAAAAACATCAGAACATAGCACACTAGGAGTAGAGGAGTAGAGGAGTAGAGGAGTAACGGCATGCATCTATGCGGATGGAACAATAATGCATTCTCTGTTCTGTTATCAAACAAATTAAGGAGAGTGAAGTGGGTTTATTGCAAGAGATAACAGAGATTGCTAAGATAACAAGTTGACACACACTTAGGTGTTGAACAACTCATATACAATATTAATTATTACAAAGAAGCAGTTGACTTGATAGAAAATAAACATTTTTTAATGTATTCCAACAATACTTATTTTCGACCTTTACTAACTGATAGCTTGTATATCCAGGAAAACTTTGCAATCGTATATTTCAACCTAAATATCAATTCTAATAATAAAGAATTACTTCATCGCTCATTTAAATGGATAAAGGGACTCAATTTCTTTAAGATGCATTAATAGTTTGAATAAAGACGTCGATCAGGACTTGCCCCATTCAAGGTACACATCCATCCAAACGCACAAAGAGACATATATACATACAGGTAAACATTTATATTTAATATTTAAAAAGAAAGTAATCAAAGAAATAAATACAAATATATAATACGATAAGAAAACGCCACATGCAAAGCATATTACAACTTCCGACGTCGCACAGGACAATAACTATATAAACAATTATCCCAAATAACAAAAGTGGCACGATACACGAACACTTAAAAGCAGCATTTAATGCAATTATAAAGTGTCTGCAAACGGAGAAATTGAAGGGAACGATCATCGCACAGTCGTAAATTACTTCCCGCAATTACACATTTAATGGCATTGCAACCATAAAACGCCAATTTCATCACGACCATTAAAAGATATATTTAGAAAATTGTTCTAACCAATGCCAATGACCAAAGCAAAAAGACATGAACAGACGCGTGTAAAACGTTGAAATGTGAGATCTTATAAATTGCAAGTATGGATGGTGCGGAATGCGGTGAAAAAAAAGAAAGCATTATATAACGAAATTATCATACAACAGACACTACAGTGTTACAAACAATACGCATAGAACTATAATTCTGTTTGTTTCGGAATTGATGGGTTGTCACAAATTCTGCTTTATTTGGACGTTGGGTATTTTCTGTTATTTGTCAACGAATTATTATATTGTCTATATCGTATATATCCCGGTGTTCGAAATGATCAAGGATTGTGAATAACGTCAATATTTTGATGAACTTGTTTATTGACTCACCTACAGCTAAATTGTATAAGATCACTTCATAAGCACCATCACATTTGACTGTCTTGAGGTCTTAATAGCTGCTGATAAACCAAACTGGATATTCAACAATTTAAGCAATGTTAAATGAATGAAGGCATTCGACTTTCATAAGACAACCCTTAAACATGACCACAATATAATTGTATTTAGCCCAGGTATAGCGGTGTGTGTAAATTATTGGTTATCAATATATCGGGCGTTTTCTCATGACCTGTCATTTCCACATACTATAAGTACACCGAATATATGTTAAAACATGTCATGTCTGTACAAGATAATCCATGTCAGGACGAAAATGGAAAATAAACGAAATATCAAATGCTTTATAATATCTGCCGATCTAGAACAGAAAAGTTGTATTTCTGTAGTCAGACGTCTTGTGAAAATTAATGGAAACATCGAGTAGAGAATGCCACAAACCGACTTCACAGCTACCCCAAAAACACAAGGAAAAATGAACAATATGTACATAAACATATAAACTATGACAACAATGAGGGCACACACATCCGCTTAGGGAAGGCCAACCCAGGCATTATACGCTCTCGGTGATACATGCAACCCGATGCCAGAGATATCCACTTGTTTTATACGTATGGACTAACATAGAGAAAACTTTGAAAATCATCTTCTCATTAACCGCTTTGTCTAGTGGTCTTCTACCAAGTTTGTTCAAATGGTGTCCCTTGGGTCAAAATTGGCCCCGCCCTAGGGGCCACTTATTTTGTATTGACATATATAAGTAATACATTGAGAATCATCTTCTAATGAACCGCAATGGCTAGAGATAAGATATTCGGCTTATAGCACTATCTAGCGGTAATCTACCGAGTTTGTTCCAATGGTGACCCTGGGGTCATATCTGGTCCTGCCCTAAGGGCATACCTTATCAAGTTCCGTCAAACATATGGTCGTTAGGGGCACTGCTTTGTTGCATAAATGTATATAGTGGAAACTTCTCCTCCTTAATAGCTGACTGGATTTTTATTAAACCCAGACCAATTTATTGACATACTAGTCTAATTCAGTCAGAATGGCAGTGTACTCGGGTCAGTCCGAAATGGAAACATGAAACAATATAATACACATTAAAACAACTACAGCTGAAAGCAAAATAAATGGAGGAGAGAATAAGTTACTACGAGGAACGCTACATACATAAGACAATGCATCCCACACAGACCTGGGAAAAGAACAGACAAACACAAACAATGGATGAAGATATCAAACTTTGTGTCGTTATATTATAACCACAATGTTCTCTTCACAAGAAACATGTTGTCGCTCAACCTCTGTGCATTCCTTGTCAATACAAGGAAGTGGTGGTTTTGCCTAAGTGTTTAAAATGCAAACCACGAAGTTTCGGAATCGGAGTTAGGACTGGCATATCTTGAGTAGAGGAAAGTACCGGAATATCGTTTTAATCGCACTATTCTTGAACACGCAATATTTTCGATTTGATATGCTCTCATGAAACACAATAAACATTTGTAACATAATGTCGTTAAAAGCAGCAATTCAATCAAATGTACCATTTCTGTAGTTTAATTATTCAAAATTTACATTTCCGTCTATTACTTTCAGTAAACTGCCAGTAAGTTAGCGTTACAGTAAGTTTTATTTCAGTACACCCACACTTTACGGCAGCAATTTACATAATTGGCAGCTATGTTGATGCCTGTAAGAAACGTGTCTGGAATATTCATTTCTTTGCAAATACCATTGATCAGATTCTTAGTCGCAAAAGAGAAATAAAGACAACTGTATTATATTGCGAACGGAACATTGCTTAATGAATTTAATCGTATAAACATTTTGAAGGATTGTGGAATTTACAAAGATAAACGATTTACTTAGAATTTAAATTTACTCGTATATGTTAGATATAATAGTATTCTTAAATATATCGAAAAAGTATTTATTCACGACGCTTAATATCTATTCATTCCAATAGCGTCAATTAAATCTTTCCCTGGCTGTCGTCCTCAATTCTCCTCAATTGTTATTTATGGTCGGCCAGCCATTTCCTTGCTCACAACCCTAGTCCCAGATGTGTTTACCCTTGCACCTCCTCGGTGCCTCTTGTTTTCCTTGGGAACCAATCGCCTTATTAAAGAATCCCGAGCGTGTAAGTTGGTTATCGATTCCAAGTAACCACGTTAGCTTCAAAACAAACTGACACCTTTAAGCACATTGTGGAAAGATTTATAATCGACAGATTTATCGCTTTATAGTGTGTGACGATTGGTTAGCTAATAATTTGCAAATATACTCGCCGAATATTAGTGAAATCCCGTTGAAACACGATGATTTTAATGTTGTCACTTTTTGTCTAGTTATTTAATTTCTTTTTACATAATACAATTCTTTAATAGGAATCATGATTTATATGGATTAGTTGCTGCCGACTTTGTCGGATAGTGTGTAAATCTATATGTTAGAAATTAATGACCATTTTGCGAATAATTGTGAGGTTTGCTAGCTGTTAAAACGATTTGAACTCCCAGTATTTTACTGACAGTTCCAAGGCTGTAATACGCTGTATGGTTTTATTTCTTTTTGTATTTTAAATGTATGTTAAAGTTCCCTTACCTCCTGTGCAATTCTTCCTCTTTATATAGTGTTCAGGTTAGTTGCTCCTCTGTTTCGCTCTATGATTGCCAGCTGCCTTGACTGTGACGTTTTCCATCAATTAATTCCCCCACCCTGGTTGTCCTCTTTGATTCCCCTAGATATGGTCGGCCAGGCCATACCTTGCGCCCTGTTCCCTAGCACATGTACGATTGAACCTCTTCAAATGCCTTATGTGTTATGGTTTGTTGTTTTGCCGGATGTCGGTGTGTTGAGGCACTGTGTAAAGTATGTGGCGTTCCATGTAGCAACTTATTCTCTCTCTTTTAGCAATTACTGTTTTAAGTCTTGAGTTAATGCTCGAGTTAAAAATCGGAAAAAGTAACAGTCACTAACTACCTGCAATCAATTGAATTCATCTTTATAGCATTTTTATAGCACGTACCAATACACACACCAAGTAGATACAAACGCAGAAATTATTTGTATTTGTACTGTAAACGTGATTTTGATTGCATTACTGGACAGACATGCACATGATGTGGATATGTCCATTCAGCAAAGTACAGATTATTTGCTGTCAGATTATGGAAGTAAAGGTGACAAGTATAGTAAATGAAAAGGAGTTATAAGCAATCTGTGATATTGATTTCCATTTGTGATTTATTATTTACTAATTCCTACCTAATCATTGTAGCAATCGTTTTAAATTGTACCATGTTAAGCAGTGCTGGGATAGGGGTTCTGTGACAGAAAATAACTGTTCCCCACTGTGTATATAGTTTGAAGCAATCCGTGATACAAATTTCTATTTGTGATTTCTCCACCGATTATTTATTTATAGCAGTTCAACTTGTAACAATCATTTCAAATCGCGTCTTCCGCCTGTCGGACGGGGTCAGCGTCCCGCGAACGTGAACATTAATACTAACGGACCATTATGACTATTGCTAGTAATGGCCAACGGTCAGACGTTAAACTAAAAACATTAAAAATAATTTATAAAAACACAACCATTCATAGAGTAATAGTGGGGAGGCGCTGTTTCCATGAATGTGGCATTCCAAGTACTACTCATTCTCACGAAGTTACTTGTTTTCCTTAGTGGTGTGTATACTATCGTAGCTTCTCTACCTTATAATTTGAGAGAGATAATAATTTGCTACAGGGAACACCTCTTTCATAAGCAGTGCCTCCCCACACAGACCTCCGGGAAAACAACAATTCATAAAACATAAGGCACTTGAGGATGCTCAATGGTTCATACGTAATAGAACATATGCGAAAGTAATGGCCTTGTCGACCATGAGGAATAACTAGGAGGATCAAAGAGGACAAACACTGTGGGGCTTAAAGTATGGATTGTCTGATTTGAATGATAGACTACCCATTAGGCCGTTGTTAAAATCCGACTTATATAGAGAGTGATTAACTGACAAAAATAGATGAGGTTTCAACTCGGGGGAAATGAAAATGTTTCGTCTGGTTATTTGATTGACACAGTTCCCTTGTTACATAACAAGTGGCTGAAGTTAGATCAATTTTCTTGTTTGAATCGAATAATTAGTTGAAGTTGTCAGTACAAAAATCTACATGGCATTACTATTAAAAGACTTCTTCAATAGTCAGGGGAATTTGTTGTGTCTAATTTGTTGTATATTCATGTAATTATCCGAAAATAAATAAATGTTGACTGGATACATTTTTGACTTGTGCATTTAATCATACTTTGATTATATACAAAGATTTATTGTAATGTACAAACATTTTGCGTTAATCCAACCCACCCAATCGGCATACCTTCCTTGTAATATCGCAAGTCCAAATAGAAGTTTATGATGCGCAATTTCATTACTTTTTGTACCCCCTTATTCGTATCATCATGACGGGTTTTTATTGGTAACCAGACAAACAATGTGTTATCGCCCTATCACCATTGTTGCCCTTACGCAAATATGTTAGCATCTAAATATTTTAATCTGCAATTAACATTAATTAAAACGAATCATGCTATGTTACTTTATAACACTCTATACCATACTATAAACCGAAGATGAAAACATTCTACATTAAGAAAAAAATGCATATTTGGTATTTAATTAACACATATTTGTTTCAGTTACTTATAAAACATCTGATATTTACTGCAAATCATTTGAAATAATTTCTGCAGCACCTAAGCATAGGAGGATGAACCAGTTGGGATTTAAAGCTCTTTCAAAATCGATATCCATAATCAGTATGCAACCAGGACCAACCAATTTCCGCTGTTTGGATGTTACACTTTTAACAGATTAATTCCAGATTTCTCTTTCAAAAGAGCTTAATTACGAAAATTGCCCTGTAATTTTGTTGAAACTGGTACCATTATGTTTGTGACTACTTAGCACTTAAAATAATTGCAACACATTCTGTTTTTCAAGTATTCACAGACAATTAATCACGTACTTTTTTCAAATTCATTTTTATCCCTTAAAGTGTAAATTTGACACGTATTCCCATCGCAAAATATTTTTGTACAACAAATTCTTCAGTGCTGCACAACCAAATGATCTACATTATACGAGTGCATAGAATGGATTGATGGAATTACTGCTACTGTTTGAATCCCTAATTCTTTGTGGAAACAGCCATGTTGAAAACAAAGGTATATGTCAGGAAAGCAATCAGAGCAAGTTTTGAACATGAATGAGAAGTTCCTACAGGGAACGCCACATGCATAAGACAGTGCCTCCCCATGCAGACCTCCGGAAAACAACACTCCATAAAACATAAGACACTTGAGGAGGTTAAAGGGTACATACGTTAAGGAACAGAGGCGCAAGGAATGGCCTGGCATACCATAAGGAATAACTTGGAGAACCAAAGTGGACAGTGAAGGAGGGACGGATTGATGGATGGAAAAGATCACATAATAAGCCAAGACAGCTGGCAACAATAGGCCGAAACTGGGCAGGAAATAACCTATATAAAGATAAAGAATTGCGCAGGGGAAAGGGAAATATAAAACACATTCAAAACACAAAAAGAATAACCATATAGCGAATTACAGCCTTGGAACCGTCAGTAAAAATACTGGGGGTTTAAATCGATTAAACAGCTAGCTTACCTAATACTTTATCGATATATGATCATTGATTTCCAACCGATATACATAAATTGACTAAGTAGGCAGTAACTAATCAATAAAAGTAACTAACCATTACGTTCATAGCAACAGACACACTGTAATAAATCCAGCACGAAGGAACAAGCAGCCTTTTACTGACCGACTTCCAAGTCAAGTTTATAAAAGGAGAGTGTTGTTACAGGGAACACCACATACATATGACAATATCTTACCAATCGTCTTATCAGCGTACAATAGATGACCCATTCATAGGTAAATATAAATAAGTTGTTATTAAGTATCGCATATGGTCAACAAGAATATTGAGTTACCAGGATCAATGTTCACGTCTTTTGTTTGACGCGGTCAGAGATCCAACCCAACCGAAGCGATCACTCTGCAAATTAGGCGGCATTATTAACAGTAGTTGCATCATGTTACTGAACAAGTGAGGATAATGAATACAAGCAAAGCATAGACGAATAAAAGCTTGGATCAACAAAATTTAAATGCGGCTATGAAAGGAACTGCTTGAGGTTTCCAAAATGTATGAACAAATTTCATGAACTTTCTATAGAAATGAAGAAAAAATGATGCTTTGGCTAGACAAGTTGTGGGAAATCTCAGGCTTCCAGACACGTTTATTCACCATGTAATGGACATTGATCAATGGTCCCGCTAAGCATAAATTGATAAGAGAGACAGTGAAAACAGAAATCAAATCAGAAATTGGCAGTATCAACTAATGATTCACGTAGGACATTAAAACACAATCGGCAAGAAGACAGTCGCAGTATTTTAAAGATGGCAAAACTGTTGAACATACCATCTCATGCAGTAAGTACAATTAGAAGTTTGCAGTCGGAAAGAAATGGGGAGTTATACTACGGTTTCATCCAAGGTCCCAAGTTAAAAACAAAATACTTTTTTCAATTGGATGGAACGTATTCATACCAACAACATCTACAGCATGACAATACAGTAATAGCATCTCCAACTTTGATTCTATATACACATATATTTTGTTTTTAAAACTATGTGTGCCTTCTTATTTTATAACTTATAATAATATATACACAATTTTGTTACATCAGACAGGTGTGTGTATTTATATCGACTATTTTTCTGTTGCTTCGGTAATAGTGTTTTTTTATTTTACTTGTTCCTCATCGATATTATATATATAATTTGCCTTATCATATTAATTGTTGAGACAGCGCCTCCCCATACAGACCTCTGGAAAAAAACAATTCAGGAGGCTCAAGGGTACATACCTAATGGAACAGATTCGCAAGGAATGGCCTGGCCGACCAATAGGAACAGGAATAACTAAGAGAATCAAAGACGACAGGCAGGTGTCAGTAGTCATTTTTATTGAGACATTCGCACGTGCTTTGTCTGGCTATGTGGATGTATTGCAGTTTAAGATGAATATTTTACTGCAATATTGCATATTTTGCGTCATTTTGTATATAGTTAACCTGATTTTAGTCGGTAGAGTACATTAAGTGTTTTATTTCTATAGAAACAAGGATAGCGCTAGTTGTTTGCAGTCAATACGACTATATTCTTAATGTGGTTGTTTTACGTTATGGGTTATTTACCCTTGCACCTCCTGAAATGCCTGATGTTTTATGGATTGTGTTCCCAGTAACGACTTGTTGTCTCTTTTAGTTACAAAAATGTCCTGCAAGGTTGTCATTTGGGACAATATTTTCGTTAAAAGACTTGGTTTTAATTAAAAGGTTAAGGTGGTGTTTAACAGTTGTTTCGATATCGATAATTTCTCGGGCGTTTGTCATAGTGCGGGGAATTGAAATTAAAATTACATATAATTATGCCATGCTAATACATGATTACAAATCATCAAGTAATTGTTCAAACAGTATACCAATGAAAACAAGAAGTTAGCCTCCAATTCATGTATCTTGCAAGGGGAGAGAAATGGCCATGTTGTTGGTCATAAAACATTCACAGATCATGAAATTGGTCCCTCTGTTGTAATCATTTGCGGGTCAAGTGATTGGTCATACTTCGTATAAGAACCATGTCATTGGGATAAGTTCATATGTGTTCGCACCTGTAGAGATGCGAGAGTACTGTAAGTATATTATAAACAAAATTAATGGATTTTGTCTTATCATTAGTCCAATCGTGAGAACCTGGCTTAGTATCTTAGAAATCATATACATGTTAATATTGACACTATTAAGTGGTCAGCTAATTAGTCAATGTAGCAAGTAGAAAGTTCCTTGTTCTCATGCACTCTCGGTCAGAACTCCGTCGAATAAGCACGTTAAAATTAAAGAAACTGTTAATAGCAAAATCGGGAAAAAACCAACGTTCAGTGAGTAGTTTTACTTATTATTGAGTGTTAAAATCAATATTTGATTTGAATTATTTTGTCTAAAGCAATCAGTTAGTTTTGACATTTTTGATAGATTTGAACACATAGAATTAAGCATTTATTCGTATTAATTGTTACGTAAATACTGTAAGTAGTATCTGTTGTGTGAGAGAATTTTGTGTGTGAGATTAATGAGATTTCTTACAACAAGTTTAGATTCATGTACTGTTCTAGCTGTCAAATTGAATGTAATTTTCTGGATAATATGATATGTTTTATCGACTTCTGTTTAGTTTGCAAACTGTTTATATGAGCTGTTTATTGATAATGTGAAATTGTTTTAATTTCAGATAACCACTTGTTTGCACTTGTTTGCACTCGTTTGCACTCGTTTGCACTACACTTCGTTTGCAACGTTTCTCTTCACTTGTTTATAACTGTGCACACGCATGTGCGTGTATTGTGAATCTTGAATAAAGTGTGTATGAATAATGATCCTGATTTTGTTGGGTACTGGTTCCCGCGCCCACTGTTAACCGGGTCCAGTCTGTCGGTGACAGAACAATATGTAGGCCATATACTTGGTTATAATGTTTAATGTGGCCATATAACTTATTGTGAGGTCAATAGAAATGTATCTCAACATTCACAAAGCTGATTGTTTTGTTCATAATACCTTGAAATGTTGATGAATGTTTACAGAAAAAAAATTAAAACATGCTAGGTATAATAAGTATATTTTAAATCTTCATGAGGTGACATTATGGAAAGTTCATTATCATGGTGATGTACTAGTCAAATGTAATCAAATTAACAAGAATTGTACCAGTACAATGCAACTTATATGTTGTTGACGATAGATAATATAATGTGGATCGAAACTTCTAGTCTGTCTTGTCGACAAAAGGATCGAAAGGCAAGATGAAAAGAGCGGTAAAAATGAAGAAGAATTGCGACCGAGGTGCGGAAAAACGTTGGAAAAACGAGGGATAATCACGCGAAGAGGTAATTCGAATGCATCTTCAAGATTGAAAGAATCAAGACTGTCGCATTCTCTGTGGCGCCGATGCGTGATGCGTATGACATTACGCAAAGTGTTATGTCTGTCGTTGGTATCAAACAGAACGTAGCTGGACAAGGTACAGTTAAATCTACTTAGTTGATACCATGTTCTCAATTGGTGCCCGATAAGACAAATCAGTCTACCTGAAACAATGAGAGTACATTGTTTTGTATTTTGGTACAGGTACCAACGTATCAGTAAAACAGATGAAAGAAGCCAGGTATGGTACTTGGACATTGGCTTTCAGCCCTTGCAAAATCATGGACCTTTATGTCCTAATGTTTCCAAATGCAATTTCTGGGTGATTGTCATATGTCGGTCTGATTAGAGATTTGGGGAGAATGCATGGACAGACGACATTTTACTTCTTTGACAGATGACGAGTTATGGCAGTTAGTTGTGGATAAAAAGCACCATTGTTGTAGAACAAATTAAATCTAATTGCATCCATGTCCATATGCACATACTTGTGCTTCATGTAAAAAGAACCAACCCATGTTGCTGGTCAAATTATATCAGCAATTTGCCGCCTATTCATCTAATCCCTCTAATGCAAACGCTCACTCGGACAAAAACGAGGCATTCCGTTCCAACGCCAGTAATAAGTAATATTTAAGAATTATATCATAAAAGGAAAACTAGTGTTTAATGCTTCAAACTCTATTTTACCTATTTAAAATATTGAAAGAAATCAACCTCGACTATTTTTAACATAAAAAAGTACACAGTCAATCGCTGAAATAATAAAATCGGGGTAGAATTTTCAGATCTTTCAACACTAAGCCTGAATGTAATTCTTTCTCACCACTTGCGTTGGCACGGCAAAAGGATTTCGTTTAATTCATAATTCATGATATAGCATATCCTAAGGGGGAATCTATCAATGGTATGATTGATCGCGAGTGTACCGTAGTGGGATTTGATAATATGGATACGGTCATACATAAAGCCGAAGCATGTGGTACGAACAGTCTCATGGCAAAAACAGACACTGAAAATACTTTCAGAATAATACCAATTCTCCCAGGAGACAGACATGTACTTTATTTCAAGAGAACTTAATGACAAAACGGAGTATTTTAAGATTGGCGCTTGACACTCGGCATTATGCATTGTCATAACAGTACCCGCTTAAGTCATGTCATTGGTGATTTTGTCATTGTTGGACATGCTGACGCGGACAAATGCCAACTTAATTTAGACTTTTACAAGTATGTAAAGATATCAATATTTCCGTACAATATGAGATCACAAGAAGACTATCACCTTGTAAACTTATTTATGGAATTGGAAATTGAATGCCACTACTACGCAAACGCGTCTCCCAATGAATAAGTTCTTATTACTTGTAACAAATGAGAATTCGTGTAACATGTTGCATTAAAAAACATGCAATCATTGATTGGGCTCTTGAATTTTTTACACAGCAAGCATTCTACCGGTTAGAGCATTTAATGATGTCTTTATGACCTAACAGTTATCAAATTTGATTAAAATGTATCATTACGCCACCTGAAGCTTACCGATATGTGATACTAATGAAGTCTGTAGTTACAGTGTAAGAGATCAATCGATTGAATGCAATTTTCGTTTATTGTGCATGTAATTGCATTCTATGTAAACACATCACTTTCAGTTTACCACAGATAAACATAATATTATGTAATTTCTGGTAAAACTTATAACTACGGTATAAAATTAAATTATATTGTATGCTCATTCTCAATAAAATATTTCAATTGATGTTCCAAGATTTATTTGCTGCTTTAAAGGTTCCATGTGGCATGTCATATTCTATTTAAGATACTGATGTTGGCAAGCAGAGACATTGTCAATTATTTAAATATGCTCTGTAAGAGTTACACAACATAGCATATGGTACCTTAAATGTAACACACGTTTCTGTCGCCACCATAGTTTTCCAATTTTGAAACGTTACAACATTATCAACCAATCAATCGTATTTCCTTGCTTTACTTTAATATATTATGTTTACTGATCATTTATGTATGTTCACTAGGCTAGTCTTTTGTAGGTCTTAAGTGTGATGCTAAGATGAGGTAATATATTCGCTAAACTGCAATAAATCTAGATGCGTATTTTAGTACCAGTATAACAAAACGTAGTATTCTTCATTAATAATGGCACCAGCAGAAGCAATTATGAAAGACATGTACGGAATTAATTAACACATTTGGTATAACCAGTGTGATTTCTAAAGTTTTATTCTTCATTTTACAGCATCGCAAAGTGAAAATGTAACATACGTTATGAAACAAAATTACCCACCATGCTAAATTCTGTATAACGTCCTGGTATTACTGTAGAGTGGTGTAATTAGCGCGCTACAAGTGTTCGAATGTTTATAGATATTGCAAAAACTAGCCGCATAATCATCATTAACCCTTTACTCCATAGACCTCTAGCCCATTTACCTACTGTATGCTGATAAGACACTGGTCACATAGCCTACTCTATCTCCATACAGGTTATTGGAAAATAATTGGTGATTGACACCTGTATACTTAAACATGAAATAACAGTGTAAAGTATTGGTTTAATCACTTTTACATGGGTGTAAAAGTTTCAGGGAATTAAATTTTCTGTATAATGATGTAAATTTTATTATTGTGGGTTAAAAATTATAGAAGATACAGAAAATTATAATTTGAGATACACATACACTTTGTGTATTTCTACAAATAATTGTGGTGAAATTGGGTTTATAATCCCAACAGCACATATTAATTAGCAATTATAATTATTTATAAACAGTTAACCATTTTAGTCAATATTTATATTTTGTTATAAAATGAGTTTATACAAGCCAAATTTATGTTCAAACACAAATGGAGATTTACTTATACAGTTACAGTTACATTGGCGTATGCTGGAACATGTAAATAAAACAAAAAGTCCTAAATGTTAAAATTGACTTCAGTATTCTCACAGCTAATGATAATTGACATTAATTAATATATATTTCTTATGGTTCATTTAATCTGATTGGTTGATGCTAATTGTTTTGCAATTCATAAGCCACGCCCTGGACAGAAGATTAGTCCTACTGGTCACTAAATTGCCCCATGTGTCAGCTGTAAAAACATAAGATTCATATTGCTATTTCCTGTTTGATATAATTAATCCCATTGATAATTGCAATGATTATGTCATATCAATCTTGGATCTCAATTTGTAATTCACAAGGTGGCTGCAACTGTCATCCAAAAATATTTACTTCAAAGACTTAGCCAGCGACTTCAAACATCTTTGATGTTTATTCTTGTTGAAAATTAAATTGTTGTCACAAGAATTGCAACACAACAACAACAACAACAACAACAATATTTATTCAGCTATTAAGCTATAACTTAGCTTCTAGCCTACATAATATACATATAATATAATATAATGTAATGTAGTGGTATAGACAAGTTTTATATAAAGCCATGAAATCAGAGATGTCAAAAACATACATGATAGGTAGAGAAGCTTAAACAATTGTAATTCGATGTTAATAATATATTATCGAGAATATTAAATTAAAATCTAGATTTTAACGATGTAATTAAATAGGGTCTAATTGTAATCTTATTTTGTTTGCAAAATAAATGTATTTTGAAAGATCTAATATTTCTTTTTTATTAACGGATGACATGATTTTATCAAATTTAAAGAGAGTTGGCCATCTGCAGTAATACTTTTTGAGGTATTTATTTCGTACATCAGAGAATGTGGGACAAATTAATAGAAAATGATATTCGCTTTCAATTACGTTCATATTACAAAATTTACAGATCCGATTTTCGCATGCGATGTTATTATATCTTCCACGTTCTATTTCAAGACTATGTGATGATATTCGGAATTTTGTTAAAGCAATTTTAAATTTTCTTTCAGTTATAATGTCTAAATACAGTTCAGGTTTGAATTCATGTTTATATCGACTGTAAGATAATAATCGTTGTGAATTATTGATATTACTGTACCAGCTTTGTTGATATTGATTTATAATTCTATATTTAATTATTGTCAGGGTATGATTATTTGCATTTTGGTTATTCCATATGTAAGTAAGCCCAAGATTATTTAATAGAGCTTTAATTTGGAATGCCCAATTTTGTCCGTTATATGATAGGTCGTTGTCCGCGTCACGTTTTAACCAATTATAAACATGTTTTATCATTGTATCTTCGGTCGAGTTCAACAGCTTAATCCAATATCTAAACATATGTATCTGTCTCATGATTTTTAAAGGTACGCGCCCGAGTTCGCCATAAAGACCGTCTAAGTTTGTAGATTTATTTACGTACAGCAATTTTCTGAGGAATTTTGTATGCATTAATTCAATGTCTTTGCCTTCGTTTAGCCCCCAGATTTCCGATGAATAGTTTAAAATAGGTGAAACTAGAGTATCAAATAACTTACATTTATCTTCAGTTTTAAATTCAAATTGGTGAAAAACTGAAAATAGCCTATGCATTGCTTTAGCTGAATGCTCGGCAATACATTTTTGCGTCCTATACCAATTTCCGTTTTTAAATAGGAACACGCCTAGATATTTAAAACTAGTGACAATATCTAATTTAGTGTTATATAAGAAAAAATCTGTTGTTGTATGGCGTGTGCCTTTCTCAAATATAAGTACTTTCGTTTTATTGGTATTTATTTTTAAGTGATATGTATGACAATACTGTTCAATATCGTTTAACATTGATTGTAAAGAATTTGGAGATGTGGTAAATAAAGCTTGGTCATCTGCATAAAGAATCAAAAATAATTTCAGTTCGTCTATTGTGAATATTCCGTCTAAGTTTGAATTTATATTTTCGTGAATATCGTTTATATATAGCATGAAAAGTAACGCTGAACTAGCGTCTCCTTGTTTAACGCCCTGGAATGACTGAATGTATTCTGATGTAAAAGAGTTTTGCTTTACTGCGCTTTTAACAACAGCATACATGGATTGTAGGGATTTCACCATTTTTGTGCTTACATTAGTAGATAATAGTTTATGCCACAAACAATTTAAGTTTATTTTATCATATGCTTTCTCATAATCGATAAAAACAGTGTATAATTTTTGACCTGAAGTTAGTACTTTCGATATTATGGAATGTAGAATAAAAATGCAATCTGTAGTGCTTTTCTTTTTCTGATAACCAAATTGGTTTTGTGTGATTTTGTTGTTTCTATTTGCCCAGACAGTTAAACGGTTTAACAATATTTGTGAGTATACCTTTGCTAATATATTGTTTAGCGTGATTCCCCTATAATTTTTTGCTTCATTTGGATCACCTCCTTTAAATATTGGGATGATATATCCTAGGCCCCAACTATTTGGATATTCTGAGTTATTATATATCTGGTTGTATAATGATACTAAATATGGGGATATGACCTCGTAAGAAGCTTTTATTAATTCTGCTGTTAAACGGTCTGGTCCACATGCTTTATTATTGCCTTGTTTAAACAACGCGTTTCGTACCTCTTGTTCTGTGATAGGAATGTCAAGGTCATCATCGGTTAAAGGTGGAGTTTCGTTATTAATATTGTCTAAATTTGTATTTGGGGTTTCAGACAAAAGAGTCTTGAAGTGTTCGTAAAAGTCATTTAAATTTATATTGTTATTTTTAGGCGTTCTATTACTGTAGCATTTTTTAAGATTTTGCCAAAACATGCGTGGTTTCGTTTTAGCTATTTGTTTTAACTTTTTACCTTCTTCGACTCTATATCGGTATTTTGATTTTTGACGAATTCGGTTATATTTTGTTCGGAGTTTTGTAAAGCATAACCTATTTGTTTCATTTTTATTACGGAGAAATCCATTTCGTGCTTTCTTGAATTTCTGTTTAGCCGTATAACATTCGTTATCAAACCATTTAGGTTTATTAATAATCTTATTATGTGTTTTTACGCAATAGTTGTAATTTGTACTAAAAATCAATTTTGCATTATCATATAGGAACGAAGTTAAGTTGTCTACTTGTATTTCTACAGTTTCATTCGTAATTTGTAATCTATCAACATTATTTCGTAACAAGGTCATAAATTCAGTTACCTTTTCTTTGTTGAAACTTAATTTGTGTTCATTATTTTCATAATTAATATTATCTGGTGTTTTTTCTAAGCGAAGCTGTTTAAACGTGAAATACAACGCACAATGATCGGAGAAATTGTTCCATTCTAATACGCTAAAATTGTGTATGTTATTTATATGGTTTATTCCTAACATGAGGTAATCTGTGACACTTGAGCCTCGTGATGAACAAAATGTTAAATTACCGTCAATGTCGTCATGAAGACGACCATTGGCTATAATGTGATTTGTAGATTTACATAGGGATAATAATTTTCTACCATAACTATCTATTACGGTGTCCATATTTGATCGTTTTGGGATATTATTCGTACCATTTTCGGCTGTGCCATTATTGGATGTTTCGTCATGTATATCAAGATATATGTCAAATTCTAGAAAATCAGATATAGTTGACGTTCTAGAGTTAAAATCACCTATAATATAAGTGTCACCTAAATTGCTATATTTCCCAATATCATTTTCTAATATCTCGAAAAAGTCAATATCTTTGTCAAGTAATACCTTGGAGGAAATTGGTGGGATGTATACATGACAGATATATATATCATTGTCAGAATTCAACAATACTTGATCTATTTTGATCCATAAAATACCTATAACATTTGTTTCTATAATAGATATATAGACTTTTAGTTCCGATTTATAGTAGAATGATATACCTCCACTTTGTCGCCCCTTTTTAACACCTGAGGTTTTATTTCCGTATATATGTACACTTTCATAGTCGTTTATGTTTAAATTATAGTTACATTTGTTATTAATCCAAGTTTCACACAAAAATATTAAGTCAAAGCGTGATAAATGTTGAATGAAGTCTTCATCTGTTAACTTTCTGATTAACCCATTTATGTTCCATGAAATGATTCGCAGCTCCTCGCCTGTCTGTTCCTATGCTGTCACTTCCCGGAAGTTACCACCTGTTTCATTGCGTACCATCAGCCTCGATCCTGCCCATTTAACAGTTCGACCAGCATCCCGTTCACGATCATAGATGGCGCTCATCTCACGTCGCTTTTGCAAGACTGACTTGGTTTGTTGTATGCTGATGCCCATCTTTTTGTCTCGTAGTGTGGCTGACATTTCATATGCTTTGTTTCTGATTACTTCCCTTTGTTTGTAATTATGAAATTTTGTTACAACCGGTCTGTTTCCGGAACTTTTAGGTTTTCCGATTCTATGTGCCCTATCTATTGTTATATTTTCATCAATGTTAAGATTGTCACGTATAAATGTTTTCACCAATTCTTCACAATCTTCTCCAGAGGATTCTTCAATGCCATGGAAGAGAAGGTTTTCTCTCATGCTTCTGGCTTCAAGGTCATTTGACTTATGCTCAAGGGATTCGTTTTGTGCTTTAAGGTTTTCTATTGTAGTTTCCATTTCTTTGTAATGTTTGTTTAAATTTTTAAGATCCCTGCCTGTAGATTGTATTTGTTTCTTGGTATCGTCAACTTCACTGCTTATAAATTGATTCGACGTTTCTATGTCTTGTACTTTGTTATCCATATGTTTGACGTCTACCTCAAGTTTTTCTACTTTTGAATTGAGTTTATCTATCATTTTTTCAATTTTGTCGATTTTGGATACAGATGCTTTAATGCTCTTGATATCGTCTTGCATGTCTTTGACCCATTGCGGTGGTGCCTGGTTTGAAGGGTTGAATTGTGGTGTAAACTGCGGTGATGTCGGCATAAATTGGCCCGTAAAAGGTGTTTGTTGAAAATTCATGGTTGGAATACACACCCCTGTTGTATCTAAAAGTCCGCTTGCTGTGTAATTGTAATAGGGCGAGAAATCATATAACACCGTTGGTGAATTCGTCACGTGCGCACGTTTATTTTGCGTATTATTATCCAGCCCAGTGTCAGCTGATTGTAATTTTCCACCCGACTGGTCACTGTGTAATGGCGAACTAGTGCTCTGTACTGGCGAGATAACTTTTCGTTTGCGTGGTCTAAAGTGATGAGGAGTTTGGTTTTTACTTTGTTTAGCTTTCGCCGGCATGTAGCTGTTATTTTCACAATTTCGCTAGTCCAAAAATAAGTCCAAATAAAAAAAAAAAAAAAAAAAAAAAAAAAAAAAAAAAAAAAAGTTCGTGAAGAAAATACGCTTCCGCGTGTCCTGCGTAAAATCGCTACCTGTGATGTTTTAAATGCAGTTTATGCAAAAACTTTATATAGTAACCCAATTTTTTTAAAAATGCATTAGCTTAAGGAAAGATCGATCTTTTCATAAGAATAAATTAGAATGTCCAAATTTTACGAAAAAAATGGATTTATAGTGGTTTAAAAACAAGTGAGTGAAAACGCGTGATCATGGAGATGGTATTAGGGCGTGAAATCGAGTGATCATGGAGATGGTATTAGGGCGTGAAAACGAGTGATCATGGAGTAAAGGGTTAAACACTCGCGTGTCATGTAAAAAACTGGAAATATTTTCAGAGTTGATACATCATTAATTTCATCCGTATACCTCACTATGCAGACACAGATTCTAAAAAGGTTACTGAAACTTGCGTTGCTTATGGTCACGTATTGTTTCACCGCAGAAACTTTAATGTTTAACTTATCTTGAATGAACACAGTATAAATATAACTGGTTTGCATCATTGCTGTGTAGTACTCCCCTTAGAAATTAACAACAAGAGCATATTGTAAACACAACTTTGTTGTGACAATTATCATAGTGTCCAATTTTGAATGATAAAATATCAATATGAGTGTATAATAAAACGCTTATTAGGTCCCGCAACAGATTGATTTAATGAAATATAGGTTGTTTTTGTTTGAACTGAATTACGGTTGAAACTATTCTTCAACCTTCTATCTGGTACGTTATATCATTCTATATCTCGTTTTTGTAACGTATGTTACATGATACTTCCTTCACAAGTCAAGGTTCAGAATCACGTAAGAAATTATAGGAAGTGATTGAATGGTGATATGTTTCACAAAGCAGAATCAAATAGGCATAGAAAACAAATGGTCGCTAGTCTGAACGAGAGATCAAAACATTATTTAAGCACATTTAAAGAAATAGCGCAGTTATTGGGATGGAAATAGAACATTAAAATATATGATAAATTTGTAAAACTACTGTTTATCTGACTATGTTTGAGTCCTTATTCTGATTTCACCAAAAATTAATAATGTTGGGAACAATCAATATTTGTCGTCTTGATACGAAATTCCAACGTACATTTCAATACACATATCAGTACCTCATGAATCAGACGAGATGTTTCCCATTGTTATTTTATCGTAGACGGTATAAATTTAGCACCGTGAATGAATATGTCTGATGCCGCTGTTTGGTACAGTGTAGACAATGACATTTATCAGATATCCGTCAAATTATCATGTTTTCCAGACTAAAATTCTCGTTCGATGGCTTGCCAGAAACTGCAGCAGCATAATCAATCATGCGAATACCATTCTTGCGACAGTAGTGTCATGACATAAGGCATGATAAAAAGAGAGAGCATAAGTTGCTACAGGGTTAACGCCACAAACAAAAGACAGTGCCTCCCCATACAGACCTCCGGCAAAACAACAATTCATACTACATAAAGCACTTGTTTTGCATAACACTACATACCCTTGAAAATGATCGTTACTTAACATCGTTTTAGGAGTATTGGAGAATATACAAAAAGAAAATTAATTGTTAATACTTATATGACCTAGCCAGTAGGTTTATGCCAAACAAATAATTTTGGGATGGCCTCATACAATTTTATACATAACAAGAAATATCTTGAAAAAGATGATCGGCGCAATTTGAAGGCAAATGATTTGTTGTGCAAATTAAATAATGCCGAGATGCTACGATTGCTGGTCACTCCAGATCCAAAATGGATTTTGGTAAATCCACCGAAATTCAGTTGATTTCGATAAGGTAACGTACCCTTTATCGAAAGGTTAACCAATTCGCGTCAAGGTTACACACGCTGTTCGGTTGACGAGAAATTGCCTTGGTGGTTAACGTAAGATATGAATGGTTTACATAATCCTGATATGCAAATAGCAAAATCATGTTAGTACGGGCGCCGAAAAATGGCGGCAATAATTACGCAAGAACTGAACCTTTTTTCTTAACAAAACATTTCTTCGTGTGTACATAAAGCGTTAGGTAAATGGACTGTAGCGAGTTTATTAAAGTGTAGACCATTTAAAACGTATGTACTTTCATATACTGTTACAACAACAACAAAAACAAACAACTACGGGGTTTTATTTGTAAAACCTGGACATTACATAATAATTATATAATATATTATACGTACGACATTTTCCTCTGTATTCTTATCCAACGTCTAGTAAAAATGCAAATCGTTACGGTAGACTAGTGTGAAACGCTAAAATGTCATACTGGTGCCAAGTAATGATGCGTTTACGTGACGATCGAGACACATAAATATGGTAATACGTCTGATTAGTTTTGACCAAATGTTATATGAGTAAGATTAGAGTCGGACGAAAGCAGACAGCACAAATGGTAAAGTATATTATCAAATTGTTGAAGACAGCAAGCAGGAAATACCACACTCAAAGTGAACAGCCACTCGAAAAGCACCAGGAGACATGGCAAATATTAGAGACAAACACGCTGGGGATATAAACATGATTAAAGGGTCTCAACCTCTCACTCCTTATACCAACAACAAAACAGAACAAATATATAAGATAAGAAAATCCCTAATGAACAACTCCTCAGCATAAGATGACAAACACAGTAGTACATGTAGAAACACATGAAGCCAGTCAACAATGTTTCCGATTGTATATCGGAAGCCAGAGTTTCTAAATAGCCAACTATAAAAATAAAACGCATTCCGTTTGTGAGGGCTCGCCATCCTCGTGTATTTAACCCGTCCTATTGTTGGACAAGGAAAAAGAGATGCGTGATGGCTAACTGTGAGGGGGTCGAGCACCCCACATGCAGTGTGATACAATATGACAGGACCATGCCTCTCCTAAGAAACTATTTGATAAGTTTAACGAGTGAACTACAACGTTTAAATTAATATATTTATTGGGTATTAATGTTGATAGTATGCTAAAAATATGAACAGAAACAAAAATTGCTTAATCTAATTACAATTCACTGAGCTGTTGATGTCTGAATAGATATGGAGGTATCGGAGTCTGATTTATTGTGAGTGTTACGACTGGTTTGATTACTTCGCGGGATGTAACTGTCTAAGCATTTAAATACAAATAGCTGCATAGTATGTCTCGCGTGTTCCTTTACCATAATGGACACCTGTCGTCTAGCCTTGTGACAAATGAGTCTGTAATAGTCTGTTTATGCAACGTGTAAACGAATTGGTATTTTTAAATAATAACAAACAGCAAGAAGGAGACGCTAAGGGAAGGGAATGATACATGGACAAAACTCCGCATAAGGAGCACACGCTAATGAAAAAACAAAAACAATGAGGAGATGCATCGAGTAACAATAACGGACTTCATTGAGAGACTCAAGTCAAGTTAACTTTATTTAGAAGTCCGTTTTTCTATAACATAGTAAACACTGACCTTTTATCACGACTATTACGAAGAAACATTAAAACTGATATCAATGTAGTTAACCTAAGATAATACATCTACATAAAACAAGGTAGCGTGCATAAATACACGTGAGACAAGCAAGCAAGGCATGAAACAAGGCAACAATACAAATACATACATTAAAGAAGGTTACGTCTAATATATCGACATCACAGGCAGATATTAAAAGATACAATCAATTAAGAAATACTTGCATGTCAAAATTTAGTTTACTTACAATAGTTAAGAGTTAGTTCAGTTACATATTAAAATCCTATTAAAACTGGAGTGGTAATGTTGAATAAGAGTTACGATGTATACATACTGATGGATGCTCAATAGAAATACACAAAAAAACAAGTGAATATATCAAAATAGCTAAAACAAAAATCATATATCTTTGATAGAATTACGCCATTCATTCGCTGACGTGTTCCATTGTATATGTAATGCGTGCATCGTATCTATCAAGTTATGTCTCGGTATGTCTTTTACAAACGACAAATCATTGCAATCTTCCAACATCTCCCCAAAGAACAAATGCGATAGATATTTATTAAAGTCGACATAACCCATATTTCCTTGGACTGATTATTATTACTTTTTTCCAATAAGATTGGTATTGTCGTCTGATTTAAACATCTAAGTGTGCAGAATAAAGCTATATTACAAAATTAGACCACGAACATATGACAAAGCCAATTGTTTTGTCACGGCATTTACAAGATGTATCCTCAGAAGAAATATCTGAACTGTATCATATATAAGCATTTGTGCCGGGTAGGTCCGACGTCAATGTATAATGATAAAATAAGAGGGCCATGATGACCCTATATCGCTCACCTGATTTGAACAATCTTGGTGAAGACCACCAATCAATGTTATACACCAAATATCACAGCTCTAGGTCTTTCGGTTTCTGGCAAGAAGATTTTCAAAGTCTTCCATACATATTTCTATGTAAAACGGGTAACCCCAGGGGCGTTGCCAATTTTGAACCCAGGGGATAATGTGAACAATCTTGGTTAAGAACCACTAGTCAATGATGCACACTAAAGCTCCCTAATATTTTCAAAGGTTGTGGTATATAAACAAATAACCCCTGGGACGTGGCCATTTTTTACCCCAGGGGTATTGGGTCACTAAAAAATGCTAGGAACAAAATATCTAAGCTCAATGCTTTTCAGTTTCAGACAAGAAGATTTTCAATTTTTTCTCTATACAAGTGGCCCCTAGGGCGGGGCCAGTTATGACCCCAGGGTCACCATTTGAACAAATTTGGACCACTAGAGAATGCTTTATGCCACATAAATTAACTCGAGCCATTGCAGTTCATGACAAGAAAATTTTCAAATGTTTCACTATATAACTCTCTGTAAAACAAGTGGCAGCTCATATTCAATGTTGCCGCTCAGTCATGCCTCGCACTGTAATTTGTTTTTAATTTAAACTCTAACACATTCAGTATATTGGAGCTCATTCATTAACTCTCAGATTAGTTCATATCTTCTCCTCAGTTTATACCCACACTTTACAAATGGTAAGCATGTAGACGAACGTCAGTCTTATAGAGGGAGACTACCTTTGTTATGCAAACTGATATATTCTGTAACAGTTGTCGTTTCTAGTGTTGATCAATCGTCGTCTCATTCATTTATTTGGTAATTCTTCTATATATTTTCAATTAAAGCAATACTGCACTTTATGAGCTTCACTACTGTTTTCTACATTTACAATGATTGATATTGTTTTCATATATTTTTTAATTGTATACACATGTAAAGGGTAGCCATCTACGTATTTGTACGAAGACCTCTTCGTTTCATATCATTTCGTTAGCTAAAGAACAAAGATACATTTAACCGCACAAGGAGGGAATAAGATAATTATAAAACAAAATGCAAGAACAAAACCAATCGTCGCCTTATTTCCAAAACCCCGTAACTCAATTTTTTGCGGTTTTGCATATTCGATATCGTTGAAATCGTCTTTCAAAGCTCTTTCTATCTGTAATACCTTTATTGTTCTAGATTATCTTAAATAAAATGCTATTCCATAACCCCGAACGTAACGAGTCTCTGCAGAAGGGTAAAACTTTCAAGTTGTTTTTCTCAAAAAGACGAAACAATATTATGGGGTTCTGGAAATAATGCGTAAATAAATGAGGAGACATGAATATATTGAAGTAAACAAATATCATGAAATATGGGCAATATACAAACATACTTGAGAACGGATATAGATATAAATACAAGTGAGGGGTGTAAAATATAATAAATAAAATACATAGGCATATCTATTTAATATGAGATAAAAGTAGCACTCTAACAGCATAAGATCGGGCAGCATAAATACGCAAGTTTAAAATATTACATAAACTTGCAACATTTAAACAATTATTTTACGAACTCACTTCCGAAAACGACGATACGACCAATTTTCATTTTACAGAACACACGCCGATGATCGAAGGTGCTATGGAGGTTGGTGTTAACAACTTATGGTTCTTTCTCCGTACTTGTATCAATCGCTGTCTGTGTCATCGTCGTACAAGGTATATATACAAAAATGGTGAGCGGCTTTCATATGTCCTGGTTTAAAATATTTAACAATACCTTTATGTAAACCAGTCTCTAAGGCATCCATCTTGAATGCCACATGTTGTCTGTTTTGACTAAGTGTACTGGTACCTCGTTCAATTGTCATCTTAGAGTTAAATAATGGAATAATCGGACGAGATTTTACGTGGATACCATTACCAGTTTGCGCTGGATTCACTTACGGCGTATATATGCATGTAGCTGTTAAACGTTTACATATTCTGCGCCGATTACGCATTTCAGCTAAAGTTAAGTCTAAATTAAATTTCATGAAAATGATCTAGTTTGGTCTGCATGCACATATCAGAAACAGGAATATTGATGTACGTCAAACAATACTGGCTCTTAGTCCATTTACGGACGGTAATAAATTAGTTAAATAAATAATGCCATCGAAATATATCTACGTCGTCGCCTTGTAAATTTGTTCACGCTACCAAAATGCATTGAATATCTTAAAACAATATTCACAAATATATCAGTATGCATTTAAAAGGCGTTGAAAGGAGTATGGTGGCATTTCAGTATGAAATAATAAGTAACAAAACAAAAACTGCTTCTAACAAATTTCAGCTGAAACATAAAGATAGCTTTGCAAATGTTTCAAAGGTAGATAATGTTACTTGGTCTTGAGTATAATGTTCTAATATATTAGACATTCAAATTTCCATTAAACATGGAGTTCTGCCAAGATAGTACATATTGAGCTCAAAACTGAATAATTATTGCATACAGAAACATTAAAATGGCGCCCCCATAAACACGGACTCGACATTCCTTGTATATCTCACCAAAGGGGTATCACGTACATATATATGTAAGTTCAACTTGGTGAAATTCCTCATTTGCGCAACACAATGAATCATTATAATTATATCTTTTATTTCCTCCAGTATTGAAGAGCATAAATATAACATAAAGTAATCATACAAAATACATAACCAGCACTATAAGACAAAGACAAACATTAATTAATACACACTGAAATCACATGAGAGCATTAATTACGTACACAAAAGACGACACATTATAATATACAAAATACAGGATATATACGTGCCATTGAGCTATTCAACCTTGTCGAAACGAAATACAAGGAAGAATTAATGGTACCTATGTTAACTGATAAACATATGAAACATATTCTATAAACACTATTTAGTATAAATTAATAGTGTTTACAACATATCGCAGATTACATTAAGTAGTGAGAAATGACAGAAATATTTGTTTTCTGATGTATGCAATGCACGATAGACCAGTCGCTTACTCATAACATCAATAGGTAATTGAATGAACTGGCAGTACTCGTCTATCCCCATTACATTGCAAGATTCAATAATCATGTTCACTCTTTTACTTTCAAGTTTTTCACAAAACCATAACACATGGTTCACAAGACATTCCGAATATCTCTCACATTTAGCACATTTAGTAATAAATTGTCTAGATACTATCCAGCTAAGCAATCTTGTAGCTTTTTTGCATAAAGTTGAGAGTGACGGTGTCGATCTAGCTATCCCGAATAAAACAAGAGATTTATCCATCTGTAATAAAGATGGAACAACACTATCTAACTGTACTTGCACCCTTTTTGTTCGTTTACGTCTGTTAGCCAATTTAACGTTTTTCTTAATTGTTCTTTTCCAGGTAAGTTTACTGGGAAATATACCAGTAGAAATGTACCACTGGACAACTGGTAATAACTCGTATTTACGTAATAGTCTATGTATATCTGGGACAAATCCATGGGTGTTACAATTAACCACAAAGAAACGCACTAGTCTGTGAATAAATATTTTCTTCGCTAAGAAGTTTTCTGGTAACCTACACAGTTGTCCAAAAAACTGTAGTTTTTCATAATCAACTAGTTCCTCTGCTGATTCTATATTCAGACACGCTAAAGAAAAATCTGTATTTGTACTTCTACTGACTTGAAGTATTTGTTTTACACAACGTCTATGTGCAATTTCAAGTTGATTCAAGTCACTTTGTGAATAATTTGACCACAACGGCGAGCCATAAAGAGCCTTTGGCAAAACAATATTGGTGTACATTTTAAGAGTCGTTATAGGATTAAGCTCGGTCGGATTAAAACCACTGTTTAGAATCGAATTGAGAGTTCCTCTTAACTTCATCGAGGCTTCGGAAATAAGTGCACCGGTAGACATATAATTATCACATCGTAACCCAAGGTGTGTGTACGATTCTGCTTCCTCTATACGTTCTGGTCCGAGTGACCAAGTACGATTAATTTCAGTCCGCCTCTGTTCATTAAACACAATTACCGCACATTTTGATGGATTATAGTCGAAGCGCCATTTACATGAGTACTTATAACAAATTTGCAACATTTCTTGTAGCGCTTTCCGAGAATATGCAATAAGTACCATATCGTCTGCTACTGTAGGACTGCTCATGTTAAAATCATACATACAAAAACCAAGACCTGATTGTTCTAATTCACATATCAACCCATTTATGTACACTAAATAGCAGTCCGGGGAACTCTTTCCTCCTTGACGCGTTCCTTGGCGTACTGGAAACCAGCGCGATGTTTGACCTCGGTTCTTGACACAACTTGTCATGTTCGAATACAGTTCAATAAAAGCAAGAAGTGACGTAGGGTCTATTTTAGCATTAAGTTTGTAGAACAACCCGTCATGCCATACCCTATCAAAGGCTTGTTTGCCATCAAGAAAGCACACAAATAGTTTAGAGCCATGTTCACGCGCGAAGTAAACGCTTTCCCTAAGCATAAATGATGTCATTAGGCAACCCAAACCTTCTTGAAAACCACATTGCTGAATACTTAAGTCCGTCATCATCTGAGTTCTACATCGTTGTAACACAACTGCCTCAAATAACTTTAACACAACAGATGTCAGTGTAATCGCCCTGTAACTATTAGGATTATCCTTGCGTTTTGACCCTCCTTTGTACAGTGTTATTATTATTCCGCGCTTGAGGGCATCCGGTATATAAGACATGCGCAACATATAAGTAAATAATTCCGCCAATTTTGGAGTTACAATACTCGCCACATATTTTAAATGTTCATACGTTACACCATCAAAACCAGACGCTTTACCCTGTGGGAAGGCAGTGATGATTTTACTAACATCCTCGGGCAGAACTGTAACTATTTTATCGGGAATCAGATGTTCCCTTAAACTTCTGACTTCATTAGTAACATGTTTACACCATTGTTCGTCATATTGGTCCGATTTCGAAGGAGAATACAACCTTTCAAAGTAAAATCCCCATTGTTCTGTTATAGCGGACTGATCTCTGTATATACACTCATTGAACTTTATACCCGATGAAGTCTGATTGCTATTATAAGACTTACGACGTTTATTCACATGCTTCCAAAAGTCGTTGGAATTTATTTCTGCCGACTCATCAATTTCGTTATTTAATTTCAACATATATTCATTCGCACATTTTCTATGAATTCGTCTGAATTGTCTCTTCGCTGCCTTATAAGCATGGTACGTTTGGTCAGTACGACATCGTGGGCGTCCTGCTCTGCACCAGTCAACGCGTTTATCTCTCATCTCCCTGTGGTATTCACCTAACTCACTGTTCCAGAACGGTTTAAGATGAGGTTTAAATACTTTATGACCTATACATGTTAATGCTGCACCGGTAAGAATATTACATAATTTTTCATATGACGAGTCCATACTCTCCCTGGATTCTATAACCTGCGGGCACATTTCCATAGAATCTGTAACACGTTCAACATACGAATTTAACTGTATTTCAGTGGCCTTCTTCCAGTTCACTCTTTTAATATTATCGTTTACTGTAGATTCACAATCATTACAATTCATCAAAGGTATAACAATACGAGTAGCGACTGGTCTATGCCTAGAAACGTTAAGACAATCATCATCTAAAACTTCACAACGAACAACAAGATCAATACATTCAATTGGTAAGCATATATAATCAATCACTGAAGCATATAAACCATCATATGAAACATATGTGTCCTTTGCACCATAGCACGTTGGCAATGTATTGATAGGTATTGTTTGTGTGTCCGACAAAAAACGTCTGAATAACATATTTCTTTGTTTGTCATCAAATATAGAACTATTAAAATCACCCATGATGATTACCATTCCTAATTCAGAATAGGTATACCAAATTTCATACAATTTCTGAACATATTCTCTGTAAATAACAATTGAGTGATTGGTACATGGTAAATACAGTTGGAATATAAATACATAATTATTTTGTGATAACTGTAACTGGATACCGATAATCCGATCATCGTCAATATCAAGCGGCGAAACTCTGTCATTAATGTCATATCTCCACAGAAGGGCCACACCCCCTTTTCCAACCTTTCTTTTACTAGGTAATAAAAGGTCACTGTCACACTTTGATATATAACGGTAGTTATTAAATACAGAGTCAAGAAAATGAACACTATTATGAAACAACCAATGCTCAGAAATACCGCAAATATATATGTCATAATCAGCTAGTGTTTTACATAGATACGATGCACTCGACATAATGCCAGAAGCATTCCATGTCAACATATTGAAATGAAAATCAGCCATATATAGATAAAGATAAACAAATCTCACATGCTAACAAAATCAATTTATCACTGATGTTGACCGTTACCTCCAACACTATTGGGTTGAATGTTCATAATTATGTCTTTGTAGATTATGAAATCTCGGCGGCAAATCACTAGCCGCTCGCGTTCGCCAAGGTCTACACAAGATGTAACTAGGCCAAAAACTTTTGTTCATCACTCGATCAACATATTCATCATCGTAAACGTTGAGACGTAGCACAACTTTACGTGGGTCAGACTTCGTAGGGAAAACACGAATCATTGACACAGTCGGTCCCTTCTGTTTGATAACTGAGGCCAAAACTGTAGTGTTGACATTTTCACTGAGACCCAATACACAGAAATGTCTCGTCCGTCTCCGCCGATGAATTGAAAAGTCATTTTCTTCATGTGTGTCGTCATCATGCACCCGAGATGTAATACGCACCGGAATTGATTGTTGTACAGGGGTAGAAATAACTGACTTAGATGACACCTGAGTTCTTATATCCGCCGTCTCAGACTTAGGCTGGGGTGACACCTGCGTTCTAATATCCACCTTCTCTGATTTAGGGCTTATGACTGGTACATGATTTATACGCTCCGCCGTAAATAAGGCACTTCCGTCACTAACACTGTTAACAGTTTTCTCTGCATCTATGCATACACTATCATCACAACTATCAATCTTTACCTCTACAAGTCTAATCCTGTCCTCAAACTCGGTGATCCTAGCAACAGCGGAACTGACTATGTTCCTCATGGTTGATAAATTGGAATCGGAACAATCTTTGATGACTCTGGAGCATGACAATATATCTACCATAATTGCATGTAAGGAGTCCTTCATGGTAAACATTTGCTTGTTACGTAAGTCATTACTTACGTGAAGAGCCTGCTTAAGAATCAACTGATCCGCCTGTAGAGTAGATAATTGATCCTTTAACACAGATATTTCATTTGAACACAAACATGTTCTTGGTTGATGGACACTACCCACCCGGGCACGGGTAGACTTAGCTGCGGATGACTTCCGACTTCTACATACACTCACCATAGGTTTCAACACACTCGGATCACCACCTTCTGAAACCTCTAAGATGTGATATATATCCTGCGCCAAACGTACCGGGAGAGGGTCCCCGGTTCGAGTATACATACGCCTCTTAAGTTCTGCATTAACTCCAAACGGAAACTCATCGCATGTCTCTTTGAGATGATCAAAATAAACAGAACGAATGCGCTCCATATCCTCTTCACTAGAAGAATATTCTCTCACGATTTGCGCAATACACATGTCCTTGGGTAAATCACGGTAGAAAGTTACTAGCTTCCGGTATTCCTCAAGTATCCGGATGTCGTCTTCGGCAATATCTCCCATATCCTCCCATAACACGTCATCATGAAAATCGCTGCGATCACGTGTGTGATCATGATCAGGCGATAACGGATCAATTAAATGCTCGAAGCTATGGTCAGACATCGTCGGGTATATAATTGCTTAATCCGTTAACTAGCTAATCCACATACAATAGTTCCTTTCAACAAGACTAACAAGTGTGATATCACTATCAAATCACTTTGAACTCACAGTTTTTTCACAATAACTATCTTAGACAAAGGAAAATTCAAAAATCCACATATTAAGCAAAAATGCAAACTTTGAGGCAAAATGTATTTATACCTCTGTTATCCTGAGTTATTCACTTTCACTTTGATATAAATTCCAATCCTGTACACTAAGTAATATTTGTATAATATCCAAAATAGCACAGACCAAATTTTTCGTGCGCCCTTTTCTTGCGCATGCGTACCAGTCTCAGATTAGTTCATATCTTCTCCTCAGTTTATACCCACACTTTACAAATGGTAAGCATGTAGACGAACGTCAGTCTTATAGAGGGAGACTACCTTTGTTATGCAAACTGATATATTCTGTAACAGTTGTCGTTTCTAGTGTTGATCAATCGTCGTCTCATTCATTTATTTGGTAATTCTTCTATATATTTTCAATTAAAGCAATACTGCACTTTATGAGCTTCACTACTGTTTTCTACATTTACAATGATTGATATTGTTTTCATATATTTTTTAATTGTATACACATGTAAAGGGTAGCCATCTACGTATTTGTACGAAGACCTCTTCGTTTCATATCATTTCGTTAGCTAAAGAACAAAGATACATTTAACCGCACAAGGAGGGAATAAGATAATTATAAAACAAAATGCAAGAACAAAACCAATCGTCGCCTTATTTCCAAAACCCCGTAACTCAATTTTTTGCGGTTTTGCATATTCGATATCGTTGAAATCGTCTTTCAAAGCTCTTTCTATCTGTAATACCTTTATTGTTCTAGATTATCTTAAATAAAATGCTATTCCATAACCCCGAACGTAACGAGTCTCTGCAGAAGGGTAAAACTTTCAAGTTGTTTTTCTCAAAAAGACGAAACAATATTATGGGGTTCTGGAAATAATGCGTAAATAAATGAGGAGACATGAATATATTGAAGTAAACAAATATCATGAAATATGGGCAATATACAAACATACTTGAGAACGGATATAGATATAAATACAAGTGAGGGGTGTAAAATATAATAAATAAAATACATAGGCATATCTATTTAATATGAGATAAAAGTAGCACTCTAACAGCATAAGATCGGGCAGCATAAATACGCAAGTTTAAAATATTACATAAACTTGCAACATTTAAACAATTATTTTACGAACTCACTTCCGAAAACGACGATACGACCAATTTTCATTTTACAGAACACACGCCGATGATCGAAGGTGCTATGGAGGTTGGTGTTAACAACTTATGGTTCTTTCTCCGTACTTGTATCAATCGCTGTCTGTGTCATCGTCGTACAAGGTATATATACAAAAATGGTGAGCGGCTTTCATATGTCCTGGTTTAAAATATTTAACAATACCTTTATGTAAACCAGTCTCTAAGGCATCCATCTTGAATGCCACATGTTGTCTGTTTTGACTAAGTGTACTGGTACCTCGTTCAATTGTCATCTTAGAGTTAAATAATGGAATAATCGGACGAGATTTTACGTGGATACCATTACCAGTTTGCGCTGGATTCACTTACGGCGTATATATGCATGTAGCTGTTAAACGTTTACATATTCTGCGCCGATTACGCATTTCAGCTAAAGTTAAGTCTAAATTAAATTTCATGAAAATGATCTAGTTTGGTCTGCATGCACATATCAGAAACAGGAATATTGATGTACGTCAAACAATACTGGCTCTTAGTCCATTTACGGACGGTAATAAATTAGTTAAATAAATAATGCCATCGAAATATATCTACGTCGTCGCCTTGTAAATTTGTTCACGCTACCAAAATGCATTGAATATCTTAAAACAATATTCACAAATATATCAGTATGCATTTAAAAGGCGTTGAAAGGAGTATGGTGGCATTTCAGTATGAAATAATAAGTAACAAAACAAAAACTGCTTCTAACAAATTTCAGCTGAAACATAAAGATAGCTTTGCAAATGTTTCAAAGGTAGATAATGTTACTTGGTCTTGAGTATAATGTTCTAATATATTAGACATTCAAATTTCCATTAAACATGGAGTTCTGCCAAGATAGTACATATTGAGCTCAAAACTGAATAATTATTGCATACAGAAACATTAAAATGGCGCCCCCATAAACACGGACTCGACATTCCTTGTATATCTCACCAAAGGGGTATCACGTACATATATATGTAAGTTCAACTTGGTGAAATTCCTCATTTGCGCAACACAATGAATCATGGTAACTATGAGTTTATTCCATTTGTGTTTAAATTAAAATGTGTCATTTCAGGTTGATTATGCTAATTGTCCATATATATTCCTTTTATAATATACCTAATGTCATTAAAACGTAACTAAAATTGTCCGAATCAGTGCGGCAACATTATAAAGAAATAACTATATTGAAATTCATAAAGCTCATTTTACATGAAACGCGATTTCTTACACTTGACCAGTACTAACATACGAGTGTACTAACATAGGAGTAGTTGGTTAAACGTTAAGTTTGTTTTAACAATGATATAGTCACTGGCAAACGTATAGTATATTTGAACGCTTCAAATACGAGGTACAAAATGATGCATTATCAAAACAGTTGCGTTTTAATGGCATCCGGTATGTTACCTTTGTGCTTAGAAGCAGTGATAGTCCGACACACTTGTGTTGTGCACACGTTCTGGCGTTCAGCAATAGAAGCGTCTAATGACCTTGAAAATGCTGGCGAATTACTAACACGAGCATCATGTTTAATGATGTAAACATATGTCATTGTAAAGTCATGCACATGATTGCATCATGTGACAAAAAAGTTATTGTAGGGATCGCAAAGTCCTAATTGGGGAATCAAGAAATCGCATGAAACATCTCTTTAATTGGATATTAAATATCTAACATATAATTTAATTCGATAATTGCTCAGTGATGTGTTCTTGTCCTTTGTTCACCTTTTCGAAATCCTACATCAAAGACATACATATTATGTTTATTATAGCACGCTTCATGTTTCACGAGATTTTTAAATCGAGACTCGCTAGCATAAAATCACACACTTGTTTCTGATATTGATAAAAAACAACTCACACTTGAATCAAATTGATTATATATACTAAACAAAATAAGAAACCTCCGCTAAGTTTACTTGAACATAGTTGGATGAAAAACAAATCTGGGGAAGCATGTTATATATGCGTGTTCCATGATGCATCGTTTGGTGCAAAAATGATCGGCAAAGGTTAACAGAAAATGGGGGAATTTTGACCAAGTGAGGTAGGGGTTAAAACAAAAATAACACTTAATAACGGGTATGACCACCTCTTGACTTCACCACTGCAGTTCATCGCCGGCGCATATAATTGACTAAGGTGTTGATTTCTCCCTGCGGAATATTGTTCCATTCCTGAATGAGCGCTTGACGAAGTTCGTTGACGTTAGCAGGTGGGTTGGGACGACGCCTCACTCGTCTGTCCAGAATATCCTAGACGTGCTCGATAGGGTTGAGATCAGGACTTTTAGCGGGCCAGTTATCAATGGAATCAATGTGAATTTTTATAAGAAAATTTACCGCGTCTCTAGCTGTATGTGATGTGGCATTATCATGCTGAAAATCGAGATGTTGGCGTGGTTATGGAACGGAGGAATGACGTGATGAGCGAGAATGTCAACGCGGTAATGTTGAGCATTTACATTGCCATTAATGACGACTAGTGGTGAATGATAACCATTAAATTTAGACGCGCGCTCAATCAGACAGAACATGTTGTTAAAACAGTTATTATTAATTAAGTTCTCATAACAACTAAATTTGTTGTACTTTGATGGTTGTTGAACAAAAATAATTAATACAAATTAGATATCACCACGGACATATAAAACATGTCCGTGATATTATCTGATAAAATTTAACAAAATATGAGGTGATGTTAAGACATATAACTTCACATTACCAGTTTCCAAATTCGGGCTAGTCTATTTTAAAGTATCACTAGTCCGGGACAAAGGACTTTCATAAAAAATTCTCGAGCCCTGGTATTACAGTGTGTACACGTGCCCAATTAAGACGATTCACATGATGACGTTGCGTTAAAACGCATCCGACGTAAGGACATCGTCTGTGTAAACCGTTGTCCCGCAGACGATTACGAACCGTTTGCGCACTGATTCGGTTATTATGAAGCACATGTGTGTTAGCAGCAGTAGCAGTGGCAGTTTCGAATCGATTGCGCAAATGCGTGTTCATGATATAGCGGTCTTGACCACGCGTTGTAACACGCGGACGTCCATAACGTGGCAAGTCGTCGATGTGTCCTGTCGTTCTAAATCGTGCGCGAAGATTTCGTATCGCTCGGCTAGAACTCCCAACATGCCTTCCAGATCTTCTGTCGACATGCCAGCACCAAGCATGCCAATCGCACCTTCGCGTAAATTATTGGATATTTTTTGCATACTAATATTGCTACAATGTAAAAAATGTTATTGTTTTACAAATTGTGAAGCGTTTTGGTTCACTTGACAACAATGTCAGTAAGACGAGTCAAATACATTGACAGAATACCAATCGGGACATGTTGAACAATCCATGCACGTGCAAATCGAGTTTCACGTTTTTGACAATTAACAGTGCAAACATAATCGCTAAAGTTCCTGAATCCTGATAACACAGGTCAAGGCTAATATTACCTTATCTACTTTCTTTACACAACGATTTCTTTAACACAACAAACACTATGTGTACAAATCGGAAGTTTCTTTTTTTGTTCTTTGTTCGGTGTATTTAGTTTTTGTGTTTATGTTTCTATGCATGGCGAATGACGGGATAATGTGTATCATTGTTCATGATAGTGATCGAAACTAAGTATTCCTAATCTGGAAGAGATTTTTTCCCAGCCTAGGTTACTGAAGCATTTATAAGAAATTGATGTTTTAGAATACTGCGACAGGGGCGGAAACGCTTGACGAAATGGGAACGTTTGGTATAACTGTGTTTCTTCCCTTCCATGAAACGAAATTAAAGATATATTTTCCAGCGTGCAGGCCGAACAGTCAATGACTAAAAGTATTTAAAATTGTTACTCAATTAACACAATAATTCTTCTTTACAAAAATATGATGTTTTGTTCAAAATGTTTCCAAGCTAGGAACATACAGATTGTGTACGAGTAATTAAATGAGGTCTGCTTACACTTAGGCAAAATAATGTTTGTTTCATGCCCACAAAAATAGGACAGATATGTCGGAAATATTTTTTGAATTTTTTTTTTCAAACGCAGCAAAGCATACATAGATTTAAATGAATATATGTTGAAAAATAAATAAATTCCCTTTCCCTTTTATCATGGATAATGTTTAATCAAGGTGAATATAATACTCTATAAATGGAATATTCGTAAAGCGTCTTATAACTTGGCAAAATATGAATCTAAAGAAAATTTCGCACAAAGACATTTTACCAAAAAAGAAAAAAATAATGTTAACACGCGAAACAATGGTCTAGGTTCGGGGCCAATAAATAGGGTAGGTCGGAAACCTTAAACAAACAGATTTTTTACGCCTTAATTTAAGGGCAAATGAATGGTCGCTGCTGTGCCAGTTTATGTGTGGTACTTTACCACTTCGAGTTGGCAATGGTATCTCCCATTTCCTTGATACATGTCCGTCAAGGTGCTGACATAAATCGTTTACATGCATACAAATGAACCTTTTCAACATCAAATATGTAATCAAGCTCCCAAATGTCTGATTCTTACAGTGATATTGGGACCATGTTTGCATCAAATAATTTAAAAAAATACACTTTGACATGGGCATTAAATGATTTAAAGAAGATAATAACGACACTTATACTCGCTTTGCTGTATTAGCATTATAGTGTGTCATTCTATGAAAATACAGTCTGTTGTTGAAAAATAACCCTACGTACAAAAATCCATTCGCAGTTTGAAGTTGGTTTCCATTAGAAAGTCCATATTTCATGGAGAGATAAATTTCCACCATTTTAAATGCTAATATTTTAGATTTGTTAATATTTACAGACAATTTCGGAACATTTCAATATTTAGATAATACATTAAGTGGATTTTGTAGACCATTTGCTGTATCAGGCGTAAAAGATACATCATCAGCAAAAAGTAATAGCAGAATTTGTACTATATCAGGAGTTAACTGTCAGCAATACCGCTAGTTGCAAGAGCGTCATGCAATTCGTTTATAAATAAAGATAACAAAATGGGACTTAAGTTATAGCCCTGTCCCAATGGAGAATTAAACACATCTCTTTAGTCTGAATCACTTCGGACACGAGCTCTTGCTGAATTATACATACTTTAAATGGATTTCAAAAGGTTACATTTTACACTATGACGAATTAATACTGAGTATAATTTTGATCTATCGATACTATCAAAAGCCATTTTAAAGTCAATAAAGACTACATACAATGTTCTGCGTTTTTGTCATAGGTATTTGTTTGCGAAAGAGTATAAAATAAAACCATTATCAATTGTAGAATATTCAGCACGAACCAGCTTGTGCTCCAGTTATTCTGTTGAATGCATTAGCAAAAAAGTAAGGCGTTTATTTAAGATGCGTGTATATATTTTGCTTAATAAATTATTTCTTACATTGTAAGTACAAATTGAGATCACCTACTTGTCAGAACAGAACAGAACTGAACAATTCCTTTAGTTTACATTTCACACAGATTACAAATGTAATGACATGTGTACATAAAATGTCTACTTTTTCTAAATTTTCTTAATTGTCTTTTTTTCTATATTCTGCTTAACTGACAATCTCTATCAAACCACTTTCTTTTTCTTAGTTTTAAGTTTCTTAAACGCGTCGATACTTGCTAGTATGAGATTTTCCAAATCTTCTAATATGTCATTGTTCTTTGATGATATGTTCACCAAATGAGTGAAAAGTTGCCATTTAAAATACTCATTTCAACATTATATTTCAATTCCATTTCATCTGCAATATTACTAAACTTATAAAAATACTTTTAGATGCACATTTTTAGGGTTAAGAGTGTCATTTTCAATATGTTTGTTATGTAATGTTACATACCACAGTAATGGAAGATGTTTACTATCATTGAGTACAATCATGGGAGACTTACTTCAATAACGTACTTGTTTGAGAAATCCGTTATCATTTTAATGCTATATAGTATACACATAGTACATATTTGTTATTATGATACTTATCTAGGGTGGCATATAGGTCCACTGGGCCGGGTACTAATATTTATGTATAGTATTTCATATTGTATTTTTTTTTGAATGTACAGGTCACTATAATAAACTATTTTTATCTTATCTTAACAGGGTATTGCAATGAATAATGTGTTGTTTAGGGTTTAATTCAGTATCGTTAACCAATATCATAGCGTGACAGTAATTCAACATATTCATTGCTTCATTAGGACAATTCAGAAAAGTGGATCATGCATTTTAATAGGCAACTTTAATTGCATGCATTGAAAAACAAAAACACATTGCAAGGAAATGAATGAAGAATTTGACCAGGAAATATCATTAACGAAATACTCAGCAATTCTAGTACAAGCAGATAAGACCAAATATGAAACAATACTGGTTGCCATATACTGGTTGCCATACTAGACATCCGTGTTATAAACGATTGCATGTGGAAGAATAAACACGTTTAAACAGTGACATTATTTGTATTGTTTATATCTGGAAATTATACCAATATACTCGGTTAATGCTAGGTTGGCAACCTGACATGCCGTCAAACTGGTGTAAGCACTCAGTATACACTCAGACAATTCCAATGCCGTTGTGTTGCTAAGCAGCAATGTGTTGTTCCTCCGAACCGCCTTTGCAGAATTTCTTTCCTAGAGACCTGTGTGGGGAGGCCACAGACTGTGTTTATGGTCCTCATCTCCCTGTGGTACCCTTGCTACGGAAGTCGTCTATAATCATTAACATAATGCCAAACGTTCCATTGGTTCACTAAACGACACATTTCTTAACCTTTTGTTATGCAGCTTTGTCATTGTTATTGGTTATGTTGTAGTAAATGTCGGTAAATAGTCATTCATGGCTTCTGTTATATGTTTATATTAGTATCTGACAATAAATTAACTTTTTTACTTGACTTGACCTTGTAATACTTTTCCAACTTGCAGAAAACCGTACATTTATAAATGACGAACATCGCATACCACTTTACACAATTTTATATAATTGCCAGGCGCAGATATGCTTCAACTTTGCACAAACCACTCGAGATGCAAAACAAATGATAGTAACGCACTAAATCTGCACAACAATGCTGAAAGGTAATATTTTTACAAATAAATAACTTGATTTTCACCATTTCCGAAAGATATCGTTAAATGTTCAAGTCACCATAGTGTAAACGCGCCAGGAGACATATACTATACTATACATATATGTACATAGATAAGCTATTGTGTCAACTGACAAGACAAAGAACGAAAACTTGTCTATTTCCGTTGCACAGTTGAGTGATTTCCTACCGATATAATGTGATAAGTAAGCACATCTCCTACACGTCTCACGGCATTAAAGACAGCGTCCGTCTAGGAGTCAATTAGTTTTCTTTTGTTGCCTGCTTCAAGGATGTATGGTCGGGTTGTTGATTGAAGTTGCATGCGTTTTACGTGTTTATATTCGCATCACAAAATGAAATTGATAACGGTACAAAGATGTAAGAACTTATTTCATTAAATGTCCGCTAGATATAAGTATGTAACATATAATGGTATTGCAAGCATCTCGATCTCCAGTGATATGTTCGTTTTCAGTTCTTAAAGTATATAATTGCATTTTGTTGGTGTGGGTGTGATAAACAATGCAAGCTCTACATAGCAGCATGTTCAGAGCCTGGCAAAGTTCCACTGTTGTTTAGAGGATGTTGCTGTAGATATATTGTATTCATAGTGATGTTTACAGAGGAAAACTGAATCCACCGTTGATGAAAGGTTCTTGTCGAAGGGAGGGCCACTCTGAAGAGTTTATACTTGGTCCTTAAGTATGGATCGGTATATGACTGTAACCCCGGATAATTCCGTTAGCTACCAATGTTGTTATAAGAATTAAGGGTCATGTCGCTGAAAGGTTTATCATTGCTGAGAAATACCACAGTGTTCTGGCGTTACTCCGGGTCCTCTTAAATGGCGTGTTGGACGAAAGGAAATTTGTTTGAAGGAGACAACGATAAATACCGAAGCTTCATAATGTAGTGAATGTATATCTGTGACTTCTATGTAATTCCTTGGCAAGATGAGAACCAAACTAAGTATCACAAGCAGCGCCAAGAGATCGTTAATTACAGAACGCACAACACAAGATACGGTGATGATATCTTTACATTCAAACCTGGTGTAGGTACACATTCGTCTTCAACTGTTACGTTTATTTGTTTTGGTCTCAATAACTTAAAAGATGGCTTGTCCCGCTAAGCCTTGTATTGAGGAACAGTAGCATAATAAATAGGCTCCTGACATGTACACCTTGTTGTATTTACGAGAATATTGTTGCATAAGTGTGGCATGTTTGCCTTCCCTTTTTAGCATTTAATTAAGTTTAGATTTTTGTATTTCATAGACAAAAATAGATATGTTGATTTTCGCAAATATTTTATTTCGAGTATCGTGGTTTCTTTATCCAGTTCTTGAGCTTGTAAAACCGGTTTAACGGATTTGCATTTTCTCCATTAAGTCCTCCTGTGTTTTTATTAGTATCCATTACATCTACACAACTGCAACATCTCAAATCAAATATTTAAATCCATGCAAACCCACATTGTATGCAGTGGTTTCTTTCGGTGGTAGTTCAGTAAAGGGCGGCGGAAACTTGGTCAAACAAACCAGTGTTCCCGGTAAACCAGCAAGCTCCAACCGGATCTCCCACGACAAACTGGCTACATCCTTTCATTATTCAGGCGTAGCGGACGTTTTATCTTCAGCCAAAGTGCGTAGGTGAAAAAAATAACATAAGTACAACTCACATGATATTCATTCCTCTGACCTCACGATGAGGCAGTCGATTGCTTTACCTACGGAGTTTCCGGTATGTATGGGTTGTGCCATCGAGAATCGCACGTAACTCTTACTTCAGGGTACACACTATCATACATTTCAGTCTTTCTTACTGACCAAGTAATCTTTGACAAGAAAATTAGAACTACCTTACATCAAATTAATAAACTATTTTTTCGTTAGTGAAATACGTTAAAATATGTCAATAGCGTAATTTACATCATCAATGCTATCTAACCACGATGATATTTCACCTCTTAATTTAATTACCCCTACCACTTGGTACACATGCGTCACTTGCCTCTCTGTTCATGAAGTAGGCGTGGTGTGTGTCGTCAATTTTGTTCAGCAAATTGTGATCAGAGCAAAAATTACCGGGACAATCAATTTGAAAAAGACAAATCTTTCTGGCTTGTTTTCATTAACGCTTATTACTTAGGATACTCGAGCAGACAGATATTATTGAATTGACTGATTGCTTCCGAGCACGATGGTGTTAATACTGGGTGTTGAACATCCGGTTCATCTACAGTGTAATTTGAAGTTCCAAATTGTGACATTTATCAGGAAAAAAAGCGTAACCATGAACAGAAAAGTCAACAAATATACTTGTGTACATGTCTTCCCAGAAATGTTTATTCACTGCAAAGTTGCTGACATCATGAGAATCACGCCATGACTAAAAATAGTTCAACTTACAAAGCAGTAATGTGTACATAGACAGGTAATATGATGTACGAGTTAAGTCAATTAAAATCGCTTTCAGAAATACTGTTTCGTTTTAAAACCAATAATATTTAGGGTGCGCTTCAATGAAGTGGATTGAACACGAATGTTCTCGGAAACGAGAAGCTGCTTTGAACATTGCACATGTTTATGAAAACTAGTGTTAAGGTACGATGGACTACATATCATTTCCACATCTTTCCGTAAACAATGCAATAAATGAAAGAAATACTCTCCGTATTCAGGGCGTTCGTCCAAATGACCAGCTTTGGTCTGATGCTTACACTTATCTTCAGGGGAAAGAAAAGAACACGACTATTATATCAAGTCAAGAAATCTGCACGTGGGAAAAGGGGAACAGTACATACGTCTAAAACATAAATATAAATAATTACCACATTATAGCCTTGGACCTTTGAGTTAAGATACTGGGGGTTAAATGGATTTTACAGCTAGCTAACATCACACTTAACCGTTATATGGGCACCGATTTCCAAAATATACACATTAATTGACTAAGTAAGCAGTAACTAATCCATAAGCATGTTACGTAGCCTCAAGTTATACATATTATGACAACGATTGAAAAAGTCAAGTAGGGAATATATTTAACAAACGTCCATACTTTTAATGTTTGATAATTTCTATATCCATTTGAATAAAACAATCACATTTTGTCCATTGATAGTGTGTACACTTCACCGCATTGTTGTAGACAAAATATTGAACTTATAAATTATATGTTCCTTGGGTTTCGAGACGGTAGTGAAACATTTACTATTTCCATAGTATTAGTTATGAGGTGAATGCCCGGGATTGAAACTGTTGGAATGGTTCATAGCAGCTAATGCAAGCAGCAGGAAATTAAGTCGTTATTGAATTACTTATACTACCTTGCTCCAAACAGAGTAATTCAAATAGATGTCTATCGTTTGTTGAACTCCCATGTGTTTGTATATATATAACACTTTTCTCTAAATGATATTTTCGTTAAACAAACAATTCACCTAAGGGGGCATGTTTGTACAAGAGAACAGCCACACCAACAAACGATGTCATGTAAATCAATACAATGACAACAGGCCCCGTGTTCACAAAATATCAACTGATAAAGATCAAGTTAATCACAAAAGATTGCCCATTTTCTTAAAGCAACTGAATACTTTGACCAGTATGTCTCATACATGAAAACAAAAATACATTTAAATCTTCCATTAAGTATTTTGAAAACATTTCATAGAATTTACTGTATTATACTTAACAGAGAGAATAAGTCGCTACTTAATTAAGACTGAAACGGAATGAGATCAACTGAGAATCAATTTTCAATAATCGATCATATCTTATAAGTAACTACCTTTTTCTAAATCACATGAGATTCGAATTTAACGTTCTTGGAAATTTGCAAAATGACTATATTTGTCAGAGTATGTACGAGGATTAAGCTAAGCATAAAACGTATTTCATGGTTTAAAAGAATCTATAGTTGATCATGATCTCGAATTCTTTGTGAACATTGGGACAGGGACACATGACTGAAACATCAAGGATGATAGCAGAGGTAACGGTCAGTGGAAACAGGTTACGCGGGTTGAAACCTGGTTTCAGTGCACATCCAATCTCAAACTTCTCACCATAAACCTAACGTGTAAATAAGACAATGTCAATAGTACAACTGTACGACAATTTTGTAAGTGTAAAACACAAAGCTTTCTCTGTGAAATTATTTGCCCCTATGACAAATTGATGGTCACTAATCATGACTATGTTTAATTAGTTTAATGTAAATTAAATCGCATGTTGTTGCGGTAGTTGTTGTAACAGTGTGTGTGTCGATGGAAGCTCATTTATCACATCGGCCAGTTGACCTACCTAGTCTTCTCGAGTTTTAAGCTATTCCTGGCTTGTTATATCGCAAACTCCAGACATATTTTCCTCTTGAACTAAAGGCGGTGAATGAATTACTTTAGAGGCAGTGCGTATATACCCAATGAAATTGATAGGAACCGTTCTAAATACACCATAACCTATTTTGTTTCCTCAATGCATTACGATGAATTCATCGCAGACAAAGTAGATTAATTTATACGAATTTCACGGTAAGTAGCGTATGGTATTATGTCAGTCGGTGAGTGTTAGAAAATCTGCATAGGCAAACAAGTAGTCGAGCAAATATTGCCACATACAAAGAGCACAACCACCACAACATAAAAGGTAGATTTTCTCCACAAGCCTACAAGCTAATACGCTACTGACCAAGACCAGTTAAGATATTTATAATGTAACCTACGCCATTTTTAATAACACTTTAATTTTACTTTTGAATCATCACTTTGCTCATTATAATAAAACAAGGGTGTGTTCGAAAAGCAGTTCTTGAATGAAATATAAACAGGGAGACAAACATAATTACTACAAGAAAACGTTCAGTAACTGTTGCAACAACCTCTCAACAACAGCGAAAATGTGTGTCTCCAAAATGATGTTGGTATAGAGAATGTGCACTGTACATGACAAATACCCACCTTAGTTTAGTGTTAAATTTATTTATTTTACATCGATGTGAAACAAGTTGTTACAACTATACTTATCATTCATGATGACTGCTTCCTGGCGACCAACCAGTACTCGCGTCTAATTTAGCGATTGTGAAGTTTGTAACAGCAAGATTTGTCTTATGATAAATACTAAAGTCTTCTTATAACACAGTTTACGTGCAATCCCTACTTTCATATATCATTGTTTCCACGTTCAAAACGTCAGAACAACTGGAGGAATATGTACATTCAAATGGGAAATTGAAATGAAAGCAGATACATGTATAACTAACTCGCACTGGATATGTTTAAAAATGCGTGAAGCAGTAAATGGCACGATTGTGCAAAGTGCATAAGCACACCGAGTACACAGGAGACAATATGATCACCATACACAAGACACAAACATAACTTATGGTTGAAGATAGGAGGATCGCTTTGGAACTGTCATTGGCGTCAACCAGGTTAATGGCAGCACCTAACCTCATATTTGTCAATCACCTAAATAAAACGAAAGAAGTACAACTGCTTGTGAGACAATCCCCGCTTGGCATCTCCCCAACATAGCAGACGGCGAACAAAGGGCAATAACACAAGGCCTGGGTGTTTGGCAATCAGTGTGTCAACCGTGAATAAAGACGGTTGTCGTTTCTGCTTGACTTCATGATTAACTCTATTTATGTCATTTATAAGTTCAGTTATAGACAGCAGTAAAGGAGTTTCATTCTGTAGAATGTTGCCGTGCAACAAGAATACTAAACGTCGAGTTTAGTAACTCGCCTTCTGATTTGTAAACCCGAATAGATGTCCATATTATTTTTCGTGGCGTCATAAACTATAAGCTTGATAATTAAACAAAAACGTATTTACTGTATTAAAGCTTCCAAGGGGGAATAAATTATAATAGCGAAGTAAAATGTAGTCCGTTATATCCGATGTCGGCCGATGGAATAAATGTCTTCGTCCGACGTTTTATAAGGCAAGTAGGCGTTTGTATTGCATAATATATCGTTTTATTACAACGTATTCAGTATGATTTTAACGCATCATTGTAAACACTTTATAATCTGATTTGTTATTGCGTCTATAAATTTGATAGTGGCGTCTACTTCTCTGTATAAATGCGATTAGTTGTGCAAAATAGACAAGATCTACAAACTGTGTTTATCCCACGCAAAAAACATCGCCCGGAGTCTGCACCCATTTTTTTACTGGCGCTATTCTGGCAGAAGGAAATCGAGTATTCAAATCTGAGTTTTGAAATTTGCTGACTTATCAATGGAAAATCAATTGTCAGGCGATTGTAGGCATATTCCCTGCAATTAAAAATATTAGTCTAAGAATTATGGACATTTTACATCGCTCACGTTTCCCATTTCGACTTCTGTCGTTTGAGTTAATAAGACATGCTAGTACTGTAAGTTGTAAAACGTGACACATGCTAGAACTGTAAGTTGTAAAACGTGACACATGCTAGAACTGTAAGTTGTAAAACGTGACACATGCTAGAACTGTAAGTTGTAAAACGTGACACATGCTAGAACTGTAAGTTGTAAAACGTGACACATGCTGGAACTGTAAGTTGTAAAACGTGACACATGCTAGAACTGTAAGTTGTAAAACGTGACACATGCTAGAACTATAAGTTGTAAAACGTGACACATGCTAGTAATGTAAGTTGTAAAACGTGACACATGCTAGAACTATAAGTTGTAAAACGTGACACATGCTGGAACTGTAAGTTGTAAAACGTGACACATGCTAGAACTATAAGTTGTAAAACGTGACACATGCTAGTACTGTAAGTTGTAAAACGTGACACATGCTAGAACTGTAAGTTGTAAAACGTGACACATAATAGAACTATAAGTTGTAAAACGTGACACATGTTTGTTCCGAATAATTCTAAACAGTGTGATAATACTGCTCTATTTAAAACATGACATACAGTCGGACCTCGTTCATTCCAATTCATCTGGTCTGAATTTTAATTTCGTCTAATACATAGTATCGAATAGCCCATGTAAATTGACGTGCTTAAGCAGGTTCATCGGAACCTGTTATTTATTTCGGATAATACCAAGTATTCGGATAGAAGGTATTCGAATAAACGAGGTCCGACTGTAGTTAATATTCTTGTATTTTAAAACACGTCATATTTATTACTGAATATTTTTTAATTAGGCATTGTGTTAATACTGCAGCATACTTGAAGTACATGTATTGCTGTAATTTAAAAACAGTATATGTGTTTAATACGTCACGTCTAGCAGGTTGCCGGTTTCTTACTTTCTGTGGACAATTTAAAACTTCTACCTTATATTGACGATGTACAATTGAAAGCATGGACGATATTTCATTGTGTCTACATGTGGAACTTGTGTAATTTAATCAAAATGCAAATACACCTATTAAGTGACAAACAATATGACACAATAGTGTACATTGTCTTATATGTAGCGTTAAAGCTGGGAAGTTGTTCTTTTTATCAACAAGATTTTATTATGTACGTCTTTAAGCTCATAATGAGATTAGAATTCAATGACATGCTGTCTTGAGGTTTCCCCAGTGTTGAATCATCCGTGTACCTTACGTGGATATGCAAGTAAATCAAAGCATTGTATGTCAGACAACATCTTTTATTCACCGACAAACAAATAAAATAGACGGACGTGAATTGCCTTCCGCATGCTCTATGATGGAAGTAAGATTTATTCACCCGTGTCATTGATACAAATGGATAATGCCATCGAGAAGGAGTGCCTACATGTTAACCGCAGTCACAAAAGTACAAGGAAGCATAAAACAAACAAAAAATAACCTCCACCTAGTATTGTTTAAATTGAAATGTGTGGCGCTTTTTCCCATGGTGCTGCCATTGCTTTATGAGTAGTTAACCTTTAACGTAATCATATTTAACAACAGAACTCAATAGTCATATACAGCGTTCACATGTTATATGCTTATCCACAAGTAACTCGTGGCTTCTACGCTTAGATCTGTGGTGGTGAATTGTCATGACCTGTCTTTTATAAAACTATCTCGCCCTTTGATCAAACTCACGACTGGGCTACTTTGGCGTTAATGTGGTATATACAAGTGGCGTACTCGTTACAATAATGTGGTATATACAAGTGGCCTACTCGTTACAATAATGTGGTATATACAAGTGGCGTACTCGTTACAATAATGTGGTATATACAAGTGGCCTACTCGTTACAATAATGTGGTATATACAAGTGGCGTACTCGTTACAATAATGTGGTATATACAAGTGGCCTACTCGTTACAATAATGTGGTATATACAAGTGGTGTACTCGTTACAATAATGTGGTATATACAAGTGGCGTACTCGTTACAATAATGTGGTATATACAAGTGGCGTACTCGTTACAATAATGTGGTATATACAAGTGGCCTACTCGTTACAATAATGTGGTATATACAAGTGGCGTACTCGTTACAATAATGTGGTATATACAAGTGGTGTACTCGTTACAATAATGTGGTATATACAAGTGGCGTACTCGTTACAATAATGTGGTATATACAAGTGGCGTACTCGTTACAATAATGTGGTATATACAAGTGGTGTACTCGTTACAATAATGTGGTATATACAAGTGGCGTACTCGTTACAATAATGTGGTATATACAAGTGGCGTGCTCGTTACAATAATGTGGTATATACAAGTGGCGTACTCGTTACAATAATGTGGTATATACAAGTGGCGTGCTCGTTACAATAATGTGGTATATACAAGTGGTGTACTCGTTACAATAATGTGGTATATACAAGTGGTGTACTCGTTACAATAATGTGGTATATACAAGTGGTGTACTCGTTACAATAATGTGGTATATACAAGTGGTGTACTCGTTACAATAATGTGGTATATACAAGTGGTGTACTCGTTACAATAATGTGGTATATACAAGTGGTGTACTCGTTACAATAATGTGGTATATACAAGTGGCGTGCTCGTTACAATAATGTGGTATATACAAGTGGCGTACACGTTACAATAATGTGGTATATACAAGTGGCGTACTCGTTACAATAATGTGGTATATACAAGTGGCCTACTCGTTACAATAATGTGGTATATACAAGTGGCGTACTCGTTACAATAATGTGGTATATACAAGTGGCCTACTCGTTACAATAATGTGGTATATACAAGTGGCGTACTCGTTACAATAATGTGGTATATACAAGTGGCGTACTCGTTACAATAATGTGGTATATACAAGTGGCGTACTCGTTACAATAATGTGGTATATACAAGTGGCCTACTCGTTACAATAATGTGGTATATACAAGTGGCGTACTCGTTACAATAATGTGGTATATACAAGTGGTGTACTCGTTACAATAATGTGGTATATACAAGTGGCATAGTCGTTACAATAATGTGGTGGTATATACAAGTGGTGTACACGTTACAATAATGTGGTATATACAAGTGGCGTACACGTTACAAAAATGTGGTGGTATATACAAGTGGCGTACACGTTACAATAATGTGGTATATACAAGTGGCGTACTCGTTACAATAATGTGGTATATACAAGTGGCGTACTCGTTACAATAATGTGGTATATACAAGTGGCGTACTCGTTACAATAATGTGGTATATACAAGTGGCGTACTCGTTACAATAATGTGGTATATACAAGTGGCGTACTCGTTACAATAATGTGGTTTATACAAGTGGTGTACTCGTTACAATAATGTGGTATATACAAGTGGTGTACTCGTTACAATAATGTGGTATATACAAGTGGCGTACACGTTACAATAATGTGGTATATACAAGTGGCGTACTCGTTACAATAATGTGGTATATACAAGTGGCGTACACGTTACAATAATGTGGTATATACAAGTGGCGTACACGTTACAATAATGTGGTATATACAAGTGGCGTACACGTTACAATAATGTGGTTTATACAAGTGGCATAGTCGTTACAATAATGTGGTATATACAAGTGGCGTACTCGTTACAATAATGTGGTATATACAAGTGGTGTACTCGTTACAATAATGTGGTTTATACAAGTGGCATAGTCGTTACAATAATGTGGTATATACAAGTGGCGTACTCGTTACAATAATGTGGTATATACAAGTGGCGTACTCGTTACAATAATGTGGTATATACAAGTGGCGTACTCGTTACAATAATGTGGTATATACAAGTGGCGTACTCGTTACAATAATGTGGTATATACAAGTAGTGTACTCGTTACAATAATGTGGTATATACAAGTGGTGTACACGTTACAATAATGTGGTATATACAAGTGGCGTACACGTTACAATAATGTGGTATATACAAGTGGCGTACACGTTACAATAATGTGGTATATACAAGTAGTGTACTCGTTACAATAATGTGGTATATACAAGTGGCATAGTCGTTACAATAATGTGGTATATACAAGTGGCGTACTCGTTACAATAATGTGGTATATACAAGTGGCGTACTCGTTACAATAATGTGGTATATACAAGTGGCATAGTCGTTACAATAATGTGGTATATACAAGTAGTGTACTCGTTACAATAATGTGGTATATACAAGTAGTGTACTCGTTACAATAATGTGGTATATACAAGTGGCGTACTCGTTACAATAATGTGGTATATACAAGTAGTGTACTCGTTACAATAATGTGGTATATACAAGTGGCGTACTCGTTACAATAATGTGGTATATACAAGTGGCCTACTCGTTACAATAATGTGGTATATACAAGTGGCGTACTCGTTACAATAATGTGGTATATACAAGTGGCCTACTCGTTACAATAATGTGGTATATACAAGTGGTGTACTCGTTACAATAATGTGGTATATACAAGTGGCGTACTCGTTACAATAATGTGGTATATACAAGTGGCGTACTCGTTACAATAATGTGGTATATACAAGTGGCCTACTCGTTACAATAATGTGGTATATACAAGTGGCGTACTCGTTACAATAATGTGGTATATACAAGTGGCGTACTCGTTACAATAATGTGGTATATACAAGTGGCGTACTCGTTACAATAATGTGGTATATACAAGTGGCGTACTCGTTACAATAATGTGGTATATACAAGTGGTGTACTCGTTACAATAATGTGGTATATACAAGTGGTGTACTCGTTACAATAATGTGGTATATACAAGTGGCGTGCTCGTTACAATAATGTGGTATATACAAGTGGCGTACTCGTTACAATAATGTGGTATATACAAGTGGCGTGCTCGTTACAATAATGTGGTATATACAAGTGGTGTACTCGTTACAATAATGTGGTATATACAAGTGGTGTACTCGTTACAATAATGTGGTATATACAAGTGGTGTACTCGTTACAATAATGTGGTATATACAAGTGGTGTACTCGTTACAATAATGTGGTATATACAAGTGGTGTACTCGTTACAAATATGTGGTATATACAAGTGGTGTACTCGTTACAATAATGTGGTATATACAAGTGGCGTGCTCGTTACAATAATGTGGTATATACAAGTGGCGTACACGTTACAATAATGTGGTATATACAAGTGGTGTACTCGTTACAATAATGTGGTATATACAAGTGGCATAGTCGTTACAATAATGTGGTGGTATATACAAGTGGTGTACACGTTACAATAATGTGGTATATACAAGTGGCGTACACGTTACAAAAATGTGGTGGTATATACAAGTGGCGTACACGTTACAATAATGTGGTATATACAAGTGGCGTACTCGTTACAATAATGTGGTATATACAAGTGGCGTACTCGTTACAATAATGTGGTATATACAAGTGGCGTACTCGTTACAATAATGTGGTATATACAAGTGGCGTACTCGTTACAATAATGTGGTATATACAAGTGGCGTACTCGTTACAATAATGTGGTTTATACAAGTGGTGTACTCGTTACAATAATGTGGTATATACAAGTGGTGTACTCGTTACAATAATGTGGTATATACAAGTGGCGTACTCGTTACAATAATGTGGTATATACAAGTGGCGTACTCGTTACAATAATGTGGTATATACAAGTAGTGTACTCGTTACAATAATGTGGTATATACAAGTGGTGTACTCGTTACAATAATGTGGTATATACAAGTGGCGTACTCGTTACAATAATGTGGTATATACAAGTGGCGTGCTCGTTACAATAATGTGGTATATACAAGTGGCGTACTCGTTACAATAATGTGGTTTATACAAGTGGTGTACTCGTTACAATAATGTGGTATATACAAGTGGTGTACTCGTTACAATAATGTGGTATATACAAGTGGTGTACTCGTTACAATAATGTGGTATATACAAGTGGCGTACACGTTACAATAATGTGGTATATACAAGTGGTGTACTCGTTACAATAATGTGGTATATACAAGTGGCGTACACGTTACAATAATGTGGTATATACAAGTGGCGTACACGTTACAATAATGTGGTATATACAAGTGGCGTACACGTTACAATAATGTGGTTTATACAAGTGGCATAGTCGTTACAATAATGTGGTATATACAAGTGGCGTACTCGTTACAATAATGTGGTATATACAAGTGGTGTACTCGTTACAATAATGTGGTTTATACAAGTGGCATAGTCGTTACAATAATGTGGTATATACAAGTGGTGTACTCGTTACAATAATGTGGTATATACAAGTGGCGTACTCGTTACAATAATGTGGTATATACAAGTGGCGTACTCGTTACAATAATGTGGTATATACAAGTGGCGTACTCGTTACAATAATGTGGTATATACAAGTAGTGTACTCGTTACAATAATGTGGTATATACAAGTGGTGTACACGTTACAATAATGTGGTATATACAAGTGGCGTACACGTTACAATAATGTGGTATATACAAGTGGCGTACACGTTACAATAATGTGGTATATACAAGTAGTGTACTCGTTACAATAATGTGGTATATACAAGTGGCATAGTCGTTACAATAATGTGGTATATACAAGTGGCGTACTCGTTACAATAATGTGGTATATACAAGTGGCGTACTCGTTACAATAATGTGGTATATACAAGTGGCATAGTCGTTACAATAATGTGGTATATACAAGTAGTGTACTCGTTACAATAATGTGGTATATACAAGTAGTGTACTCGTTACAATAATGTGGTATATACAAGTGGCGTACTCGTTACAATAATGTGGTATATACAAGTGGTGTACTCGTTACAATAATGTGGTATATACAAGTGGTGTACTCGTTACAATAATGTGGTATATACAAGTGGTGTACTCGTTACAATAATGTGGTATATACAAGTGGTGTACTCGTTACAATAATGTGGTATATACAAGTGGCATAGTCGTTACAATAATGTGGTATATGCAAGTAGGAGCTCACTGTTATTTATAATTATTCCTTATGTGTCAAGCAGTACACACATACATGTCACAAAGGTTAAAGACAACACCCGAAATTGTTTCTCAAATCTTACAATCACTGCTGGAAAAAGTTAAGCACAAAAATCAACACAATTATCCCGCTAACATTCACTGTAATATTGTTACCAAACATTTGAACGTGTATCACAATTACAGACATATTATGAAAAAGAGGTCATAGCACTTGTATACATTATGTCATCATTTATATTTATTTACTAAGAACTGGCTAAGCTTAACGTATTCTTCGGAAAATAGCCAACTTCGTGATACTTTTTTTCAGAATAGGTATCAATTTGTCTGAAGGAAATAGACATCTTCATTCACAATTACAGGCAACTATAGAATCGAAGTCATTGTGTTACTAAAGTAATGAATTTTGTTTTCTTTATTAAATTTGCTCCATGATTATAGCTGTCATCCGTTAAATTTAATACAAGAAGGATTATGTTGTTACCGGGACTGTCACATATACAAGACACACTTGTTTGGAGGATTCCAATGACAGATGCGCTAGAGTGTTTTTCATCCCACTCGCTAAGCAATCGTTCTCATCGTTTGTCGCTTGCTGAACAACGAAGTGATCTGAGAATAAATAATTAATGCAAGTCGGAGTTTAGCCCAGGGTATAAAAGGAGACAGGCCACGTTGAGCGAAGCATTTATCTACCAATACCATTGCAGAGCAGTGTTTCCATCGAGTAACAGCTACAGCAACGTAACAACCGGTCAACACTACAGAGCGCGTGTGGAACTTTCAACAAAAAGGTAAATCCTTTATATATTTTTTTCTTTTATTTTAGTATTTTGTTTTTATTTAAGTCTTAAGCTGTTTGTGTATTAGTTCGAACTTTCTTTTAGATTATTATATGCAATGGTATTTTCCATTTAGTTGTTTCCATTTGTTTTTCATCAGAAATTTTAAGTTGGATATCAGTTGAAGCTATTGAAGATTATTGCATATATTTGTGATGTGCGACATCAAGTATTCTATGTATACTACAATATTTAATACTACAGAATGTTACAGCATTTGTACATCAATGTTGTCACTCGTTCCCCATTAAAAACAGTTTGCTTTACACTTCCTCGATAAACGACATTTCTTTTAATAAAAATCGAGTTATTATTTCGGGTTCGATATTCAATTCCTTACATAATTTTAAGTTTTCTAATTTTTAAAATAATAATTGCTCTGTATTATATAACGGTTTTCAAGATAGAAATAAAACATGTTATTGCTCTATTTCTATTTGCATTGTAAACAATTTCAAACAAGCGCATTTCGTGTTTTTTTTCAAATACCGTCTCATCAAACCTTAGTCATTCAATTTGTTGTAGAAATTATTTACAAATGTAAATCATATCTCATGGGACCCTGATTTGTGAATGTTTTAACGTAATGTGTACGTTGTTTCTCCGCTTGTATACCGTGAACATTCTGAATATTTTATAAAGAGATATCTAGTTTATGCTATTAATTTTATGATACCTTTTATTTGCACTTTCACGAAACTCGTCGTTGTTCTGATCAAAACCTCCCATGAGACAAGTTTATCGAGAAACTTTACATTGCCTGAAACAAATCATGTTTGAAAGGCACGATAATTAAATCCAGTTTGAAATAAAATATATGTTTCTGTGTAATGGAAAATAAGTCTATTTGTTGGAAAATCAGAGTCGTAGCAACAAGTTGGCTTCATCCAGTTTTCATTAATGCTCATAAAAAACCGCCTTTCAAATGCTGTTATCATGACCAAACACGATATCTGATCAAAAATGAGAAAATCTGTAAATCAAAAATAGAAATTGAAGAAACGCTGTGCGAACAATATGTTTTGTATTTGATTGTCTAGTAATTGATTTCTTTTTTTATTTAATTTCAATATCATTTGTCGTCAGGAGTGCTCCATTAAGCTTGATGGAATCAGTGCTAGACTTGCATTTGCCATAAAACATATTTGAACAAGTCTGAGGAAAATCAATTACTTTATGTTTTCAAGATATACTTCCACTTTCAATGAGATCGAATACAGTGCTTAATATTACATACGATTCAGTAAAGTTTAATGTATTTGTAAACTGGAACCCAAATCGAGTTTAAAACGTAGGGCGTTGTCACAAAGATTGTATTAACGCGCTCTTCCTTGAAGTAAATACATTTTGATCAGTCAGCAATAAATAGGAATTTTCCTACCAGGAATATTAAAAACACGGTTCAATTTTCTGTTTATTTCTCATCTTAGGGTATGCGTGTCTGCGGATGTGATTAAATGAGTAATGTTCATTCCTGCCCGTGAGAATAAGCTATTCATCTAAATTATGTTCGCTTGACATTACTTTATCTGCTTGAAAAAAAGAAACACATTTATATGTCTGATCATTTTAATATTTCCTATATTGATATATACCACTGTCTGTTACACTGTTTGCTTGACACCTAGTATTAATATTAATGTTTTCTGATATCGCTTCCATTGTGATGAAATATTTATAACAATACAAACGTAGGGGAATAAGGGTATTGTCCAAATTTACGCAGTGAATATGTAAACAAATTGTTTTCATATGTATGCTCACTCTGGATAACACAGCCAATTTGACGAATCCATCCTCCGTAAAGCGGAAAGACACTTACTGGCTATAATTGCATTTTCTCTAATATTTAGAAAAATATTCTCCAGAACATATTCCATTCTTACCGTTCAATCATCAAACATGTTTAAATATGTATTTGGCTCATCTGAACTTACAATATCTTATTGGACTCCGGTATTGCTGCTGGATAAAACTTCCCTAATAAGAACCTTTACCAATGAATATCCGATTGAAGTTTGTCTTTAAAGTTATTTGATAATATAAACGTCATTTTTCGACAGAGTAATACAATTCTTAGTGTGTTCTTTAAAAATGCATATGTATTGATGTTTTAACTTCTTGAGGTATATTTCTATGTTCGTTTAGATAAACAAATGAACAAAAAATTAGCAAAGTTCAAAGATGTGACAGGGATTTTGAAACAAGTGTAGTGGCAAAAATATCTGCCAATTATTTATATATGTTTTCGTGCAGAAATATCGTCCTTATATAGAATCATAATCGAAACTGTCTTAAAATGTCAAATAAACTTTGAGATACATTACGTAATAGCTAAACCTTACGTATTGCTTTTTTGTCAAGAACTAATAGCCATTAAATAGATAGAAATAATCGTGAGTGAGTGTAAAACAAAAGCTACATTGCATCGTCTTACTGACCGAGATGATTACGTAAACAAATGTGTTCTTTGTTAATTTAAGTGAATCCATTATTTAAAATGAACATTTTCGAATACTTTAAACGTGTTGAGTAAAGGAAAAAAAGTTATATCACTAAGGATATTTTGAAATGTATATTTCTGAAATTGAAGGCATGATATTTACTACACGAAATAACTGTACAACCAAACACCAATTCCTGTCCGCAGTTTGGTTAAAACAGTTTTATGTCTTGCATGTTTCTCTGATAAATGCAAATAAAGTATGTATACATGTATATGGTCACTCTTCATTTCGATCAAGATCACTTTCCGATTCTCCTGTTGAACAATTAAGATGTGGTTATTCATATAAGTACAGTGGAACACACTTATAACGTACTCGATTATAACGAATAATCGGATAGTACGTAGTAACTTTTATTTCCCGACCAAGCTATTCTATACTTTATTGTATAACTACACGGTATAACGAATTTGGATAAAGCGTAATTTTGGATATAATGTAGTAATTTTTGAGTCCTAAAAGGCTCAGTACTCGGTTATAACGTAATTCACAAACACAATGCATGTTCTGTATCATTACACACACATCTAGTTCAGGGTGTAAACAAGAAAAAAATCAACAATAATGGATGTTATAACGAAATATGTTATATCCCTATGATTATAAAGAAATGTGTTATATCCCTATGATTATAAAGAAATGTGTTATATCCCTATGATTATAACGAAATGTCGCTGTATGGATATAACAATGTTTGGATATAACGAAGTGAATCTCCAGGTCCCCAGAAATTCGTTATAAGCGTGTTCCACTGTATGTAGCTTATGTTCTAATGCTTTTCAAATTAATATTCAAACAAATCATTAATGAGTAAGCTTATTCAGCTTGCACGAGAGGTTTTGAAACAAAACATACGTCAAACATGACATGATGTATGTAATTACCTTTTCCGTGGAAAACTGTCGAGTCATTCAATTTGTATGCTTAATAATAGATCATTCAGCAGTGGACACGTTATAACACGCGGTTTTGGTTTCTTGACAAATTATAACTTGCTTGGAGCTTCAGTGGACACCAAGATTTGTCTCGATATGTTCCCCGATAGTTGACAAATTTCGTTCCAACTGGTTGATGTTGATATGTTTCAGCTAATTGATGTTTGTAATTAACAATCGCCACACTACGCACTTCCATTAAATCATCCCGCGAAGATAAGTCTTACATTCAGCATTTGAAGCTTTTGGGGGATCAAACAGTAACCAGTTTTCATGACAGGTTTCATTAATTAAGAGTTCAACGGACCTCGGGGAACATATGTTCGTGTTAGTTAACTCCTGATAAACGATTATATATTGGATCAGTGGAGATAACATGTTATTAATTCGATGATAAAGTACATCGTGATATGGAATATCAAAACACGCCTTGATTTTTGACAGCCAAACATCAGACACAGCTGCTTGAATTGCTCATGAAATGTCCTCTCGGTAACTCTGCCGTTCTCATGAATAAACATTTACTTCAGATAAAATCCAGGTTACCATGCATGAACACTTAAAAATGCAAATGTATTTTAATAAAATATTACGTCAGCCAAAAAGATATGCAGTATGGTGATATTATCTACACAATTCGACATGCATATTGATTCATGCCAATGGCCTTATCATACCTGTGTTTGTGTTGCCACCCCCCCCCTCCCTCCCAGTGTGTGTCTCAAAACTTTCAAGACTGAAACTCAGACTTAGACTTCAAATTTTCACAAGTTGAATTGACCAGCCTTCCGCTGTCAATACATCTAAACAACTTGTGTACGAATAATTGTTGTTACCTTATTTACATGTTTGTCAAGTTTCATCACAATTTGTAATGTTATAACATCGTAGGGGCTAAAAGGATATTTAAGATGTCAATCTCATTTTTTGTGAATAAGGCCCCTGAACTGTTTGGTATTCTTGAAGTGTCTCTCATTTCGAGTGTCTCCTTCCTTTTTGCCTGGATCTGTCTTTGGGAGTTTTGATTTGTGAATGTGGAATTCCGCTTTCCATTCCATTTCCACTTTAAACGAATGATTCGCGGAACATTTAGAATCGGTTAAGATATGTTTGCTCAACAAACACTTAGCGTTATCGTTGTGTATGTACTCTCATTAAATATGACGTGGTGCTGTCGTCTGTTTTCTTCTGTTCCATAATTATATACTCTCGAGTTTCTAAAGTTATGTATCTAATAACATGGTGAATAATTAGCTAAACATGATCAGCTGTGTTCTTGTAAGGTGAACATCCAATCTCTCTGATAGATTTATGAAACAATTACGCGAGTTTCAACGTTTGCTTTAGTTTGCTTAGAATATGAGAAAATAAGCTAAGTATATTTAAAGTAAATCGAAATGTTTTTCAACATAGAATTGACGAAGACCAGAACTTATACAGTGAAATCTAAAGTATGTAATTAATTATAACATTGTTTTAATTTAGCTATCAAATTCTCACATTTGTGACTGCAATCTGCTAAGTACGAAACAAAGAAACACCGTCAAATCCGAGCGTTAGTTTTAATGTAACTACGGACTATGAAACAAATGTATAACTTGACATGATATGCTTTAAATGTCTAACTATGAACAGTCAAGAAAGTTGAGAGGCAATGTATCCACTTGTCTGGAGAGAATAAAACGTTAATGCTACATTGATATAAAAGTGTTGAAATGTAGAAAAAAAGCAAAACAGAAATGGAATAACACAGTAATACACGACAGTGCAACAAGAGAGATGATGCATACAAAACACCAGGGCTCCGTATTCACTAACATTCCTAAGCCTGAAATTGAGACTTAAATCTTAAATGTTGCTTTTGGTCCCAGGTAGCTAGTACAGTATAGATTTCAATAAGAGCTGACTAAAGTGTGAAGTGGGTGCTAGTACAGTATAGATTTCAATAAGAGCTGACTAAAGTGTGAAGTGGGTGATAGTACAGTATAGATTTCAATAAGAGCTGACTAAAGTGTGAAGTGGGTGATAAAAAATATTCAGACAAAATTTCGTGCAAATATAAATTTTGCAACTTTAAAGTCTAAGTCTGAGTTTCAGTCTTAAAATATTAGTGAATACGGGCCCTGACTTTTATGATAGTGTGAGACTTGACGGTTAGATAGACCGAACATATTTCACTTCATTGTGTTAGTCCAATCTTAAATGCCACGGCGCCTGTTTTATTGTCCAAATTACTGTATGAGGGTGTGTCTGATTGCCACTTCTTGTACAACAGCTGATATGATGTGACAGATACGAGATGCGACTTTCTTGTTCCTTTAGTTTCTCGAATGTGAAACTGAGTGCATCTGATATAAGCAAGCTCAATGAAATCGGTGCGCGAGGACTCATGTTGTTGATCGAAAGCGCGAAGTTCGCTCCATTTCAGCGCGTATCAAAAGCTGCATCGCTATATTTACATTGTATATATATTATAATTATTGTACATTATTACTTATTGAGTTCAATACACATCATGAGAATTTAGGTTACTAAATATTTAAGACTACGAATAGCATATATCGCCGTTATATGGTTTATTATTATTACATTATCTTCTGGGTAATAATGCGAATGTTGCAGACAAATATTTAAGTTCGCTTAAGGAGAATTAATTTCAGATTTTATTAAATTTAAAGAATTATAAGTATGTATGACAACTGAACATTCGTTAGAACTGAACGTATTACACTCGTTGCTTCAGTTTTTTCTGTTAATGTGTTAAATACGTATGCAAAATATCTTAAAAATAGAAAAATATTTCTACGACGTTCATAATTTTAGCACGTTGGCTATCAAATGATCGAATTAAGTCAACTAAAATTAATGTCGTCTTTTAGATTATGGGAAAATAAGGATGAGAAGTCATTGCGATAATCAGACACTGGATGTTTTGGGAAAGATTGGTATTAGATGTATTTTGTTGACGAGGGGGAGATATCAGGTTATTACTTTCATCAAGACTCATTGGGGGGCTTCTGTTTTAATGAACAAATCTGGTTAGTAATTATAGACACATTGCACTAATTACAAACGTGGGCTTAGAACGTAAACATTCGTGTAAATTGGATACGTTATTTGTCGCGAATTGTGCTAGATTATTCTGGTAAACATTCATAAATACGTCTTGTTTGTATTGACAAATGCGGCTTCTATGATGTGCTTTCCACTTCTGATTCATGTAAGGAAGTTATCAGTTATTTGCGACAATACATGCTAGTACTGGATGGTAACGCACGATCACTGCCGTATATATATCTGGAAAGCTGTTTTAAACGACGTAATATCAAATACAACTTCGAATAAAAGACGATGTCGAGCTTACATTGAATGTTTGGTCTGAATGGGGGTATAGTGGTCGAGGGATAGAGCGCCTCATTCCTTATCCGAAGGTCATTAGTTTGAGACCCAAATTTAGAGAGATTTCACAACGTAATTTACAATCCTGGGTGATTGACAGAGAGTCATCAGTGTAAAGATCTTGATTCACAATCGATGTAAAATCGATACGTTAAGACGAAATGTAATGACTTTCATTGTACAATATACTTTTTACAGATGTTTTGTGACTCGCTGTACTTTATCAGGAACAAGATTCGTACATATATGTGGCAGTCTCTGTGATTTTTGCCCAAATGCACCGAGACTCGTTTCAGATTAAAACACAATAAAGATGACGTCATGTTTCCACATTATGACGTCATGTTTTTACATCAATTGCAACGGCTAGTTGAAACGTTTCAGTTAAGATTTATGATTCAGCGGCGAGCGGAACGCCTATTATTGAGACGGCCCCTTTTCCTAAGGACAGAGTAAAATACATTTATTTAAAGAATAGTATTGTATCTTATTTGCTGTATTAAATGTGTGTTACTCAGAAATGTTTGTGGATCAAGTCTTGATGACCATATTAAAGTGCTTTAATTCCCTAAAAATGCAATGTCGTTTTGCAATAATATTTGTTTTGTATTGACCTCCCAATATTCATGCATTCAGAAATGTGAATAACTCAATTTCACAACCGCTTAATCACGTGCAGAATTATTCCTTTGGTTGTAGTCCTCCTAATACATTGTATGTGTTAAGGTGTCAGTTCTTTCTTAGCATCGATTCAATAGGGAAATAAATGTTCTGTTCATCATTCTCTCTTGTCCATAAAGACAAATGAGAGAAGCTGAGAAATGGGGATACTACTAAATTACCCATGAAACTTTTCACACTGAGGGGCGGATTTTCGTCAAATTTAATATTGCCGATTGGTATATTCCTTACTCTGAAAATATGTCCGGCTAAGAAAGCGTTTCTTCTGAATACATAGTTTGATCATTTGTTATTCTCATCTCATGATTAATCCTATCCCAACAATGTCTCTATGTTACAACGTAATTATCCGGTCTATGTTCTATCCTATATACTCTTGCATGCGCGGAGTAACCTACTTAATGGTACCATACATAATGTATAATTGCATAATACCTTGGCGACGTTTGCAGTCTTGATGGTAAAAACATTAGACTGATTACTGGAAATGATGTTATCATGTCGGACGCACTTTTAGTGGTAAGATCATTTCTAGCGACAACAAAACGAATTTATGCTGAGAATAATGCATTATTAATAAAACAAAATGGCTCCATCGTCACCATGGATTATTTCATCCAACCGTTTCAATCCCATTCCTCATTTGTTTAACAGACAATCAAACTTGGCATCGACGTTTCAAATTCCAATTAAATGACTTGATATTGAAGCCGAATAAATAATTACATAATGTCTGTTTAACTAATGCAAGTCTGATTGTAATTTTGCACAGCACTCATGGGGTTTAAACAAGCGTTCAACAAAATTTATTTCGAAATCAATCATTTAATTACTTTGTCATAACAATACCTGGGGTTGCTATGGTAATTTAGAAACATTATTGCAAAGCCATAAATGTAATAAAAATTCAAACTTTTGGCACCCACAGGTGATCAATGCCGTTCTATACTTTCCGTATAAGAACATAGTGCAATGTAATAGACGAATGTGTACAATGATGGTAACAATGAAAGGCACATGTTTAAATATGGTCTTATTTAAGTGTATACAAGCATCAGACAGTATGCAATTGCTACCTTGTTCCTTTAGTATATCCAACATCGCTTTTTCGATATCAGGGAATGATTAAGTTCATATAGGGTACGTGACCACCAGAGAGCAATATCCCCACATCAGCACGCAAAACATTAGTAGGAGTTGAAATGATGCAAGGGCAAACACCACTTATGAGGATGGGCGACAAGGTATTTGTCTGACGAATTACCAAACTCAATTAAAGAGATTACAAGAAGGAGGGGAACATCTCCATACCAGGCCACGGGTAAGCTGGTCATTGACATTTATCGGTTAATGTATCGTAACTTGCACTTGTCGAAGATTCATCCTGGAAAATAAAACATGAGATGCGTTTTTTTTCTCCCGACTTATTGCTTGTTTGTGTTCAAGACGTCGTAAACAATAAGGCATTTAATTTACGTTTTATTTGAAATTTATTTCATACAATTTATTTTAACTGTATAACATTCCTTCCACAAATCCTACATGATTAAAAGATTTTTGTCGTACACACTTTAATCCAAACAAATTGCCAATGTTGGTTTCGTGTATAAAATGTCGTGACTTTATTGCCATCAATGCCGGTCATTTCCACAGAAAAGAAAGTTCGGATTTAAGGATTCGACGTGGCTCGTGTGTATGATTGTTTCCACTATAATTCTTTGTTAATTCTAAAATGTAGCAGCTGGCAAACACAATCGTATTTACACCTACAACTGCTAACTCGATAAGAAAGATCTACTAATAGCATTTGTTTCGGCGCAACCGTACTAACATGGTTTTGCTATTTGCATATCAGTGTTGTGTAAACCAAATCTTACGTAAACCACCAAGGCAATTTCTCTTCAACCGAACATAGTTTGTAACCTGGATGCGGATTGGTTAACCTTCCGATAAAGGGTACGTTACCTTACCGAAATCTACTGAATTTCGGTGAATTTACCGAAATCCATTTTGGATCTGGAATGACCAGCAATCGTAACAGTTCGACATTTGTTTAGGTTGCACAACACATCTTAACCTTCAAATTGCGTTTTTCAAGATGTTTATTGTTTTCTTTCAATTGGTAGCGATTGCAAACACTGACATGATGGCTTTAAATAATAAAAAATGTTGCAAATGAAGAATTAACTAGAAAACCGTCTGGAATACTAAGTATTTCAAACTGAAATGATACGTGTAATGTATGGTTATGTTTTGATGATAGTAAAACCATATGAATATCAAATGATTGTATAATATTATCCAGAAACATCTGCATCATATCAGAGTTCAAACACACACAATGTTCTCTTTACGTTTGCTCTCCATTTCATAAAATATTCATATATGACATTTTCAGGCTTATACCTTTCATATACATTACTTATACATCCAACTGGTTACACCATACAGCAATACGATAACTACTTGCATAGTTGATAGTCATACAACGATATCGTTTCCACAGTTTTACAAACGCATGGCAAATGTGTGTAAATACTGCTAATATTTCTTTTATTTATCATAAACATTCAACGTATATTAAATGCTACCATTTAAACCAAAAATCGATCATTCTATCGCGATATTGGATTTTGAATTACACATTAATGTATGTATGTTTACATTACTGGTATATATTGTTTTCAAACATGCTTAATGTCTCGACAATGTTGTTACGATTGACAATGCTTTGTTTTAATTTTGATCCTGATAATGTAAAACAACAAGCTATGAGTCTTATATTACGTTGTTTACTATCAAGGGATTTAAATTCATATTGTTTAATCGCCTAACGTATAAAGTCGACCTTGAGAAGTTTGTAAACATAATGTAGGGATGATTAAGGTGGTACAAGGAACGCCACATTCATGGTACAATGTCTCCCCACACGCAACCCAGGGTAACATCAGTATACAAATCACTAGAAGCAGAAGTGTGCGGACAAACATCAATGGGATGAGGTATTAAGGAATATTTTGGCTGAATTTCGAAACAATTAAGGAGAGTGCAAACATTATATCGCATGGTGTCAGTTATAAATTGCAATCATTTTCCCTGTGAGGTTTTGTGATTATATATACTGAGTCAAAAAGGGACAGTGTGAATTGGTGATATGGATATTGTTGATACCTTGGGGGCCAAACATGGACATATTGGTACCAACTGACAGATAATTTTAATTTCCATCTGGCGGTATATTTTCTGTTATCGGTGTTGCATCTTGATGGGTATATTTTAGGTGTTTACCCCATTGTTTCGAAATATGTCCATAATATCACATGCATATATTCTTGTTTGACTAAGCATATATTTTCTCAACCAATTAGAGTAAACATGACTGAAGAAGCCGACCAGAAAATGACATATAAAACATTCACCGTAAAATTACGAGGAGACACAAAATATATACATGCATGCAAACAATAACATACATGACGTTAGGATAGGAGTATCGCCTTGGTACGATCAGAAGGAGGTTACATAGTCTTGCAGTTCGTTCAGAAAGTCTTTCTCTCATATGGCACGTTACATTATATTAACGAATGAATCAAATTATATCAATTGATCATTTGAATTCCCGCAATGTTTACTTTAACGTCTCAGTATCTCGCAATGTTTACTCGACCATTTAATCAAATAGAGATTAATTAGATTTTTCAAAGACAGAATTTCAATACGAAACAACATTAGAAAAAATAAAACAATACGGGTGAAAGGTTTATAGCGAACGTTCTTCAGGCTAACGAATGGAATTTTAGACATGTTCGCTAGCTGAGACGTGACGGTATTTTCTTTTCATTCAATTCATTCCAATTAGTTCGACCGACCTCATACTGAAATGCAATGCGTAATGTCTGTATAATATTTTCAGTATTAAATGCAACAATACTACACTGTATTTCAAACTTAGTTATCTAAAACGCGAGTCCATTTTAAAGCCTAGCAATTAAATGAAAGCGAAGGATGAAATCGAGCGGGAAATTCCACATACAAAGGGTCAATTCAACGAGCCTTTGACAGTGATTACATATCAGTCATGTCTTTGTTGCAGTTCCGCATCGTCCGCTTTGCAGAAGGCATCACAACTCACCATTCTGTATAATTATGATTCAATCAGTGTGCATGAAATTCTCGGAAATATTGATTAACAGATCTTTGACTTGATACCAAATTTACATAATACAACGCCTTGCATGCGTATTAACTAGTTTATTACTCATGTGACATAAATAATAAATGCAATGCCTCTACGTCGATTATCAATAAATTAGCATAATCAATATACAATATAGTGGTTTGCATTTATATAGCTCACACTTGGATTAAACATCAACAAACAACATGTTTACATAATACTTCGGTATTTGGTTATGCGCCCGACTATTTAAAAAAAACAATTATGCCGTACAGGGAACGCCACATACATAAGACAGTGCCTCCCCACACAGACGTCCGGGAAAAACAACAATCCATAAAACATAAGGCACTTGATGTGGTTAAAGTGTACATCGTGGTACTCGTGTCTCACTGTAATATTGCCAGAAACCACAGTTTTGTTTATCAACCATTTGCGTTTTTGCATCGTGAAAGTTAAACACAAACATCTTTATCGATCAATTTAACGAAACGCATGACATCCACAACGAAATTTAAATATATAAGACAACGGAAATATCTTAGGCTTTCTGTCTGTTTTAAAATGTGTAATTGTATTTGATAAAAACTGCAGAACAGTGATTTTTGTTATGATTTGCAGACATCTAATCCAGTGTTGCCTGATGCTGCTGATGCATACTCAGATATATGCACATAGCTTGATGATGAACGCATTCATAAATAAACAATTATTTTATCGTGTTAAGCATGTACATAGCTTGTACATATTTACTATTGAACCTCCCCAGTCTCAAATGTTGAATAATGTTGTTTCCTGCTTGTCTGTGTTGGATGCCTTGTTTTATGTATTTGAATCTTTGTGGCAACTTAATCTCTCTCTTGTAAAACACGCTGATTGTTAAAACTGTTGTTTTTGTCTAAGATATTATCATGTTTTCGACGATATCGGAGGAATACATTATACATTGTATTTGGGATAATGCATATTTATTATTGTTCATGTTTGTTTGGGTAAAAAATAAATAAATATAGCATACTATTTCTTCAAAAAATAATTATAGACAATATGCCGTAAACAAAGTTTAAAACTAATGTAGGAGTCAACTTATGTCACTAGTGGTTAATTTTACGGATATTTTACAACGACCTCGGCATGATATGATCTAAAGTATAAGACCGATGCTGGTTAAAACTATATTTCGGTGCGTTTTATTGGTAATGTTATCAAATGTACAATTGTATCGAAATGCTACGAGAGGTCAGCAGAAAAATGTTTTGCCCAGAAGATAATTGGTATATGCAGCTACAGAATTGACAAATCACCATTTTATTCCCAAATATCGTGATACTGAACTATGCAATAAGATGTGAATTACAGCTCTCTGTGGTACACACACACGACATTGTAACATGCCTAACGGAAATAACAACACTCAGGAAGTCATGTTGCATCTGTAAAGCCATGCGTTAAATGAAGATAATGTTCCCAGGATGGAAATTGGAACATACAGCGATACAAACAGAAACGCTAAGATGGATTAATATGACTTGAGTAGAATCGACAGCATGCAATGTTGTGTTCTTTATGTCATATTATACTATTAGGGACTCAATAGCTGTTGTACATGATGTGATACGCTCCGATAAACCATTTATTACCGAGGCGATAGCTAAAAGGTCAATAATAATATTTAGGTGCATTTTAACATCACGTACAAGAGCTACGAAGTCCATAATTGTTTAATATATAATTTATTTTCTTTTTTATTCCTAAAATATTTACACTATATGTAACCTTTGAGCCGAAGCAACCCGATATTTAGCCAGTGTTGACGTGAAATGATCTCTGCCAATGAACCGCTTGAATGAACTAATTATGGTCATCCGAAACGCGCTTCGGCGATTTCCGTAGCTTTTGTAAGAAACCGACTACCATAAATCAAGATTATTTGGATTCCATTGTTGCTATCAATAAACCAGTAAATATCAGTGAAAATTGGTGAATATCGCATATTACGCACTTGCAAATATTACCCTTGGACCAATTCGACCACATGTCCATTTTTGGATAACATCAATGAAAAAATAAGGTTAACTAATTATGAATGTTAAACGTCTAGTGGATATGTATACAATGCAAGGATTGGGGTTTAGCAACCAAATGTGTGAAGTTCACAATATGACGAACCCATATAACATTTATAAGAACTGAAATAATTCAAAGAAATATACAAACTAAATGGAAAACAAAAGAATAAAAGTTTTAAATAAAACCGCAAATGTGTAATAGAATTTATTCTATCCGAGCTATCCTTCGAAAACGTCTGTCTAAATAACTTGTAAAATAAAACCCTTTACAGTGTCACTAACTTTTATCATATCAGGCAAGTTGAACAGAACATTACCACTGATATACATTTGTATTCATGTTTGTTATCGTTTGTCAGACGAGCAAATAGCATTACCGCTCTGCACACCACATGGGATTGTTGTGACCATCAGTTGGCGTGATAAGCATAATATTTGATGGTAATCAACACGGCTTGTTGTAAAGTCTGGTTCCGTGGATAGGGGGCGCTATTTACACACTTCCTGATGGTAATATTAATAGACGTTGAGTGAATTACCATAACCAATGAGACAATATTATAGTAAATGACAATGCATATTGAATGCTATCACGAGAACATTACCCAATCCTATTTTCCGAGAAGTGCGATCGGAATGCCGTGAAATTGATAACCATATTAAACTAACTGTTTATGTCTTGTGTTCGTTTTACATTGTAATTGTACATCATGCGTGGAATCAGCAATTTATGTCAGGGGGTAGGGGTTCAAGCTTCTGGTAAGGCAATGGATGTAAGTCAGCTTTTGGAGACCCTATATTTTTGCAATGCAGTGCGTTTTCTTGTAATGTAATACGCTAATTGTTCACACATACTCTGATATAGGATTAAATATGGACAACCATAGTTTTCCAAAATTTCATGGGATGGAGCCTGGTCCTTCCTCTAGATCGGCACATGTGTGTTCATCATGTCTTCTTGTACTTTTGGAATGGCTGCGAACTTTGTTTGTTTCACTTCATGCTTGAACACTCCATTCATTGTACAGCAGAATTTGTGCAGAGAAAATGTACGAAAGTATGAAAATCAGTAAACGACGCTTTGTTTGAAGATGCAATATTATTGAACAGACTTCTTCCTAAGACTAAATGAATAGTGCAAGATGGGGACGATTTTTCCAGTTTATTACAATGAGCTGTCTGTAAAATAACGAACAGCATAATGTGAATAAATAGACGTACAACATCAGTTATAATCACCATGGTTACGTATAAGAGTAAACTTTGCAAAACTTATACGAAGAAAACGCAATGCTATCGATAACTGTACATAATTCAAATTGAACCTTTAATGTAATGCTGAAGTTGGCTTATGACATAGATCATAGGACGATGGTAACGTGATGAGTAGAACAACAAGTACATATATTATGCAGGTTATCGACATCACTGTTGAATTATTATGCAATAAACGAATTCATAGGTATAAATTGCAATCGTGCCATCCTATAAATACGTGCATCCAGACAGATAATGCCTCCGGTGTATCGGTAACTTTTTTTTTACTGCATGACATAAACAACAATGTTATTGATTTTACTGGAAGCGTTAATAACGTGCTATACGATAATTGTGATGCGCTCATGAAGCACGTAAATACTAACAATGCTGCCATCTTGCACACATGGGGAACATCTTAAAGAACAGTCTTGAACAGAAGTAATACGTATTTCAGGTTCATACAGATTATCGAGTTATATACATTTGTGTAGACCATTCAATGTCGTGTTGTTCAGCATGAGTTTCTATTTCAATTGTTAAAATGATTTTTTATGGTTTTACCCATCTCAAGAGTTTTGTCAGTCCCCCCACCCCCCTTATTTCACATTGTATGTTTTATTTCGCATCCTAATGATCTGTGTAGGGAGACCATGTTTGTGTGAATGCGGCGTTAATCTTTCCTAGCTTTCTCACTTTAATGCAACTTTATACAATATACACTAAACACCATAAACAGCGCAACTATTTCACTTAGCCATCATTTTGTTTCAAGCGTTAATCGCGTTTTATTGCTACAAATGTGTAAATCATTGATCAAAAATAAAACTATGGCCCTAATATTCATATTTCATAACTGAATAAGTTTAGGAAATTAATTTTGATATTTAACTTATAATGTTTTCTTTATAATGTCACCGAGTTGACGCGGACATTATTTTAGTTGCATTTTTAACGGTGTGGAGTATATACACGATAGCCTGTTTTAAATACCGGCTAGTTCAGTTGGTAGAGTGTTAGACTGTCACCCGGCAGATCAGGTTTCGATCCAGGGTTGGACAGGTTATGTTCTTCTGTGACATTGGCTATGCTCATTGTCCTCTACATGTGGAGAAGTTGTCAGTTGCTTACGAAAGAACTAGTTAGCACTGGTTGATAGACTCCAGGAAAACTGGTTCGGTCAACTGAAAAAATTGTTGACAAACGGCGTACATCCAGAGGAAAATTAGAGGTTGTAAATTAATTTTGAGGAAACTACACAATAGAAATCTGTTCAAGAACATATTGACCAATAGACACAGCGAGCACATTCACAGTAATATCGACTCAGTTTGAATATAACGTAGTTAATTGAATGTAGAAAAGACACCATACCCATTCACCTATCCTCACACTATGTAATAAGTATCTGTATATCATTCTGTACAATATTGACCCCTAATAGATTGATTTCAACTTCCAACATTCGTTCAATAAATTTTGAACGCCATACAATCATTGGCAGAACGAATTAATTAACCATTCAATAACTTTCAATGCGTTCATTTCCTTCCATTTATTACCGATTTCAAAGACATATATTTCCCCGCATATTGTAAATGGTGACCCGTGGAATAACATGTTTACAGCTCTATCAGACATATTTAAGGCTTTTTTATGAACACCATAAAATGATGTCTGTTGTTATGCATTGACAGCAAACATCGCATGTCTTGAATGAAATAATTATCTCGTATCAATTAGTTGTAAACTTGTTTGAATTATTTGAATAAAATTAATGGTCCCATGCAGATATGAAATTGCGTTTATCATTAAAGAAAACATGTTGTGCAAGTGATGTGTGTTCGCATCGTTTCCATCGAAATGATGGATTTTATAAATATAGTGGCCGAATCGAAATTAAACGCTTTCAAAATATTCACACAGACACTGACACCCCGGTTGCAGTAATAACTATCACGTACCTGCATTGACTCTTTGGCATTTTATCGAGCCAACTAGTAATTATAGAGTAAAACGAATTGTTCCTGCAATGACATTTATGGGTTAAAGTTGCTAATTAGCGAGTTTCTAAATCATTCGCCTACGGGTTTGATTTAAATATAGACAATATGAATCACGCCTTTGATGTTCGAATATAAATTTTACACACAGTCGCCGATCACCGTATATCTAATTGCAATATATTGTTTTAGACTTTTAGCCTCCAGGTGATTTAATAATGTAACAAACACAAGACGTATTGAACTAATTCTTACACTCGAGACGGATGATAAACGAGAGCTTTAAGTTAACAAATTAAAGTTCACTGTTAATTCAATTAAATAACTCATGTCAGAGATACGATCCAAAATGAATAATCCCATAAGCACTTTTTGGTAGAAACTGTTGAAATATTGTAGTTTCGATTGGTAAAAATGTATGATAGGGGTTCGAGATGGAATTTATGAATCTTGGGATTCAGTTATGTAATCCACTTTCGGAGGCAATCGTGTAAAACGACCATGATTTCATGAAAATTCAACCAGTAAACACAAATAAGTTTGCGAACATGGATTAGACAAAAACAAAAGGCTTCGCTAAAATAGCTTCTAACCGAAACAAAAATAGGGAATGTTTTGAAACGAGCATAACCGAATAAACGGTTGATATATGTTTTGCCATTTACGTTTTGATTGCTTAAAGGTAGTACTTTTTGGAAATTGTTTATGTAACTATTTAAGACAATGTGACAGAAATTAATACATCTATAGTCATTTATCTTTCATCTTTGGTTCAGAAGGGGACGTTGTCCGTTGCTTGCTGTAGAACAGTTAAATACTGGTTGATGTCACAAAATTACCTCTGTGCATTCCTGTAAACATTGTTGAAAGTCGAAAGACTTATGTATGGAATATGATACATTAATGCCAAAATACAACTTACTGTGACAAACGCTGATATCCATTGATCAATGAAATGTGTTTTATAGGTTACGTCACTTTATAGTTAACATTGACAAACCCGCATGGAAATGTATCTACTGAAACGTCTTAAATGACACATTTACCATGACTTTTTGAACAACTATAGCACGGTTTTATTAACCGCGAACGTAAAAATATATTATTTGGACCATCACATTAAAAAGTAGGTGTATTGAAATGTTCGTGCTTGTCCGTAAGCTTGACTGAGAAAAAGACGAGGTTGCGTTTTGATAGAAAAATAATCCAAACAGCATAACAGTTTTACGCGAGCATTTCTTTACCTTAACTGACATGGATCGGTCCTGAAAGTTTCATTCACCTGTTCGCGGTCACTCTAACAACACTATACAATGCTGTTTAAATCAAGGGCGTTGGCATTGCAGGTTGCTGCACCTTCCGGATACTGCTGACAAATAAATAACACATTGCTGTACAAATACGATAAACACGCAATAAAATTATTGCTTTCACATAGTTTCTTTGAATATGAAATGTCAGAGTGTCTCGTTTTGATATCGAACTGCAATCCCTCAAATAAAATGTTCTATTATGTCGATACTATGGTGAAATAAAAGCCATACAAGTGTCAATGAATGTTTTATCTTACTAGATGAAGTGTGGACATTTTTACAAAGCCATTACATTTTAATGTTAAATTTACGTGCTATGAAATGTTGCAATCGGTCAGAAAGCAGCAATAGAGATATTGAAAATGTTCTCAGAATATTAAGTTACGACAATGCATTCAATTTCTTGTATCATACTTTCAAGAAGTGTGATTTTGTAACAGTACTTCCTTCAGACACTGAGCTTAATATAAACGCAATTATAAGTTGTGGTTGTCGGCATCATCATTTCAATCCACATCAAACCTCTACTCAACCCTAGCATATGCTATCCTATAATAAAGTTCCCATACACATTCTCTGATTCCATAACATTCCTGTTCGATATAAATGTCAAAGTCAGTCATGGAGGTAAGGAAACATAGCACAAGAAAGACATTCACACAACAACCCCGTCTCCCCGAAGATCTCTAAGTTATTTATTAATACATACAATACTATTTATTTTCAGAAATGGATATCAAGACATCAACTGTTGTGGCCGTATTAGCATCATGCATGGTCCTCGTGCAATCCTTTGCTTTACCGACTCAGGGCAATGAGGTATGTTCTTTACTGCATGCATGAGTATATTAACGCCGTGTAATAGTAATCGTAGAAATTTACTGTACATGTCGTTATTTTCGAATTATTATTAATACAGGGCTACTTGTTTGCATTACAATATTTGCCTAAGCGTCTTCTTCTACTGCAATACTCTTCAAGACTTATTTGCAAGTAGTATTAACATGCTGCTTATATCAGATTATGCGAGCGATCAAAAGGTTACCACCAGCTTACACTGCAATATACGCCATATTGTGCATCCAAAGTAATAATGTCTTGTCTAAATCCATTGGCTTTTAACAGTCATTTCTGTTGGCTCAAATACAATACTGGCAATATATCTATAGACTTGTTTTTGCAGGAAGCATCAATATCTAGACATTTCAATTACATGAGATTACTGACAAGCACCACTTATGATTTGCGCTTGACAAAGCAAACATATGCTCCGGTCACTGTCTGATACGCGTTGTCTCTGCATTAATGTGTTAGATACCGTATAATGTATGTAATATGATTTACAGTACTTCACAGGCCAATACGATCACAGTATTCTCAACTAATTTTGCCACAACTGCAGTACGTTTATCATGTAAAAGTAGTATGTGATAAACACTATCAACTAACATGGTTATATTGTAGGAACTATTGACAGCGGATAAACGACCAAAATACATGGAAACCAGACGAGAATTATCAGAATTCAAGGATCTTCTTTTATTTGCTTTGGACGAAGTAAGTAAATTTGATGAAATTTGGAATAAAGTCTGATTTGTAGGCTGTTGTTCGAGTTTATATCAACTTTCAGAATGTGAAAATGTGTTGCAGTCAATTAAATTACAGCTGTGATGTCATGCTTCTGTTCTCACCTTACCCGGTAATACAATCCTGTATTTGACCGATTATATTCGATAAAGTATGTTCTCAATATAAAAGCTTAATGTAAGTGTATTAAATTTCATTGATAGGCATCGCATTGAATGAAAATTTATGCCTGAAAGTAATATCTACAGGTGTTAATTGAAATGTCATGATGTGTATTTGCGGGCAAGAGAGATATAACACAGTATATAATGTATACATATAATGACAGTTAGGGCCTGACATTATTAATAATCGCGGCTATTTTTATAACTTGAGTTTAAAACACAAAATTTAAACTTCAAATTTCAAATGTACGTATTATTATTAAATAAAAGGGCGAATGTTAGAATATATTCGAATACCAAAATTGCCATTCGTTGACATCCCTACTGTATATACAATGTGAAGACATGTGTATCTTCTTTACATGGGTGAAAGGGTTCCGTAATATAATAGTTTACGTTCATTTTAATATTTTGCATGTAAATATTAAAATAGATGATAGCACAGAAAAAGAAAGTACCGTGTTACCGTGACAGTTTTTCTAGCGTGAATGGATTTCGATCAAGCACCTTGAAAAGTGTTGTTTTAATTGGATCAACATCAACCGTCATCGTAACAAAAGCAAGATATGTCGACGACGATCACGCCTCATCATTTTGCTTAGCGCCAAGTTGTCCCGCAAAATTAGATCGTGCTGAACCTAATAGCATACAGAAAAAAGATTGAATATCTCTACGTCATTCTCGATTTCCACTGTTTTATGCGATGAACTCGGTTCAAATGATTATATAATCACATTAATATCAGCTCTTCTGGAAGAAAGTATCGAAGCGAGTAATTTGGTTTTCGTTATTCGTCTTTAAGATTAATGAAAGCTGCTTAGTGTAAATTTACGAAGAAAATTAATTGCTTATGAATGAAATGAAGGGCCTTGCGAATTGATATTAGTCGCACCAACTCATTCAACTTTGGAGAGAGCGTCTGAAGGCATCGATACATTTTGTTTGAGGTGATGTTAAATATCTAATTATCCTTAGGATCTAGACATTGTTGTATCTCCACGGCGCTACTTTTTCTCGCTAGAGCTGTGCGGCTGTTTCATATCATGACCTATTTACATGTCAGTGTTTCTTGGCGTATAGTGTTATCACGGATCGGAAATCTTTGTTAATGTTGACAGCATAACAATTTAATTAAACTGTTCACATTTCAGTATTGATAGCACATCTCGGTAAAACAATTTAAATTCAGAAAGATATCGATTGTCTGAGCAATTAAATCAATTTGATATAGAAAATGGGATGTTGAATGTAATCAAAGCCACAACGTTTATATGAAGTATTTACAATGTTAACCTCAAGTTTTTCGGCGCAGCTATTTGCATATAAGTGTTGTGCAAACCAATAAAATCTTACGTTAACCATTAAGGCAATTTCTCTTCATCCGAACAACGTTTGTAACCTTGACACGGACTGGTTAACATTTCGATACAGGGTGCGTTACCTTACCCAAACCACTGAATTTCGGTGAACTTAAAGAAATCCATTTTGGATCTGGAGTGACCAGCAATCGTAACATCTCGACATGTATGTTGAACAACCAATTTCAACCTTCAAACAGCGCCGACCATCTTCTTTCAAGCTATTTCTTGTTACGTACTTCCACTGAATAAAAAGAATAGTATTCATGTTAAAATTTCTTACAAAGATCAAAGGTGCTAAAGAAGTAACGCTGAGAAGTAAAGACCACGTACAAAAGGCACAGCCTCCCAAGAAGCACGATGAGGCGTGAACATATTTAACTTGAAATACGAACGTTATTTATGTCATAGGTTGTAACAATCCGATATGACCAGTTGGTGAGCCGCCAACTAGTTAAAAAATGGTTACCATTTGCCTACCTGCCTGGTGCCTGGCGATAAAGGATAGGAATCGGGAAGTAAATGTGTTCAGAATGTAGGTGTCTCATAAGTCAGAAATGACTGGTCCTCTTTACATAGGAATGATAATATAATAAATACAACACTTGACTTTACTTTTAAGTTGACCACACGCAAAGTGCATTATTATTAATTGGTCACTTGATAAACATGTTATATTTCTCACTCCCTCGAGTCGACGTTTCGATTAATAAGTTAAATTTTCTGCCAAAGCCAAATGTGAGGACCCTATGGACGTTTGTGCACGACATGTTATTAGCTTGCATCAAGTTACAGACGATGTCTTTTACTTCGATAAGCACGGTGCTGATCTGTCACGACCATTGTAAAAGAATAGGACAATAATTAGATCCACTCAATAACAAGATGCCAGACAATGTACACCACGTTAGTGTATGATAATTGTTATTGTTGATCCCAAAGGATTGCTACCATGACAACTATAGTTGCTAAAAGAATGACTGAGATACGTAATTAAAGGGGATTAAGTTCAACTGATCACGAATAATGTTTTGCGAGCCAGAAAATAGGCATTCAGTATAGCACCCAATTGTGAGCTCTTCTGCATTTTTTTTCTGCGAATAGTACAATGTGAGTCTGAAGTTGGGTTCAATTTAGAGAGACGTGTTTTATTTCTTATATTCCTTTTGTATTGTGTTGACTTTACCGTAAATGGCAATTTGTAACAGCGTACATTTGATGCGATGTTGGACTTTTTCTGAATCAACGTCAAGTGCGAAGTTGGCAGTGCAAGGTTGGCATGCCGACAAAGTGATTTCTTTGTATTTAAGAATTGTTTCAGGCAATTAATCAGGCAGTTGCGGGGCTGTGCGCCCGTTGTGCTGCTAAGTGTCTCTTCATGTGTATTGTTGTGCAGACAGTATTGATCCCAGTTCCCTCCCATTCCTTGGTTTCATTGCACAAACCCGTTCCCATTGTATCCTCACTTCATACCCGGACCGTTTTTACAAATGTAAATCAAGACTAAACACAGAGATAACAATAGAAAAACAAGTTATTTTTAACATAAACGGTAAAGAGTTAAGCACACATCTCATTCTTGTGTAAAAATGATGAAACGAAAAGCTCGACTTCCAACCGTTCACATTCCTTGGTTTCGCACAGATAACGTAAATAGGACGAAGTTTTTCATGTATCAGTTTACTGTCAGTGTAAATGACTGCTTACATCTGTTTTCCAAGCACCATTCTGCCTATTCGATTTTTGTAAAAAGTACGAATTCTAAATGTGTTCGACTTCATTTGAGCGCACCCCTAACACTATAGTCATTTGGCATTAGTTGGTAGAACCATGTCTGGGGCCATCTTTATGTCACCATAAGTATCAGATGATAAAGTAATCAATTGTCAGTATGATGCTGAAGTATCTACTTCAATAGGACAAACATTGCAATAATTCCCCCATAAAGGTTTTACAGCATCTAGATAGCTTCAGTCGATGTAGGTACATGGCAATCTATTTCTTGTTGGTGCTTTTTAGTAGGGTGATAAAGAATTCAATTAGTTGATTTAATGCTTTGGCAATATTTTGTTGTAAGTTACGTAGTGCATTTGTCGGATAAATCGCAAAGCATCAGTGATTCTATTGACCAGTTCTCCAGATTCTCGTCCAATATATGAAAACATACAATATGTAACATGGATAGAAAATCTAGATGACACGGGTGGATTACATGACATTGGCAATACAAGTATATACCGTACATGTACAATGTCTTTGACATCCACTGAAGCGATATTGAATTAGATCAAATAATTAAATATTGATTATATTGATTTGAATGTTCATAGCCAGCATGATAGTAAAATGAATTATTTCAATGTTAAGCACTAAAAGTCTTGAATTGTTGTATTTATTTTAAGAATATTTTTGTACTGACAGTAAGCAATATTTGCCCCATATGGCAATATGAAATCGAAATGACCATATGGAAGAAATATTGTTTCCTGCTTGCAAATAGTGACATCACATGTGGCGTTTTCTTGAAATGACGTCACTTACAGAAGAAGTTGTCAATCCCATAGCAGCACTCATTTATAATACTTGCAATAACTCTTCTCTTATCACAGCTAATTGAGGAAGGGAAAATCAGCCATAGCGTATTTGCCGATCCTGATCTTGTCAACAAAGGAACCAAAGACAAGAGAGGTAGACGTCTTGCATTATGTGTCCAACTCTCACCAAGAGGCGACTACAAGCCAACACCCTGCTGGAAGGATGCAGGCAAGTTACCTTGTTACTCATATTTTATGATCGTTATATTTGTGTACTATTTGTTGACTGTTAAATTGTGTAGGGACGGTATATAAAATGTGTGTAATATATGTTCGAAATTGTAGATTCTTGTCAAACTTGTGTTACATTGTGAAACGATTCAACAACTGATATAGTTGCCACATTGAATGGAATTCCTAAATACACTTTGTAGTGCACGTAGTTGCCTTTGAGATATTGATTAGGATGGCATTGGCATAATTTGACCGACAATGAAAAGCATAACGTACTTAATGATTCTGAACTATCTAATGATAAGTTTCAATCACAAAACGAACTAAATACGTTCTAAAGATTGATTATATATATTTTAATTACGTTTTGTTCAGAAGTAGAATACACTCTATCCAAAAACACGCGAGTTAATTTATCAGTTAATTGTATTTTGAAACAATTTTTGCAATGTAGAAATAACAAATATAGCATTATGTTCTCTTTACAGTCTAAATATTTCTGGTAAGACAAATTACTGCAAGTCAATACCATCCCCTAGTTTATTTGCCTCATCAACATTTTTATGATTGATTTGATAAAACAATATAAGTTGAATTCTTACTTACTTTGTTGGTAAGGACGCATGTTCGATTTTATGTTGGTTTGGTAGTGTTCGGTTCGTTTATACCTTAGCAGTTTTGTTAAGAATTACAGTCATAACTATGGTATTTTCATGATCATCATTTACCTTAGAATCACGCTACTTTTCATTATTTCAAACTTCATCAAGAGCACCACCCTGTAAGCAAATCGCTAGCTTGTATTTTGTTTACATGATTAGTGTTCTGTGTTTGTTTTGTGTAAATTGTGTTTACAGTTTAAATTTGTTTTTGTATGCAAATGTGCTGTTTCACAACGTATTGTAGAGAATGTTTCTTAATCATCATGTACTCATACTGAGTAACCATTTTACTGTTTAGATATGTTTTGTATGCAAATTCTGTTCCGAGACGTATGGCAGATTTTTATTTCTTGATTATATTGTATGTATACTGATACACCATTTTTTACATATTATTTAGACGATAACTCGTTTTGGAGATAATAACATGGAACGTAAGTATAGCAATCACCGTGTTCTCATGTTTTATACAGTGCTATACGGTAACAATAACAAACGCTTCAATCTATGCTGACGTGGCCTCGTATTATAGCAGCTTGTAGCAACGTGCCGTGTTAATATTACCAAATACAATGGTTCTTTCTTACAAGACGAATAAAGTAATTTAGCGTAAAGTCATAATCTTCAGGCCCCATGTTCACAAAGGATCAAATGATCTGGATCAATTTGATCCAAAACAATATTTGGCTGATTCATGAAGCAATTGAACATTTGTCCAAGTACTTCTCGTAATCATACACAATATACATAAACATCTTCTTATAAACATTGTGAAAACATACTAAACGTCCCCATGGGTGTTGAGAAATTAATTCATTAAAATTATGACTGAAACTGATCCAGATCAAATCATGATAAATTTTCCAAAATCGGTCATAACTTATTAATGTTCACCTTTTTCTTAATAAGCATGACATTTGAATTTAAAGTCTTCAATGTTTAAAGTTTTGCAGAATGTTCATATCTGTCGCAGTATGTAAAAAGATTTAGCTTTGAATAATAGTTTCTATAATTTTTTTGAAAGAACCTATAAGTGATATTGATCCAGATCCTGAAAACGGATTCTTTGAACATAGGGCCAGTGAGGGCGGTACAGGGAACATACAATGCCCTTCAAAAGTTCCTTCACAATTTCCCATTGCAAATAGTGAATTTTCATATTTGTTTCACATGCATTAAATCGAAAATGCTTTTTAACACGGCAATAATTTTCAATATAGTATTTTATAAATTTGTACTGAAACAAATTATCTTATTCTCAGTTACACATATCCATTGGTTTCGGATGCAGGCCGGTTGATGCTGCTGCCGAGATGTGCAAATTGTTGATTCATAACTATTCATGATAGAAGTGGGATGAACAATTTTACTTCATGGCCATACATGTTTTATTTGAAATTATGTAAGAAAAAGTAACGAAATTCAAAATATTCCAGTGTGAAGAAACATTTTGATGGCAGTGTATGGATGTACAGTTGACCCGCACTACAGTTTCCGATCATCAACCTCATTTTGCAATATTAACACGGACGAGGATTTCGCCTGCTAACTAAAACAGAACATTCATTATAGATATTAAATTCTGTAGCTTCAGGAGAGTCACAGGGCATTCATAATTGTATCATTATCGGTACCACACAGCTGCGCACTTCAAATACTCACATGTAATTAAATTGAAAATTCCCCAATGATGGTTTTATCAGTGTTTGTACTTAAATAGGTCGGTGTAATGTTGTTAACTATTGCGTGCACAAACTGATTAAGCAACATGTAACGTTTTGTATTGTAACTGAAAATGACAAGTGTCTGCTGGAAGTTAATAAGTATTTATTTATTTATATTATTAAATAAAGAATGACTCTAAAATACAAGGGTGATCGCCACTATTGTGTTAAAGATGTATTGTATCTGGCTCATCTGAACATACAATGTTTGAATTGGCATTATCGAGAATTGTGGTTATATTAGCTAAAATATCTCTAATAAGAACCATTGCAATGTATAACCGATTGAAGATATCATTTTTACCATATTACTAACAGACACAACTTGTAAAATAGCCTGATTGTTAAAAAAATGAAGTGTTTTTATTTTATGATGTACAAACATCTTTCTTCAACAAATATGGATCAATCCAATATGAGTTCAGTCTTTGTTAATGCATGTTTATTGATGTTTTAACTATAGGAAATATATAGTTCATGTCTGTTTAGGTAAACAAATGAACACAAAATATGCATAATATTACTTTAACGGATCATACAAGCAAAATTAATTTAATAATATTAGCTAATATAATTGTATAGGGACGTCTGGGAATACTAGTATTTCACTGCCAATATTTAGGGCGCAATCAGAGCTGGGACAGATGACCATTCTTTGTCGAGCAATCCTTATTGTTAAAACAGAAAAATATACGAAGGCACATAGTTTAATATCTCGGGACACGTGGCGGAAGTATTCAAAGGGTTGTAAATTATTTCACTTTCTTTATAAATTGAGGAAGCATCAGTTCACAAGGGGAATATGTAAGCTCAACCCATGCCATAATTGAGCACTGCTATGGGATTTACAACATCTTCTGTTAGTGACGTCGTTTCAAGAAAACGCACCATCTGATGTCACCATTGGCAATTAGGAAACAATATTTACTCCATATGGTCACATCGTTTTCATATTGCCATATGGGGCAAATATCCTTACTGTTAGTACATGGTGACGTCACATGCGACGATTTCCGGAAATAAAGTCACTAAAAGAAAAGGTTGGAAATCGCACAGCGGCGCTAATATGTAACTAGAATATACAATGGAAGAACGGCACTAGTCCCCAAACATTCGAATGGTAGTAGTTACCAAAGTATCAAGTAATATAGTCACTATTTTCGTCACTTTCTCTGGTAGAACATATCTATTATTGCTACCAAATGAGCCGAAGTAATTGCATACGAGCTCTGATTGAGGGGTGTGATTATGGTCGACTAATATGTATTATTATCGTTGTCGTCAGATGGAAGTAATTTGGTACATTTTCGTACTGACGCAAACTAAATAAATGATCGAACAAAGGTCGTATCTTAAAGATTCTAGCTCTGCTATGTGTTTTTGCTTATTTGACACGTCATAAAATCACCGCAAACTAAATGTATTACATACAAAGTCTAAATTGCAAAAACGAATACACTGGTATTGTCGCCTCATACTAGTTGGGCTCGATTTACATGTTGTTTCCATGCATTGTCAATTAATTTTCTAAATGACGTGTTAGCCAATTGTACATATTCCTATTTTTTTCTGAAACGATCAAAGTAAATACGGATAAATAAATTCAGCGGGAAATGTCACATACAGTGCACGCCGGCAATCCAAAAGCTAATACCATGAACTATTACAAAGCAAAATGGACATAAGCCAAACTCTGGAGCACCGCTCTGGAAAGATCAATGACAATACGCAACCAGGAGTTCAAACCTGGTTTAAGGGGATCAAATCATGATAAATTTTCCAAAATCGGTCATAACTTATTAATGTTCACCTTTTTCTTAATAAGCATGACATTTGAATTTAAAGTCTTCAATGTTTAAAGTTTTGCAGAATGTTCATATCTGTCGCAGTATGTAAAAAGATTTAGCTTTGAATAATAGTTTCTATAATTTTTTTGAAAGAACCTATAAGTGATATTGATCCAGATCCTGAAAACGGATTCTTTGAACATAGGGCCAGTGAGGGCGGTACAGGGAACATACAATGCCCTTCAAAAGTTCCTTCACAATTTCCCATTGCAAATAGTGAATTTTCATATTTGTTTCACATGCATTAAATCGAAAATGCTTTTTAACACGGCAATAATTTTCAATATAGTATTTTATAAATTTGTACTGAAACAAATTATCTTATTCTCAGTTACACATATCCATTGGTTTCGGATGCAGGCCGGTTGATGCTGCTGCCGAGATGTGCAAATTGTTGATTCATAACTATTCATGATAGAAGTGGGATGAACAATTTTACTTCATGGCCATACATGTTTTATTTGAAATTATGTAAGAAAAAGTAACGAAATTCAAAATATTCCAGTGTGAAGAAACATTTTGATGGCAGTGTATGGATGTACAGTTGACCCGCACTACAGTTTCCGATCATCAACCTCATTTTGCAATATTAACACGGACGAGGATTTCGCCTGCTAACTAAAACAGAACATTCATTATAGATATTAAATTCTGTAGCTTCAGGAGAGTCACAGGGCATTCATAATTGTATCATTATCGGTACCACACAGCTGCGCACTTCAAATACTCACATGTAATTAAATTGAAAATTCCCCAATGATGGTTTTATCAGTGTTTGTACTTAAATAGGTCGGTGTAATGTTGTTAACTATTGCGTGCACAAACTGATTAAGCAACATGTAACGTTTTGTATTGTAACTGAAAATGACAAGTGTCTGCTGGAAGTTAATAAGTATTTATTTATTTATATTATTAAATAAAGAATGACTCTAAAATACAAGGGTGATCGCCACTATTGTGTTAAAGATGTATTGTATCTGGCTCATCTGAACATACAATGTTTGAATTGGCATTATCGAGAATTGTGGTTATATTAGCTAAAATATCTCTAATAAGAACCATTGCAATGTATAACCGATTGAAGATATCATTTTTACCATATTACTAACAGACACAACTTGTAAAATAGCCTGATTGTTAAAAAAATGAAGTGTTTTTATTTTATGATGTACAAACATCTTTCTTCAACAAATATGGATCAATCCAATATGAGTTCAGTCTTTGTTAATGCATGTTTATTGATGTTTTAACTATAGGAAATATATAGTTCATGTCTGTTTAGGTAAACAAATGAACACAAAATATGCATAATATTACTTTAACGGATCATACAAGCAAAATTAATTTAATAATATTAGCTAATATAATTGTATAGGGACGTCTGGGAATATTTCACTGCCAATATTTAGGGCGCAATCAGAGCTGGGACAGATGACCATTCTTTGTCGAGCAATCCTTATTGTTAAAACAGAAAAATATACGAAGGCACATAGTTTAATATCTCGGGACACGTGGCGGAAGTATTCAAAGGGTTGTAAATTATTTCACTTTCTTCATAAATTGAGGAAGCATCAGTTCACAAGGGGAATATGTAAGCTCAACCCATGCCATAATTGAGCACTGCTATGGGATTTACAACATCTTCTGTTAGTGACGTCGTTTCAAGAAAACGCACCATCTGATGTCACCATTGGCAATTAGGAAACAATATTTACTCCATATGGTCACATCGTTTTCATATTGCCATATGGGGCAAATATCCTTACTGTTAGTACATGGTGACGTCACATGCGACGATTTCCGGAAATAAAGTCACTAAAAGAAAAGGTTGGAAATCGCACAGCGGCGCTAATATGTAACTAGAATATACAATGGAAGAACGGCACTAGTCCCCAAACATTCGAATGGTAGTAGTTACCAAAGTATCAAGTAATATAGTCACTATTTTCGTCACTTTCTCTGGTAGAACATATCTATTATTGCTACCAAATGAGCCGAAGTAATTGCATACGAGCTCTGATTGAGGGGTGTGATTATGGTCGACTAATATGTATTATTATCGTTGTCGTCAGATGGAAGTAATTTGGTACATTTTCGTACTGACGCAAACTAAATAAATGATCGAACAAAGGTCGTATCTTAAAGATTCTAGCTCTGCTATGTGTTTTTGCTTATTTGACACGTCATAAAATCACCGCAAACTAAATGTATTACATACAAAGTCTAAATTGCAAAAACGAATACACTGGTATTGTCGCCTCATACTAGTTGGGCTCGATTTACATGTTGTTTCCATGCATTGTCAATTAATTTTCTAAATGACGTGTTAGCCAATTGTACATATTCCTATTTTTTTCTGAAACGATCAAAGTAAATACGGATAAATAAATTCAGCGGGAAATGTCACATACAGTGCACGCCGGCAATCCAAAAGCTAATACCATGAACTATTACAAAGCAAAATGGACATAAGCCAAACTCTGGAGCACCGCTCTGGAAAGATCAATGACAATACGCAACCAGGAGTTCAAACCTGGTTTAAGGGGACACCCAACATCACATTTATGATCAACTAAATAAAAGGGACAACGTAAATAAGATATTATTCGCAAGGCAACTCCTATACATAATTGAAAAGAAACACAGGGTAATGTTTGTAGCACATGGAAACACGAAGCACGTTACCTATATAGCCAGTCAAACACCTAATTCGGTGTCTATCAGAAGCCAAAGTAACTGAAGAGAAGCCGATAAGGGCACGGCAAGATTGGCAATATTCACTCATCAATCACATTAGTTCAGTATTAGTTCGCTGTTGCCTGATTTAACTCAAACCACCAAGTATTAAAGATGCAAATGTTTTCAATAAGCTTCATCTAGGGTTGTTGCTCCATTGACTAAATAATCCTTAAAAACCATTGTAATGTATAATCGATTGCAAAACATTTGTTTTATCATATTACTAACAGAAAACATTAAAATAACCCGCTTGTAATATATTTTCATGACTACAAAAGTTTTGTGTTAAGCTGAACATTACTACAACATAGTCTGCCTAATACTACAGTGAAATGTGACCCAGGAAAGAAACACTGTCGCAATGGATGTATGCATGCTTTCATTTCAAAGGCACTGGGCTATTCGTGTATATTTGTGATTGATTTCACAATAAGCAGTCCATGAACGCCTGTGATTTGATGAAATTGCATTCTTCCAAACTTTAATTAAACACATAATTTTGTGTAAATGCGAATTCGGCACAGAGTTGCTGCCACAAAATAGCACTTTGCCATTTATTGAATTGGGAGAAACAAATATAGGACCATCTCTGACAAGTTTAGAAATCTGAAATTGACTTTTAATTGTTTTATTATATAACAATGGTTTGCCAAAGTTTGTGTAATTTGCATCAAAAACTGTTTAAAGCTTTTTCATTTACACTTTTCGTTGTTTTTAACGCACAACATCTTATACCCGAGTAAAATTAATATGATAACGGAAAACTAAATTTAAATAATGACCTCAACTAAAAGGGTCAAGCGGGAAATCAATTGTGTTTCACTTGGAAAATAATAAAATGCTATCACCATTCACAACAAACCTCATATATTGGCATTCAAAAAAAATCAGTCACGTTTGACGCGCTGGGAAATCAATTACCCCAGAATCGTTTCCCAATCAGCTCTCTAGACTTCGCCGGAAATACGATAAGACGAACGCGCATGATCTGATTATATACAAATGGAATTAGCGAAGAACGAAAACATTTCTATGCGTTTATGACCGCAAAATAGGTGTCTTGTTGGTAATTCATTGCAATACTTGGCGATTATGTTCTATTCGAGATAGAGTGCTTCAGAAATATCATACGGTTTATCGGTTACTCGTATGCTTATAAATCACTTTTTGTCAATGCGCTAAGCGAACTCTAAAAACACTTTGCGCTTGAATGATGATGTTTCACACATACATCGCTTTGTTTTATTGTCATTTACGGCGTTATCCAATTACTTGCTTGTAATGTAAAACTGAAACATGGTCACGAATCGCTATTTGTGTAAATACATTCTTTTCATTTCGTTTGGCGTGCATTATCTATATGTATTATTATTATTGTATTCACTTATTGCGTCTAGTTTTCCACATAACGAGTCATATACAAGGGGTAGAGAGGTAACCCTGTATACGAAGGGAGCGAATTCGAATTGTTGAGTCTTCACTAGATACAACATTTGTATTGGAACACAAAAACAGTGATTATACCTTTTTGATGCGTTGATTGGTTGTGACATTTCTGTACTAAAATGACTTAAAGTAATATTTTAAATGCGCGTTTCTTTCTCATGGATAGGTGCATTGTTTTGTACCAATGATTGTTGTTTATACTGAACGTTGTGTGTCTGCTCTTACATATACTCTGCTATACTATAGAGCTTATCTTCATATCATCTTTTGATTTGTTGTATTTTATATTTCTGATAGTACATTTTCTTAATACAGTTATAAATTTCAACTATGTACACATATCATATCTCTAAAATTCATTGTAATTAACATACGTCAAGTAAAAACGAAGGGCCAACATTTTTCTATTTTTATATGAAAATTATTTTTGTTAGCTTCTTTGATTATATGCTTTATTATTTATTTCTGTATGTGTGCATGGGCCGGTGGCCTACAATATTCACGAAAAGGTTTCAAAGTTATAAATGCATTTAATCCTTCTTTGTACAATTGGTTACACAATACAATGCCATAACCGAAGTGCGGTTATATTTATGAAGGAATAAGTGCTTTGCTTCATTTAAATATTTTAACATTCATAACACCGGTTTGCTGGGGAACATTCACCGTTGTCGAGGCTGATTTGGTAATATTGCAATAGCCATGATAAAAACCAGTTCCAAACATGATTTTGAAATATTTATTTTTAATGTGTGCTTACTTTTAAATGTGTCCCTCGTGGATTTGTTAATATTCTTGTGCTCCCTAGAGCGCCCAGTCTTACGATTTATGTCAAATATTTTAGAATTGAGATAAAGTTCTGTCGTTAAGGTTTGTGTTTTGCAATTAGCGTTGTAGTCTTTTAATGTTGTAGATGGTATTACATTTCTAAGTACAAATTGGGTATGACAGGGAGTATTACAACAAATACCTTATAGTACATATATACTGGTCAAATATCTTATACCTTATAGTACATATATACTGGTCAAATATCTTATACCTTATAGTACATATATACTGGTCAAATATCTTATACCTTATAGTACATATATACTGGTCAAATATCTTATACCTTATAGTACATATATACTGGTCAAAAGTGCTTGATACATATTCTGCTGATTTGATAGCATTCCGCTTCATGTAGCAGTCTCTGAGACTTTTGGCCCAAATGCACTGAGCCTCGCAATAAAGATGACGTCATGTTTTCACATTAATTGCAACAGATAATAACAACTTTCAAAAAAATATTTATGATTCAGCGGCGAACAGAAGCAATGTCATGCGGGCCAAAAATCTCAGAGAATGACATATATAGGTTATGATTAAAATAAATTGATTAATCGAAATAAACGTCGATGAAAACCTATCAAAATTATGTTATCCATTTCAGATCTTTTTGTCATAATGTCGTGAGTATTTTCGACATACAAATTGGCGGGTTAGCTATGTTGCCCAGTATATCTGAATGGTTGAACTATTATTCGATATTCAAGCATGAAAATGATCATTATATCGACTCATCAGTTTTCGATCGTTACGAATGAATCTTTATTTTCTTCATCTTTGAGCATTTTTGTAATACTTATGTTATTGTATGATTTCAGGAAGATAAAGGAATGCATTACAGCAATAGAATGAGTGTACGAGCGTGAGAATGACAGGTTTTTCTACATCACTTCATTTTAAACTCTGCACGGGTTACCACAGGGATATATTCTGGAACCTGGCAATTTTACGATACTTTCGCTTTCGAATCCAAAAAAATGTTACTTTTGAACAAGTTAGCAAATGACTTTTATATTGTTCTTTTCGGATCGAGTAGTCGTCTATGTTTTTTAGTGGTTTTGATGAAGTTTTAGGGCAACTCAATTGTCTTGGTTTTATGACATATGTCGATTTTTTGGCTAAAATAATAAGCAAAAAACTGTTTGATGAACACTCTTAGATTTATCCTTTTATATCAACAAGCACGGAAATATATTCAGATCTGAACTTCGAAATATTTATATTTTTAATTGTACATGATCACACGTTCTACATGAAGAAAGAGTGAAAATATGAAACGATTTGTTAATCTTCTAGTTTTTTCAATTCAACGTTTTTTATAATAATACTTGGATGTGTCTCTCATATGTTGACGTTATATATATATTGCTGCTTCATATACACTCAAAGACAACTGTAGACACATATCCTTAATTATCATGTAAAAAGTAAGCGAGGAATTGCATTACTCAACCATATCCAACTTTGTTTTCGTCGTTACATATCGGACGCAAGTTTGTAAGTGTAAATGAACTGAACTTCCCTGGTGAACAATTTTATATTTTTTCTTAATCCTTAAATAGTCCAAGTTCAAATTCAGTCGTACGAAGCGGGTATGATAAGGACAGAATGCTCAAATATTTAGGAATTGTTTGTCTTTGACAACGTTTTCCTGTTTGATGCACATTTTAAAAATGTCACTTTTTAATAATATTCTGATATCATTTTTCGGTTTTGGAAAAAAATCTTCTTAAAACTTGTCACCTGTTTAAGCTTTGAAATAATTAATAAATCATCTAGACAGAGTTGTGTACTTATTGTTTTTAATCTCCAAGTATTCTCTTGTGTTTGCATTAGATTTAAATCAAACTGGAGTGTATATAAAGTCATGGTACACTTTTGTAAACAACGGTACATATTATAACTAAAATTCTCTATTTCTTTCATTATCGTGTTCACCTATCGATTATAGGGGTGTTGTATACAACCTATTCAACCGTTCAACATTGAAAATATGATTTAAACAACATTCCCACCTTATTCTCAATATAATGGATACACCGATAATGAAAGCCTTATCGAATTAGGTTTATACGTATATATGCACGATACGAGGAGAGGATATCACAATGAAAGCATGACCGATATAAACACAATCAACACGTGAACAGAGTTCAAGTAAGGACGATGCAATCTCTCCGGACCCTATCGGAGATGCCAATTTGGACTCTTGTTGAGTGTTTTTGCTCAAGAGAAATTAAATTGGTAGTAAATATTTCCGGAGAATTGGTAATATTATTGAAGGCCTCCCCGGAAAGGTTTGCACTGAACCGTAAGCGGTAATAAATGTCATACATAACCAGATTTACATAATGGAGAGCGACCTTTGAAAGTACTCAATGATGCTACACTTACATGCAGTACATACACGACATGTCGTCACTGACACACTTTCATGAATTGACATTACGAGTTTCAGACCACTTTCACAAAGGCTTTCTACAGTACAATAAAACCCCAATAATACAACTACCGTAGGAACCTTAAATTATTTGTTTTAATATTGAAGTTGAATTAAGAGTAAAACAGTGAAAATGGACTTGAAAATTGTTTTCTTATTTTTGACGTGGTTGTATTATTGAGGTGGTTTTAAGTGAGGGGTTTTACTGTATATGAATAATACAACGGAATTAGACTATAACCAAATTACCAAGCTAGTCACTGCACTCACACTTTAATAAAGACATAAAGAGAAAACGTGTAATAATAAAATCATATGATTGTTATTTTCTTTCCAGTCTGAATATTGAAAGCTAACAAAATGATAATAATGTTCATTGACAGTAAAAGTTTGTCATTTTACATAAACCACCAATTTGTTACAGAGAAGACACGATATTGAATCAGCTGACAGTCTTAACTCGAGTTATTTAGCTGTAAATGTGAAAAAAGAACTTCAGATTTCTCGACTTACGCCGGTGTTTTCCACATATATCAACATTGTGTATATATGTTTCATTGTACTTGTTCATTGTGCTATGACATAGATAGATACAGATAGATATATACTTAGATATGACATATGTAATACAAGAATATAATGTATTTTACATGATGCACGTACTCACCAATCATGGGCTGAAGTGAAACTAGATTTAGTACACATTGTATTAGACCAATCACTTCCGCTTACGTTTCCATCTCCACAACATATACCGACGAGATGAGACGTCGAATGCATACAATAAAATTAAGAGTGTTGTTGCAAATACAAGTAATACTCTGAAAGGTAGGTATAATCAACAATGTTCTATTGTAGGTAGCAAAAACGCGACAATTGCACGACCCAGGTATTTTGCCGGGAAAATCGTTCTCGAGTGATCTCGTTGTTATCACGTGTATGAAGTTTATATGAACAAAATGAAGCAAACATCAGTATTGCCTAATTTGTACAACATACAGCAAAGACATCAACAACATCACAAAAAAAGAAAACCTTAACTGTGCAAAATACCATACTACCAATAATATAAATGTAACTCCCAAATTGCATAAAATATAGTCAAGAATGCAGAAGTGGAACAGTAAATGCCACCGACAAAGCGTACACACACATACGAGAACCTTCAAGAGAGATCTATGAGTATATATATAGTAAACAAAATAGACAAAAGGGACAAGACACAAACATCATAGATGACAGACAGTAGGACTGTATTGTGGCATTCAGTGGCAAACTGACCCCTGAAATATGACAGTTTGCAAAAGTATGTTACATGATTGTTAGGTGTACCAGAAGAGCTGATGTACAATGTTGTGTGTACTATATATATGACCAAAACCAAAACCATGTGCACATAAATGGCACCAAGTTAATATTTCGTTCAAATATTCTAAACGAGTTGGCGAAGGCTATTGGTCATACCATGATCACCAAGATCATTGAAATACCAATAGCCTTCACCAACTTGAAACTTTCTAAAACAAGTCTGATTATGATTTGGTCAATTTCCACTAACAACTCGTATTTTCTGTTCGCAGTCTCATTGCATTGAACTGTTTAATTAGAATTTAAATTGAATCCAAGAAATGAATTCGCATTGTTAGTAAAGATGTATATGGCTCATCTGTACATAAAATGTTTAAGTTGGCTTCATCCAGTATTGTTGTCACATGGCTAAAACATCTCTAATAAGAACCATTGCAAAGTATAACCAATAGAAAATACATTTTTTTACTAACAGGCGAAACTTGTAAAAATAGCCTGATTGTGAAAAAAATGGAAGTATTTTTTTAAAGTTTACGATGTACAGACATCTTTCTTTAACAAATATGGATCAATCCAATATGAGTTCAGTCTTTGTTAATGCATGTTTATTGATTTTATAGTTATAGGGAATATATTTTTCATGTTTGTTTAGGTAAACAAATTACCCAAAAAATGAGCATAATATTACTTTAAAGCATATTGTTTAGCTGTGACTCAAGACGAGATCGTGATACACTCAAACTAAATCAAAACACCACTCGTCGATCGAATGTAAGGCATTTCCAAGCGATATGATTAAAACTTCCAAATGATGTAAAATACATTTGGAAACTGATATCTCTTTTGAGCTGATTCGACCTTGATTCCAGCGGCCTTAAATGTTGTTGTTGTTTTGGAATAGTACAAAATCAAACGACAGATACAACCAATACTTGCATTTCATTGATAATGAAATCGTTTTATGATTATTATTTCGATTATCCAGTCGATGTACAAACAAAATCAACAGCAACCAGGTTTAGTTTGATGACAATATACGCACTTCTTCAAAAACGATTGTCAGACAATAAGCTATAGCAAACGACCAACATTAGAGTTGCATGATATTTTTCTCTTCTTTGGTAGCTATATGGTGGAAGCAAACCACACGAATTGCATTACCTTTCTCGCAATAACTTTAGATACAAACTAGCAAAATTGAATTGCATTTCAAAAGGACCGCAGTTTGAAACTCCCTAATTGTATTACCTATCTCGCAATGACTTTAGATAAAAACTAGCAAAATTGAATTTCTTTCAAAAGGACCGCAGTTTGAAACTCCCTAATTGCATTATCTTTCTCGCAATGACTTTAGATTCAAACCAGCCGAATTTCATTTCAAAAGGACCGCAGTTTCAAACCCTCGACTTGTATTACCTTTCTCGCAATGACTTTAGATTAAAACCAGCCGAATTTCATTTAAAAAGGACCGCAGTTTCAAACCCTCGACTTGTATTACCTTTCTCGCAATGACTTTAGACATAACCATTCCAATTCAATTTCATTTCAGAAGGACCGCAGTTTCAAACCCTCGAATTGCATTACCTTTCTCGCAATGACTTAGACATAACCATTCCAATTCAATTTCATTTCAAAAGGACCGCAGTTTCAAACCCTCTAATTGTATTACCTTTCTCACAATGACTTTAGACATAACCAGTCAAATTCAATTTCATTTCAAAAGGACCGCAGTTTCAAACCCTCGAATTGCATTACCTTTCTCGCAATGACTTTAGACATAACCAGTCCAATTCAATTTCATTTCGAAAGGACCGCAGTTTCAAACCCTAGAATTGCATTACCTTTCTCACAATGACTTTAGACATAACCAGTCCAATTCAATTTCATATTGAAAGGACCGCAGTTTCAAACCCTAGAATTGTATTACCTTTCTCACAATGACTTTAGACATAACCAGTCCAATTCAATTTCATTTCAAAAGGACCACAGTTTCAAATCCTCTAATTGTATTACCTTTCTCGCAATGACTTTAGACACAACCAGTCAAATTCAATACAAAAGGACCGCAGTTTCAAACCCTCGAATTGCATTACCTTTCTCACAATGACTTTAGACATAACCATTCCAATTCAATTTCATTTCAAAAGGACCGCAGTTTCAAACCCTCTTATTGTATTACCTTTCTCGCAATGACTTTAGACATAACCAGTCGAATTCAATTTCATTTCAAAAGGACCGCAGTTTCAAACCCTCTAATTGTATTACCTTTCTCGCAATGACTTAGACATAACCAGTCAAATTCAATTTCATTTCAAAAGGACTGCTGTTTCAAACCCTCTAATTGTATTACCTTTCTCGCAATGACTTTAGACATAACCAGTCCAATTCAATTTCATTTCAAAAGGACCGCAGTTTCAAATCCTCGAATTGCATTACCTTTCTCGCAATGACTTTAGACATAACAAGTCAAATTCAATACAAAAGGACTGCAGTTTCAAACCCTCGAATTGTATTCCTTTCTCGCAATGTCTTAGACATAACCATTCCAATTCAATTTCATTTTGAAAGGACCGCAGTTTCAAACCCTAGAATTGCATTACCTTTCTCACAATGACTTTAGACATAACCATTCCAATTCAATTTCATTTCGAAAGGACCGCAGTTTCAAACCCTAGAATTGCATTACCTTTCTCACAATGACTTTAGACATAACCAGTCCAATTCAATTTCATTTTGAACGGACCGCAGTTTCAAACCCTAGAATTGTATAACCTTTCTCACAATGACTTTAGACATAACCAGTCCAATTCAATTTCATTTCGAAAGGACCGCAGTTTCAAACCCTAGAATTGCATTACCTTTCTCGCAATGACTTTAGACATAACCAGTCCAATTCAATTTCAATTCGAAAGGACCGCAGTTTCAAACCCTAGAATTGTATTACCTTTCTCGCATTGACTTTAGACATAACAAGTCAAATTAAATTAAATTTCAAAAGGACCGCAGTTTCAAACCCTAGAATTGCATTACCTTTCTCGCAATGACTTGAGACATAACAAGTCAAATTAAATTAAATTTCAAAAGGACCGCAGTTTCAAACCCTAGAATTGTATTACCTTTCTCGCATTGACTTTAGACATAACAAGTCAAATTAAATTAAATTTCAAAAGGACCGCAGTTTCAAACCCTAGAATTGTATTACCTTTCTCGCATTGACTTTAGACATAACAAGTCAAATTAAATTTCAAAAGGACCGCAGTTTCAAACCCTAGAATTGTATTACCTTTCTCGCATTGACTTTAGACATAACAAGTCAAATTAAATTAAATTTCAAAAGGACCGCAGTTTCAAACCCTAGAATTGCATTACCTTTCTCGCAATGACTTTAGACATAACCAGTCCAATTCAATTTCAATTCGAAAGGACCGCAGTTTCAAACCCTAGAATTGTATTACCTTTCTCGCATTGACTTTAGACATAACAAGTCAAATTAAATTAAATTTCAAAAGGACCGCAGTTTCAAACCCTAGAATTGCATTACCTTTCTCGCAATGACTTTAGACATAACCAGTCCAATTCAATTTCAATTCGAAAGGACCGCAGTTTCAAACCCTAGAATTGCATTACCTTTCTCGCAATGACTTTAGACATAACCAGTCCAATTCAATTTCAATTCGAAAGGACCGCAGTTTCAAATCCTCGAATTGCATTACCTTTCTCACAATGACTTTAGACATAACAAGTCAAATTAAATTAAATTTCAAAAGGACCGCAGTTTCAAACCCTAGAATTGCATTACCTTTCTCGCAATGACTTTAGACATAACCAGTCCAATTCAATTTCAATTCGAAAGGACCGCAGTTTCAAACCCTAGAATTGCATTACCTTTCTCGCAATGACTTTAGACATAACCAGTCCAATTCAATTTCAATTCGAAAGGACCGCAGTTTCAAACCCTAGAATTGCATTACCTTTCTCGCAATGACTTTAGACATAACCAGTCCAATTCAATTTCAATTCGAAAGGACCGCAGTTTCAAACCCTAGAATTGCATTACCTTTCTCGCAATGACTTTAGACATAACCAGTCCAATTCAATTTCAATTCGAAAGGACCGCAGTTTCAAATCCTCGAATTGCATTACCTTTCTCGCAATGACTTTAGACATAACCAGTCCAATTCAATTTCAATTCGAAAGGACCGCAGTTTCAAATCCTCGAATTGCATTACCTTTCGAAAAATGTTTGCTGTAAGTTTGATATTGTCGTGTTTCTGGACCGAAAGTATCCTATTTTCAAACGGAAGTTGGGATTCTGTCTGACCTTAAAGTTTTATTATGCTCATTTTTTGTTCATTTGTATACCTAAGCAAACATGAGAAATATACTTTGTATAGTTTAAGCATCACTTAATATGCATAATCAAAGAATACACTAATAATGTTTTCTTCTGCATTTGTCAAATAAAAGTTTTGTCTGTTAGTTAAATGATTAAACAAAATCATTTGCACATTGCAGTGGTTTTTTAATGATGTTTTACACTACGTAACAACAATATTGGATGAAGCCCATTCAAAACGTTTAATTTCAGATGCCCCAGTTAATCTTAAATTAGAAATGTTGACAAATTTGAGATCTTCTATTTTATCGTTTTGATTACGACCTGGGAATTACATTCGGTGTCATTAAGCATACGTCAACCCTTTTTTATCATACTTGGTCACATGTAAATATTATGTCTAGATTTCTTCAGTGAGAACAAAATGTCTTCGAAGGCAGGAGTTAATGTCTCCGTTCTAGCATAACATATCGAATTAACGAAAATTAAAACTATTTCGTCGGTAAGGTTGTCATTCCGTCGGCGGAAAGTAAAACTTTTTGTGCACCAATTACTTTAATAGAAATACCCTTTGACTAAAAATGTATGCGTTTTAGAAATAGTTCACACAAGATACTAAATGTTAATGGATTTGTGTGCAAGAAACGCGTAAACCACCAGGATTGAAACATAATGTCGTACGAGCTCGATCTAATTAGTGCAACTGTATTTTTTGTGGGCCAGCTATTCCATTTTTTTGTCTAAAATTCAGACCACTCTTCGTAGTTTTTGCTAATAAAGCAATCTAGTGGAATTTTGTTTTCGCCGTTTGTCAATAACACATGTCAAGTTAACAAAATGGGAAAAAAATAAATACAATGCAAATTAATTACCAGGATAAAAAAAATCGTTAAATGAATACCATCAAGTTGACATTATGTCAACGGCGTTAAAATAGAAGTTAACGTCCGCTCGCTTCCATTTCATTCTTTAATCACCAGATGGCCGTTTAATAAAGATGTTAGAAATGCAAATGACGTCCTCATTATAAAAAGGTCAGTTCCCTGCATATATTATTGGTGATATTTTAGCATGGGTAAGGACAGTAAGGAATTATGTTCATGATGTGAAACACGTTATCGTGGAATTTATCATTTAGGAAGCTCAATTTAAGACATTTACCGACAGTGTGAAAGACCGCAAAGCCAAACTTGTATCATTTAATCAACGACTTTTGCAAGTTCTGGTGAAAATAAATACAAATCTATATAGATGACCGAAATCGGTAACCCTATGCACCTCTCGCAAGCAGGAGATAGTCGTAGAACGAGCTTAACAGACACGTTAATTAGCAGGGGTCACATAAAACGTTAACGGCGATGGCTAAAGACAAGTTGTCAAACGGACAATACCTTTTACTTCACACTATCGAGGATTTCACAATTATTGTGTGTCACAAAAGAAAATACTCGTTAGCAAAAAAGGCGGCAGATGTGGTGCAATGGCAATGTGAAGGTAAGCTGTTTAAGACAAGTGGAGGAAATTAATATAAGAGTATAAATGAACACGACAAGTGTATATATATTTGGAGAATCAAAGACGAAGGTCACTGAACTTACCCCTCGTCATTTTCAGGTCTGCCTTTATAATGTGAAATGTTCAACCGTGTCTGATGGTATATTAAAAGCTGCCTTGTATATTTGTTTGACCGCTTGTGTCCCGCCTTTTTCGGACGGAAGTTACACGGTTCAGGACGATAACCTTCTAGTGGTGCATCATACCCGACCAAGCACTGGAATATGATATTCATACTTGACATATTAAACCGTAATATCTTTAGATCGGTAAGGTGTTTAAATGCCTATTTCAACACGGTTAAACATTGCTATGACTTTTCGGGACGGCTAGGGGTGTCTTTATCGACAACAAAGTCAAAACGTATTTGACATATATTCGTATATTTCTTGCAATTTAATTATGTTTCCTGGTTTAACCTGATTCAAAAGTGTATAATTATCTTCTCTTATTCTACCGTCGCCCAAACAATGTTGTTTAACTGCGTTGGCTTCATATTTATAAAGCACCAAACTGTCCATTATTCTTTACAGCGCACCCTATAGACCCAAGGTCATTTACTATAATCTATTACTAAACGAAGAAACATAAATTGTATATCAAGGAATACAATAACAGCTCGACCAAGCTAGATTAATGTTGCCATGTTAAGAAAGACAAAAGTAAAAACACTTTTCAGTCGAGTAGGAAAAGTCTAGTGCAAAGCGTGCAGAAGACATAGCACGAGAAGGCATGGACGTCTTACATTGAACTCAGAAATACTTAATGTAATGTTTTAAAATAACGAAGAATAATGGCTGGATGTAAAAGCATTTCACCATTACATAAATGTTGTATGTACTTCGAAACAATTTGGATCAAGTCTATCATCGGCGCAAAAACTTGGAATTTGAAACGTGTCTCAAGGCGCAAATAACGAATACGTACCTGCATGTAAGCTAAATGGCAGTCAACATACATAAATACTCAAGTGACAGCTAACGTGAAAACATAAGCTTCATTAAATTACATCTGTACTCGAACAGTGTTAGATGAAAGTATGCTTGCCGAGAATTAGCAAATTGAACCATTACGTACAAAAACATCTAGAATAATGTATGAATTGTCGGAGACAATGAGAATGTTGGACCTGCTTAATGATGTTATTTATGCGATAAATTTTATTAGTTTCATGTATTAAGCACTAAAAATTCATCTTTCATGGAAAATTTATACGTGATCAACGTTCAATTGTTCAACAACGTACACATGCATTTGCTTTGTATGTAGGTGTAGCGTAAAGTCATCAGTAACAATAATGATTCTATGGTGATTGCTATGTCTGCGGAATATACCAGGTTTCCGTATTAGCTTGTTTAAGATACGAGCATGGCTCGAACCACCAACCGTCTACAAACATTTCCATTGCGAGGCTCGATTTCACAATTGTATTGGACCAATGATTCGACTTCAATCACTCGCATGTCTATGTCATTGAGTTGCAGGCGCAGTGTTTCGATGTTTCGTTGTTAATATCTTATTTCGAGCAAATTGGCATGGTAATGCCTTTGGCAAACAACATGCATATACCATCTAATAAATGGACGAACGTTATCATTTTTCAAATATTTAAGTACCCAAACAAGGGTACACTAAGAGAACCCTAACCCACTGTTTTTTTTTCTAAAATACTCGAATGCTTTAAAGAAAATGATATAAGGAACTCTTCAGAAACAATTTGCTTAACACTTTACTAAGCTTTTGGATTCATAATAATAACAAGTATATCGCAAGTGCATCAATGTAGTACAGAAAACAACTGCTTGGAGTAAAACTCGCCAACTTGAGAGAAAATTCACAAATAAACCCCACTGTTTCAAAGTGATAGGAAGCAACGCATATTTGCACAACATACTGGAAGCTTAAATCTATTTGACAACCGTAACAGGAAGTAAAAGTGTCTTGAGAAACACATGCACTTTCACTATCAAATGTATAGCGATCCAGAAATCTTGCAGTGTTCGAAATTGTACACCCTATTTCGTGTTCTGTTTTCTCAGTTTGTTCAGCGCACGTGTGTCACCTTGAGAATGTACTTGATTCAATTAAAAGCAACTTCCTAAATTATCGCTTATTTAACGATGTATTTTAGCATTTTTTCTCGTTTAACTCTACTTTTCTATAAGTTTGGCACCTTTTTTCTAAAACTAATACAATCTCAGAGGCCCCTCCCATAATTATGATTTTTCTCTTTTGCTTCCAAATTTTATTTTTGTGGCTGTCACTTCCTGCCCGACCTCTTGATTCATTCTACTTGTTAATAATTATTTAATGAAATTGTATGCATCCATAAAAATATCCTCATTCATCACGGGACCGACAAAAATCCAGATGACTTATTTATTCTGCGAGTGTATGAAATGTATCTGGATAACATGTGATTGTTAGCAAATATTATATACGAATTATCAATTAGATTTAATTCTGACATTCTGATGACTCACATGAGCCCTTGCACGTCCTTACTGCCTGATGTTCTGTGGATTGCTGTTTTCCTGGGGGTATGTGTGGAGAGGCACTGTCTTGTGTATGTGGCATTCCCTGAAGCAACTAAATCTCTCTTCTGATGACATTATCCGCGTGTGTTATTGTCATTATGATAGAATGTTTGGTGTGCTTATTACGTGGAATGTTTAATAAGTAAGGTAGAGAAGGGTAGATAGAATAAAACCTGCCATTTGAATTGATTATATGATTGGTTGGGTTACGGTGGAATCGTTACAGTAAGTTTGACACTCTATGATGAACTATTATACAGTAAAGATGTTGCCAACATACGAAGCAGACTTTTTTATGTCCATTTTGGGGTAAAATCACTAGATAAATTTGCGTCGTCAAATGCTAAGTTGTGAAAACTTTAATCACTTCAACCCCAATGTTGAGAATGCTCAAAGTTAAAAGAACCGGCTTTTCATTTCTGAATTTTATATAAACAAGCTGTCAAAAATACACAAAATGTCAACAAGTATTTGTGACACAAGTGACAATAATGACCAGAGTTAATCAAAGAGCTTCAAGATACTAGTATACCAGATCACTCCAGTAGACGACTTTTCGTAGGTGCTTCTGATTGAGATATTTTTCTGATTGGGAAAACATATATTTGGCTTTGGGAATGGGTCAGATAGGCTGACCCGTGGAAACGATATGATTATATCAGTGCTGTCGTATTGACAAAAACATATTACTATACTTTGATTTTGTAATAGTTATATGGAACATTATGCGTTATGCTCATGAAATAGCAAATAATTCAAACAAGATCTACAGCCGACACTTGCAGACTGTATTCACGCAGTCACTTATTCACAATTTGCTCATAAATAAAAGCTTATTACAACTGGCTGAGAAAACAGTCCAAGCAAGTTCCAGCATTATAATATTATGTTAATACAAAATTGATAATGGTAATTTATTTACTAAAGGCTTACGACGGGAAAATGAGAAATGGCAAAGAGAGCATTTTATTATTATCGAAATGGACATGTTGACACATTGCTAAGCATTATCTTGCGATTCAGTATTCTAATGTTTCGTGTTCTGGAAATCAAAAGGTTCTGAAGTATGATCTCCATCCTCAAAATTACACTTGGGTAATTATCTTTTCCGGATGTAACTGCACATCTAGTATTACGAGCGTGTGTTCTTCATATTTAAGAAGACATTTAATATGCAATCAGGCGCGTATCCAGGCATACGCACGTACGCCTTTGCGTACAATTCGTCAGAAAAATTGAAAAAATAAAAGTTCCAAACATGCAAAAAGGCTGAGGGTGGATGGGGTTGTGGGCAAATTCGCCCGAATATATTAGTTCTTTGACACTGTAATTTAAGTAGCATGCACATGACAAAGAAAATGCTATATTTACACTGAAATCGCACCATTTACCTCCATATTTTTAAATTTGTCTTGGGGCCGAGTGGGACCCCTCCCAAACATACCCCCATTTGCAGCCTTGCTGTTCGTTTCGCACCTATGATGCTCACACTTAGTGTACACTTCAAAATCGTCCAGGTACGGCCCTGGCAATGCCTGTCACCTATACGGACCACTGTATTAGATAGTTTATGGGGAACAATGAAAACCATTGCATTTTATATTAAATGAATAAATAAATGGGAACCTGGTGAAAAAGAGATTCTGATTGACATAGGATTTGTTCCATGTGACAAATACTGGGTAAAGCGATACAGACGAATATCTTAAAGTGGAAATCAAGTTTATATTCCATTTTACCAGACACGTGTATAAGCCCCGAGTCATATTGTGTCTTGATATGTACTTACTATGTATATTTCACTAGGCTAGATTACATTCACAGGATATGATTGTAACTATTCTCCCCCTTTTATCTGTATTTGTGTTTTTAGTACTTTATATAGTTTAATAATGTCAAATTCAGACAATAACATGGGCATACGGTTCTGTCAGCCTACGGAAACTACAAAAATCATTTTTGAATATCACGGCACCAAGTACGTTCCCGCACCTAACAGATGAAGTGTAAGACGAAATGATTTCAGTGAAAAACTATTTTTATTTATTTAACACTGCAGTCTAGCAGGCATATTCAGAAAGCACGTGTATGCTTGTCAGTAATTAACAATTCAACCGTCTAGTAGAAAAGAAATTTTAGAATTGTATGTCACTGGCAATAAGTTAATTGGAGTTACATCAAGGTGTTGGTTACGCCGTAAACCACATTAGTTATAATCATTTAGGAGTGGCGCTCCCAGGTTAACAGTAAATTCCACTGTCATTTACTTATATTTCATAGTGATTTTGTTTAATTAAACAGGAGATAAGGAAGTACAGAAAATATCACATTTACAAAGCAGGATCGCCTACACAAATCCTTTACACCGGTAATATCAAGATCATCTGACAACGGTTTAATTCCTTAAGCGAATGAAATGCTGCCCCCAATTGAGAATTGTTTAAAGCTCGTGTGGGCATCTTGTCCAAAAGAAACCAATAATCTTCCACAATGCATTAGATGCTGCCGACTTAGGTCGGATTGTGTAGATCTATATATTAGAAATTAATGACCATTTAGCGACCAAGTGTGAGGTTAGCTAGCTGTTTAATCGATTTAAACTCCCAGTATTGGTACTGACAGTTCCAAGGCTGTAAATCGCTGTATGGTTATTATTTATTTTTGTGTTTTAAATGTTTGTTTAATATGCAAATAGCAAAACCATGTCAGTACGGCTGTGCCGAAAAACGCTTGGAGAAATCCAACGGCTAGATACACCTCAACGACAAGTACGCAAATAGAGATAAGCAAAATGATATCGTAGTATATGAGCGGAAGCACAACATCACTACCAAATGCTCGTCTCCATTTGGACGTTTCAGACAATCCCATTAAGATGCCAATTAAATCATGTAAAGAGTTAAGACTGGTCGTTATCGAATCTTAATAAAGAATGCATTGTACTCTTTGATGTTTAACACATATTGCTTTACCGAATAGCATTGAACAATGACACTTGTGGTTTTGATTAATTCAGATCGGAAATTAAGTCCAGACTACTTCATGTTGCAATACTTAATCACTTGTACTAAAGACGGTATTGTCCGATTGTGTTCACTGCAGTACTGGTTCGTTTACCTAAGAAAAAAACGAATTCATACGTGAAAATTCTAGCTCTAAATATCTGCAAAGCAAGTTTCAAACTAATTAACAGGTTTCTACGTCACCCTTTGTAAAATTTTAAACTACGACAGTCATGTGATAGCAATTATTGTAGTAATTTAGAGAGTATATCTGAGGTCATCAAGAATAACTAAATATACGAATGGTCGACAGCAACTTTTCTGGTATCATAAAGATAGAGATATTCTGTAGTCTGTTGAATTGCCACCTTTTTGGTGTTTCTAGATATATTTCATTTGTCTTAAACCCTAAATTTGATTTACAAGTGATTGGCTGAACACAAAGAATTCCTGAGAGAAATCTGTGGTGCGACTTGAAACAAAATATTCCAACAGGAATAAAGGTAACGCGTACACTTGCACGTGCTTTAACCATCATTTTTATCTTTTCCTTGTGATGTATGATCTATTTAAATCTTATGTTCATTCGTGTTGTCGCTGCATGACAAATAAACTTTAAATAAATTTAAAAAATCGTTTTAACAAAAAGTTATTATTTACAGACTATAATTCCATTTTTCTGAACAACATAAATTACGAAAAGTTGCTACAGGGAACGCCACATACATAAGACAGTGCCCCACTACACAGACCTCCCAATACGATCACACATCTACACTCAATACCTCATTCACGTAGTTGTTCGTGTACAAGTAGAAGTCATCAAACTGCCTGCCGAAGTATTGATACCATGCTGCTAACGGCGTTTAAATCCAAGACAGTATATCAAAACATTACAATCAATGACGACACTTCCAGACGGGATAATCATATTTCGTGTCCATGTTTCATTTGAAAAACGTGAAATAATCACCTTAATATGTTATAACTAACATTTACTATCTGTCCAATTCACCAGACTTGAATATACCAAGGTGATTACCAGACACAAAGTTCACACATTCAGGAAACTACACTTCAAATGACGTGACATCTTTGAAATGAAGCTTCACGCAAAAAGAATGCTGGCGATGATTAATCTCAGGTCACCTTATCCTTTGTATGAGGTAAATGTTGCTCGACTTTGTTATTCATGTTACAAAATAATGACCTACACAATTCAATGACACGCAATACATCATATGGCTGTCTGAAGGAGATATTAAGTTGCTGCAGGGAACGCCACATACTCAAGACAATGCCTACCCACATAGATCCCCGGGAAATGCACAGTGTACAAAACATAAGACACCGAGGAGGTGCAAGGGTAAACATGCAGGGGAACAAGGGCGCAATGGTGTTTCTGGCAATAATCAATCAGTTCTTTTTTCAAAATTCAGCTTTTTTCCATGGGCCTTATTCACGAACACTTTAAGACTGAAACTCAGACATAGACTTTAAAACTGCAAAAGTTATATTTACCAGCCATTCATTTTCGTATAATATAAATGAATTTAATTTTGTCCGAATAATTGTTGATACCAACTCTACACTTTTGCCAGTTTTTATTAAATCTATAGTGTCATAAAAACATGGGAGCAAACACTTTATTCAACATGTTCAAGTCTGAGTATCAATCTTAACATGTTTGCGAATCAGGTCCCAGGTTTGTGAGAGTTGAAGCCAAGTCGATGGAGTATTCAAGACAAGCATCACATTCTAGGACTTTTCAAGGCAGACCATTGAAGACTTTAAGTTTGTTCCAACTATGCAATTGTTTGCGCATTTCCTATGGAATGACTTTGCTTAATGTTATCAGGTTCTATCCATTAGTCCTTTGTACGTACTACGTTATAATATGATATGTAATGACCTTCTGATGTCCAGTCGTCACATGTCATTGCAATGAAGAGATATAATCCAATAATAACAAGAAATATTTTTTAAAAAGATACACGGCGTAGATAGGATAATGTCTTCCGTTTATTAAATGAACATTTTGGAAAAAAAGCCTTACAAATAAATTAACTCGGATCTACATTATACTATAATCATGGACCTGTCTTATCAGTGTCATTTTATATTATGCAATACATGCTTAAACATATTAACTACTTCCAGCAAAATTCGAACTGATAACGAATGCACATTTTACGAAAACCCCGTTGGTGCCTCTTGGGTGAACGAAATTCCCGTTTGGTGCCTCCAGGGTGGAAATATGATTGGTCGGATTTTAAAAAGCTCGCTTCGAGGACAATATTTGGGTGGTCAAAAATGTAGGTCAAAATCAATGTTATACAGCTACGTCGAAAAACAAATTACAACATATGTATACAAGCGCTTGTATCGAATGTGTTTTTCCGACTATTCTCCGTTTTGTGTACCGTCTATTCATTTCGTCATGATGTGCATGATGAACTTTATATTTCAATTAATGTAAAAATATGTTGCTTTGTTTGTTCTACTGAACTCTTGTTTTCACATTTGGAAGAAAAGGGTTTTTCCTGATTCAACAGTCGGTACTCATAATGCAATAATTCTATGTATGATTGGCCAATAGGTATACTCCGGATTGGTGTAAATATGGAGTTTTCCCTCCAATCCTGCGGTCCAAACAACAATATACCGTTAACATCGTGCTCTAAACGCCGTGAGAACAAAAGACAGGATTAACGTCTAACGGAATAGAATAAAACAGAACATATCTTTATTACACCCAGGTACACATGTTACAACATGGGGTTATGACATTTATAGTTGTTATTGTATAATTAGAACTGGGTAAGTCCTGGTCAAGTTAACATTAAATAGCTATATGTTGTTAGAGTTAATGTTTGTATTTTTAAAATAGGAAACAAAACAATAAAGGGATGGATTGATGTGAGGGGGGACATATTCTAGAAATTGATCAAGTATAAAGAATAGAATTTACAAAAAAATGAACTTCAATATATCTAAAGATTTATTTGAACCGCTGTTAAAAAGACATTTTAGCGAATTCTACACCGGATTTCATCTATTATGTTTTGGCCACGACTTGCTAAAAAAACTAAAAAATGAAATGAGCAGAAAATGCAATCCTACAAAGGAAGACGTGAAAATATCTAAACTACATGTAATATACATAGGCTGTTTGCATGAGTCTAGGTCACGACCGTATATCTGTGACAGGAGCTAATTCCTTTCATTCACATGCCACATTTATGCCGCAGTATTTTCGAAATAAGTGTTTGGCACAGACAACTTGGAGACTTGTAGAATCAAACTATGACGCATGTCGATTAAGTGTTTGATGTATAACTTCAAGTTGAACTTAGTTTCGTGCCTATGTCAATATAACGGCAGATTGAACGGCAGCTGTTGAAATATGTGTTACCCTTAACTTTACTTTTGTGTCTTTGCGTAGACAAACTTTGAATGACAAAAATAAATGCATACTAAGCATCATCTATTAGTTTCCAATACCAGAACGCAAGAATTGATCTCAAAGTAAAATCGTGAATTCAAAATTGTTCATTAATAGCTGGTGATGAATAAACACGACAAAACCCTGGTTTCCCTGAGTCGTGGTTATGGCAATCGTGTGTATTCCACGAAAAGACGACTACTTGTCGTGATTTAACTACCAGTCGTGTTTTGGCATACTCACAGCACCAAGTGCGCATGCTCGCTGCGTGTTTACCACTTGAATGTACAGGTACTTGACGTCACAGATAATAAATGTAAATATATGTTTTTAAAACTACACACAATATTTACTCGATATTTACCCGTTTCGTGTTATAATAATAATAATACATTGTTTATTTTCAGATGGTAACCTATTAAGGTTAACTATAAATGTACATCTTATTTTCAATATGGCCTTCTATTAACAAGATAAACACGCACAACAAACAAGAATTCACACACGCACGCACAATAAATCGTACAAGTACATCGTGTATAAACATCAGGATGTAAATGAGACTATTAAAAACTACAAAAGTTAACATGATCTGACAATAACAATTGAAATAAAACAATTGAGGTTCTTCTCTAATCACTTGAGACAAACATAATCCACGACTCAAATAAAACTTTATTCAACCATACTTTCAATAAAGTTAAAATCAGGACATGGTTGAAATGAAAAACAACTATTCCGAGGCTGTGAATGAAAGGCAAATATTTGTTATAGCTAGTGACGTCATAGTCCGCGAGTCACGTTCTATTTTAAGATTTTGCCCATGACTAGGCACTATTCACACCCTGGTAATCATTGTCGCCACAACACCCGCGTGATGTGTTAAAATGCCCCAATACCACTTCTGTTGTCGTGCCAAGTGTCAAAATGGATGTTGAAAGTGAGTATGATCTTTGTGTCAACAAGAGACCTGTAAGTAAGAATTTCAAAAATCGGGACATTTTAACACATACTGTGAATGTTGTTGTGACAATGGTTGCCGGGTGTGGTATAATTATATAAATGTATTTATCACTGACGCTTTAGATGTATGTGCTATGTTCACAGTACCAAATATATACCAAGGAAGAAATCTTTGAAAACGCAACAGTGGGGTAAGTTATTTTTTCGGCGCAGCCGTACTAACATGGTTTTGCTATTTGCATATATATAACAGTGTTGTGTAAACCGATCAAGTCTTAGATTAACAAACCAAGGCAATTTCTCTTCAACCGAACATCGTTTGTAATCTTGACGCGGATTGGTTACCATTTCGATAAAGGGTACGTTATCTTACCGAAATCCACTGAATATCGGTGAATTTACCGAAATCCATTTTGGATCTGGCAATGACCAGAAATCGTAACATCTCGGCATTTTTTATGTTGCACATCAAATCTGAACCTTCAAATTGCGCCGACCATCTTTTTTCAATATATTTCTTGTTTCTATTATGAAAAGAAAATATGTAATATTGTAATACAAATGTACATAATTTTAAAGTTCAACTTAATGCCGTCATTTTGATACAAACAATCCGATGGGGTATTGAAGAAATTAAGGCATCTTGAATAATATAATTCGATGATAATTTCGTCAAGTTTCAAATCCAGTGATGATTCATGATTCCAACATCAATGCATTAACGATTTTTGGCCCAAATGCACCGATCCTCATTTCTGAGAAAAACGCAATAAAGATGACGTCATGTTTTCACATTAATTGCAACAACTCGTTTAAACATTTCAGTATAAAATATTTATGATTCAGCGGCGAGCAGAAGAAAAATAATTACCGGTAAACATTTAGACGGCCCCTATTTGTAACAAAACATGCATCTGAAAACATATTTGCTGTATTAAATTTGTGAAACTCAGAAATTTTGCAATGTGACCTTCAAATATCCCTGCATTCAGAAATGTTAATAACTCAACTTCACACAGATATGTCATGAGGGCCAAAAATCTGAGAGTATGACACACAATTCAACTACAGTCGTAAATTCAAGAAACTATCTAGCAAAGAGAGGACATATTCATTTCACGGCGGTTTGGATATGATACATTATTTTTACAAGATTCTGAACTTAAATGAAACTCCCCAGGCAGAGAGTCTACTTGATCGGACATATCTTAGCATAAATAAAATTATGTTTCAATGTGAAGTAAGTGAGGTAGTTCGATCAGCAACTATAGTGACTATGATTGGATGATAAACTCAGTCTAGTTTATCTATGGTATAATCACACTTAGAAGTTGGAGGTTTGAATACTATATAGAGGTGTTCCGAACATTAACTATGGTTCAACCACTGATTTAGTTCGGTTGAACTATAGTCGATATTCGGAACACCTCTATAGGGTTTTCAACCCTCCAAATTCTAAGAGTGACCAGAGTAACTGGACCATAGTCATTATAGTTGCTGATCGAACTACATCACTATCAAGCTTTCGTAAAGATAACATTTCTAACAAACATTGTAAAGTAAGAAACTATGTCGCTGTCGTTAAATGTATTGTTAGGGGCGGACGTTGTTGTCGCTTGAATGACGTTATCTCGCACTAAATAATGTTTATCCAAACACTACATCGGTTTACGTTTTGAATATCTCCATTGTTTCACCATGCTCGGTGGAACACACGACAACATTGAATTAATTTTATATTGAAATCATGAATTCATTATGGTCATTTAAATTCCAATTGATTGAGCATTATCGTTAAGATCCAAAGTCATTTATTGTCATAATGTTGTCCGGTGATGATTATTAATGGTTTTACACTTCTTATGCTAAACATGATCTAGAGTTTCAGCGGTGTTACCCTCTGCCAATTTATTAATTACACAATCGTTTGAGACCATGTAGTGCATACATAATTGGTTGATCATCATCATAGTGCACTGTTTATGTCACTGTTTTAATTACGTTATCAATAATAAAGAGCCTTGTAAACTACCCCTAAGAACATTATATCATGTTATGCCCCCGTAATGACCAGTACCTGTTCGTCTGTTCGACCGTCCGTGTCAAAATCGTGTCCGGTCCAGAACTTTGTTGTCTCTCGTGGAATTTTGAGATAAGTGGCCGAGATGGTAACCATAAGTAGAAGGTGTTGGGCATGCAGCAATGGAATCCGTATATAAACGGTCACGGTACATCGTCCTTGTCAAATCATTTCCGGTCCAGAATTGTGTATTCTACCGTGGGGTTTTGAAAACACTTGGCAGAGATGGTCACTGTAAGAAAATGATGTGTCACATGCAGTGTCAACGGTGCCCTTGACTAAAAGGTCACGGTACATCGTCCTTGTCATAAGCGTGTCCGGCTCAGAACTTTGTTGACTACTTTGGGATTTTGAAATAACTTAGCAGAGATGACCACCATAAGAAGACAATGTGCCGCATGCAACAATGATGTGACAATGATGTACCTATCTAAAAGGTCAAGGTCTCCGGGGTCATAATGTTGCATCGTGCGTTCAAAATCGTGTCACGCTCAGGGTCTGGTTGTCGAACGTTGGATTTAGAAATACTTTCCCAAACACCATAACCATAATAAGATAATGTGTCACATGCAACAATGGTGGCCATGTCTAAAATGTCAAAGTCACAGTGCAAGATATCCAGGTACGGTATGTGAGGGGGTTGTCCGATAATTAGAATTAAATAGTATTATTGGTTATTCATACTAAAATACTGTCAATGCTGTGTACATGTCATTTGTTGCAGTAAATGTCACCTACAGACAATCTCCAAATAATGACCACATTAATACAACCATACGTTCGAGGACGAGATTTTCAATTTCTCTCCATAAATAGAACTCGATAATCAGACCACTTCAAAATCAGACCACTTCACAATCAAACCACTTCACAATCAGACCACTTCACAATCAGACCACTTCACAATCAGACCACTTCACAATCAGACCACTTCACAATCAGACCACTTCACAATCAGACCACTTCACAATCAGACCACTTCACAATCAGACCGCTTCACAATCAGACCGCTTCACAAACAGACCGCTTCACAAACAAACCGCTTCACAAACAGACCGCTTCACAAACAGACCGCTTCACAAACAGACCGCTTTACAATCAGACCACTTTACAAACAGACCACTTCACAGTCAGACCACTTCACAGTCAGACCACTTAACAATCAGACCACTTCACAGTCAGACCGCTTCACAGTCAGACCGCTTTACAATCAGACCGCTTTACAAACAGACCGCTTCACAAACAGACCACTTCACAATCAGACCGCTTTACAATCAGACCGCTTTACAATCAGACCGCTTCACAAACAGACCACTTCACAATCAGACCGCTTTACAATCAGACCGCTTTACAAACAGACCACTTCACAATCAGACCGCTTCACAAACAGACCGCTTCACAAACAGACCGCTTCACAAACAGACCGCTTCACAAACAGACCGCTTCACAAACAGACCGCTTTACAATCAGACCACTTTACAAACAGACCACTTCACAGTCAGACCACTTCACAGTCAGACCACTTAACAATCAGACCACTTCACAGTCAGACCGCTTCACAGTCAGACCGCTTTACAATCAGACCGCTTTACAAACAGACCGCTTCACAAACAGACCACTTCACAATCAGACCGCTTTACAATCAGACCGCTTTACAAACAGACCGCTTCACAAACAGACCACTTCACAATCAGACCGCTTTACAATCAGACCGCTTTACAAACAGACCGCTTTACAATCAGACCGCTTCACAAACAGACCACTTCACAATCAGACTACTTTACAATCAGACCGCTTTACAATCAGACCGCTTTACAAACAGACCGCTTTACAATCAGACCACTTTACAATCAGACCGCTTTACAATCAGACCGCTTCACAAACAGACCACTTCACAATCAGACCGCTTCACAATCAGACCACTTTACAATCAGACCGCTTTACAATCAGACCGCTTTACAAACAGACCGCTTAACAAACAGACCACTTCACAATCGGACCACAATAAATACCGACGTTATTCCAAACCAATGGTGGTCTTGTAAGTGAGGTTTTACTGTATATAATAAACTTTTAACACAAATATATAATATTGCAGTATCAAATAACTTACTGTTATCTCAATCCGGTCAGCTCGTAGTCTAGTGTCGCCATACTTTCACATTGTTCTGAAGTTCTTTCTGTGATCGACCAAACTTTGTATGCTAAATGATCAGTTGGAATTGCACCATCATGATGTTTGCAGTATATGGCTATACAACGTGTCTGTTTAAAATGTTTGACTACTAGTATTACGTTTATAAAATGATTGATCAGCTAACTAACACTTATTGTGATGATTCATGTACGCACATATCTATCCTAGCGGATTACGTTATGCGTTCATAGTGACATATATTTGTAACAACTTGCTAATATGGTTATTTCATGACAAAGAAAGTGAGCGATTAGCATACAATAGCCAAACCTACTCTCCATAGATGTATTGCAAAACGTACACGAAGAACTCGATAATGATTAGTGTCGTTCAATGACTTCTGTGAAGGTACACAAAAGACGATATTACAATGTATCAATCATTTCAATGTATCAGCTTAACTTAAGTATGTGTGAAGCGCGCATGTTATAAGCACAATTAATTTCATGAGTTCATCTTACTTCAATGACACGTTCGGACTTTGAACACAATTCTATATAACAATTCTCCATCTATGTCATTGTACTGTCAGGTTAGGTATCAAGCATTACTAGTGCAACATTAGTAACCTACGTACGTCAACGGTAGATGTACAATGTCTCCAATTAGCACTTCATTGTACGGAAAAGAAAAAATACGAATGACATAGTTTACGCTCATTTATAGTGCTGTTAGATTGACTGCAAACAGGTGCATGAACTTTCAGGACCGATCCATGTCAATTTAGGTAAGGAAATGCTCTCATGCGTGAAGCTAAACTGCTGTTTGGATTACTTTTCTATCAAAACACAACCGTGGCGTTTTCTCCGACAAACTTACGGACATACACAAACCTTTCAATACACCTATTTTGAAATGTAATGGTCTAGGTAATATATTCATACGTTCGCGATTAATAAAATTGCACTATACTTTCGGTAAAATATAGACGAGTCCAAATACACTCATTAAAACTCATTTAAGTACTCCGATACAGTCATTGGCGCTATGTAAAGAATCGTGCCTTGTTTTCCTTCTTGTTTAAAATTTAACTAAAGACATTGCCATAGTTACGAATTTAAATTCATTTCATTCCTAGACCAAGACCAGAAATTTCTCTTGCAGATTAAAGAAAAAAAAGAGAAGTAAATTATATTTATAACGTTTTATTGGCGTTACAAATACTTATAACTGTAAATGAGTATGATACGGAATAATTACTGAATATATTAAATGTCTTTTAAACATTACTAACGGCTCGATCATATGTTCTCTTTCCTAAGGTTCTTGAATCAAGTCCGTAATTTAGACCGCTGTTTCAATGTCCAATAAAAAAAACTTTCACCAGACAGGGGCGTGATCAATATCCTTTTGAAACTGACTCGCTTGAAGTGTGTTTGTCGGAGTCAATTTAAACTAAATGATCCCTTTCCCATGGGGAATCAGGGGTGCTTTATCTGACTTTAATATCTGTCTGGTTATATTCCTTATTTATTTCAGCATTTGTTGTACAAAGTCTGCTAAACAGGAAAACATCGCCACATAGGAATAATATTTAAAAGAATTTGATGGTCCTTTCTCAACTATGTTGATATTGATGGTTTGTGTTTTGTTAAGATTGTGTTACGTTTTTTTGCAATATCGGATGTTAAATATATGTAAAAAGGTAATTCCATTATAGAGCGATTTAAATTTTAACAGCTGGCATTTACATGAGACACTTGTCGAATGTATTTTATATCACAGAGTTTAATGGACTTTGTCGAATCTCGGATTACTGGGAAGAAATTCGCCATAACATTATGTTATTAAACGGTCTCGGACCAACTTGCACCTACATACAAACGGTGTTTTTGCTCATTTCAATCTAAATTCTTGTAATATTAAAGTTGTACACGCAATTGTGACAGAAACATCAACATTGAATAGAAGGCGTGGTGGTCAAAGGGTATATTTGAATGTAGTGAGTTCGAGCCACACTGAGCTGGAATCGATCACGAGCTTTCAATCCCATACTTTGGCACTAGTTCTGGTTTTAGTATAACATGAAGCAATCATAGACGGTTATTGATACGTATTAGTGGTCCTGTGATCTTTTCCATCTATTAATCCCCCCTTCACTGTTTGTCCTCTATGATTCTCCTTGTTTTTCCTTATGGTCTATCAGGCACCATCAACAAGAGTGTTACTGTACACCATCAACAAGAGTGGTACTATACACCATCAACAGAAGTGTTACTGTACACCATCAACAAGAGTGGTACTATACACCATCAACAAGAGTGGTACTATACACCATCAACAAGAGTGGTACTATACACCATCAACAAGAGTGGTACTATACACCATCAACAAGAGTGGTACTATACACCATCAACAAGAGTGGTACTATACACCATCAACAAGAGTGGTACTATACACCATCAACAAGAGTGGTACTATACACCATCAACAAGAGTGGTACTATACACCATCAACAAGAGTGGTACTATACACCATCAACAAGAGTGGTACTATACACCATCAACAAGAGTGGTACTATACACCATCAACAAGAGTGGTACTATACACCATCAACAAGAGTGGTACTGTACACAATCAACAAGAGTGGTACTGTACAGCATCAACAATAGTGGTACTGTACACCATCAACAAGAGTGGTACTGTACAGCATCAACAAGAGTGGTACTATACACCATCAACAAGAGTGGTACTATACACCATCAACAAGAGTGGTACTGTACACCATCAACAAGAGTGGTACTGTACACCATCAACAAGAGTGGTACTATACACCATCAACAAGAGTGGTACTGTACACCATCAACAAGAGTGGTACTGTGCAGCATCAACAAGAGTGGTACTGTACACCATCAACAAGAGTGGTACTATACACCATCAACAAGAGTGGTACTATACACCATCAACAAGAGTGGTACTATACACCATCAACAAGAGTGGTACTGTACAGCATCAACAAGAGTGGTACTATACACCATCAACAAGAGTGGTACTGTACACCATCAACAAGAGTGGGTGGTACTATACACCATCAACAAGAGTGGGTGGTACTATACACCATCAACAAGAGTGGTACTGTGCCCCATCAACAAGAGTGGTACTATACACCATCAACAAGAGTGGTACTATACACCATCAACAAGAGTGGTACTGTACACCATCAACAAGAGTGGTACTATACACCATCAACAAGAGTGGTACTATACACCATCAACAAGAATGGTACTATACACCATCAACAAGAGTGGTACTATACACCATCAACAAGAGTGGTACTATACACCATCAACAAGAGTGGTACTATACACAATCAACAAGAGTGGTACTGTACACAATCAACAAGAGTGGTACTATACACAATCAACAAGAGTGGTACTGTACAGCATCAACAAGAGTGGTACTGTACACCATCAACAAGAGTGGTACTGTACAGCATCAACAAGAGTGGTACTATACACCATCAACAAGAGTGGTACTATACACCATCAACAAGAGTGGTATTGTACACCATCAACAAGAGTGATACTGTACACCATCAACAAGAGTGGTACTATACACCATCAACAAGAGTGGTACTATACACCATCAACAAGAGTGGTACTATACACAATCAACAAGAGTGGTACTATACACCATCAACAAGAGTGGTACTGTACAGCATTAACAAGAGTGGTACTGTACAGCATCAACAAGAGTGGTACTCTACACCATCAACAAGAGTGGTACTGTACAGCATCAACAAGAGTGGTACTGTACACCATCAACAAGAGTGGTACTGTACACCATCAACAAGAGTGGTACTGTACAGCATCAACAAGAGTGGTACTGTACACCATCAACAAGAGTGGTACTATACACCATCAACAAGAGTGGTACTGTACAGCATCAACAAGAGTGGTACTATACACCATCAACAAGAGTGGTACTGTACACCATCAACAAGAGTGGTACTGTACTGCATCAACAAGAGTGGTACTGTACAGCATCAACAAGAGTGGTACTGTACAGCATCAACAAGAGTGGTACTGTACAGCATCAACAAGAGTGGTACTGTACAGCATCAACAAGAGTGGTACTATACACCATCAACAAGAGTGGTACTCTACACCATCAACAAGAGTGGTACTGTACACCATCAACAAGAGTGGTACTGTACACCATCAACAAGAGTGGTACTGTACAGCATCAACAAGAGCGGTACTGTACACCATCAACAAGAGTGGTACTGTACAGCATCAACAAGAGTGGTACTGTACACCATCATTCGAAGAGTCAGGTCCAGTGCTTCTCTGTAGAAGCCATCCTTCAACCTTTCATCAATCTGGCTACCAAGTTGGCCCAGGAAGGAACCGAAGTGGGCAATGGCTGAAGCTTCATCCTTCTCCAACAACTGGGTAATATGCCCCTGAATCTTGCCTGCCTCAACCTGCTGGTGTTGAAGCTGGTTAGTGATGGTGGCAGCCTCCTCATCATCATCGGTCCCTGGAGCCCGCCGAGGTGCCGTTTTCTTAGTGGACTTTCCCTTTCCACATTTCGACGTCGTAGAGACAGGAAAGGTTGCAGTCTGATCGATAGCTGCTACAGGCACTGCAGGTTGGCTGGCGAGGATGGTGGCAAGGGATACGACGACATATTCTTCCATTTCCGACTCAGGAGAAGATAGAGACCCTTGGGCAGCGACAGATGACTCGATCTGGGACTTCAACTGTGAGGAGACACAAAAAAGAACACAAAGTATGTAGAGGTAAGTACAACATAACAATAGCACATATAATATATTTCATATCATGGTATGTAATAAATAATATGTTAATGTACTATTACAATTTTGTTTTTCCATTTTCATACTCACACTCCTTGGTGGCCGACCCAGACTTTGTAGACGCCAGCTTGCCGATCTTCGTACGTATACTCTCGTACCACGTGCATAACAGGGCTGAAGACTCATCCAGCTCCTCCGCCTTGTCCTCCAACAGCTTGCTTTTATGGCAGAGTCTATGCAAGCTTTAAGACTTTTGGTGAACAGCTCTGGATGGGACCTCAACCACTCACCCATGTTTACCTCCTGCTCCTCTGTTAAAACAGATCCTTTTTGGTCCGCTTTGTGCTCGGTGCAGCAATGGCTGGTACATCTGCCACCTCCTCGTCCATGTTGATGACGGCTGCAGATTGGGATGCAGATGCAGATTGGCTTGGTTTCTTCGAAGTGGTGGTCTTCGACGGAGCAGGGACATCTTCGACATCAGATGCCTCGTCAGGAGAGGTTGGGCGACTTTCGGAGGACTCCTCTAGCTGCTGCCTCGCCTTTGTCTTATAAGGCGCACGAACAGGTACCTTGACCACCACAGCAGGCTTCCTTCTTGGTGGCATCTTCTCTTCAGTCTTCTATCTTTAAAATGTTCACTTTTTTCTATTTTCAGGTTGCGTTCAGGAGGTCTTCAAAGGAAGGTGACAGCCGAATGAATGAGAAATAAACCAAAATGCAGGCCTACCGAATTGGTTCTGGTCCGGGGCGGTCCGTGTTGGGTCCGGGGCGGTCCGTGTTGGGTCCGGGACAGTCCGTAGCTGATCCGGGATGGTCCAGTGTCATTCGTGTTGACACCGTGGTTGGTCCGGGTCATTCCGGGACGGTCCGTGGCGCTGCCGTGGTGGTACCGGGGTAATCCGTGTCTGCACCGTGTTGATCCGTTGTGGTGCCGTGTTGGGTCCGGGCTGATCCGGGGAGACGATGTTTTGCGACCGTCGAGGGATCGTCGACTCAATTTCACCCAGGATCACCCCGGATCAAGAGATATCCGTGTTAATCCAGGGTGCTCAGTGTTTGGTCAGGCTTCGGTATGACTGTAGCTTAACCAGTTGTATAAATCTATTTATAGATAACTGGCAACACGAATCTTATCTAGTTGGCTACTTATTATGTAACATATTAAGTGAAATTCGCAAACCATAACTAGATAACCCGTTAGTGTAATACATCATAAAAAGGTAAGAGGTGGCTTTTCTTGGCTCTTTCAAGCCTGTTTCTAGTCTTATGATATTTATCTTACAGAAAATGTATCACGAATATTAACTAGAAAGCTAGATAATTATCGCAATAATTAAGTGGTTAACACGAAACAATTCGCGAACGCTATCATGCTAATTGGTGGTAGTAATATGCCACCATACATATATAATACACCTTACTTGTTGTCATGGCGAAGCCTATATTATTATTTTATGTTCCACGTCATCGACGCTTGCTATAAGGGGAGTGTTTGTAGTTTCGGTCATAAGCTTTTTTAATACAATTAACGCATCCTGGGTGGTATAATTTGTTGAGAGTCTGTTGGGAATGGAGTCCAATTTAAAATATGTATTATTTTTATGCAGGCTGCTGTGCGTTGATGGAATTTATTAGCTGAAGGCAAAAACTGATTTACAAGAGGAAACAAGATTTTATTGCACTTGGCCCAGAGTTCACTCCTGTATTGTCAAGTGAGAATGAAAGTTCTGTTAACTTTGACTTGTCATGCGATTTCCATATGATTGTATTTCGCGTACACCGGAATTGAAAATGTCCACGGATATGCATTGCGCAATTATAGACGCACCATGTTTCGCTTTTTCATCGTATTCATTCATGGGCCTGTTTTCAGAGATATGAATAAGGCTTTGGAGATAATTTGAAAAACTTGATCATGAATCAATTTGTTTCAAGGGACATAGCTTAAATACTAATATTGTCCATTGAAAAACATAGTAAATTTATGATTGTGTCGAAATTATTCTGATCCAATCTTTGTTTTTAGTCTCGGTTTAAGACTGGTTAATTATTGTGAATGTGGGCGCATATAACACAACGTAATTAGAAATTTCCAATAATATGGTAGCTTCTTTGATATTTCACATGCGAAATTATCAGCTTGTATGAATTTAGTGCATCACGCTTCTATGGCGCGACATAATGTCTCGTTTCAAACAAATTGAATTAACGTTTAACATGCCATCCACCATCAGCGTGGTATTATGAATCGGTCAACAACGTTGGACGGTGCTAACATCACGCAGCATGAAGCAATTTCATCCTGAACGTTGACTGACTTGATCAATCATTCTTACAAATTTAATCTTATTTCTTCTCTTGTTGTCTTTAAGTCACTAAAACAGAAGCGTCAGATATTGCCATTGGCGAAGAAAGCCAATGAGCTTGGTACGTTCTGCCTTCAGCATTGGGTTAGCTCGTTCTTCATTAAAGTCAAAATGCAGGACAATTAATAAAGCGAAACTGTCACCAAGAGAGCTTAGTTGTAATACTTTACATATCTGTTGAACTTTAGTTTACAGTTTAACGTGTCATTTCTATAAATACTGCATAGAACATTCATTGAACGAACGACAAATTGATGTAAATCCAACCCTCAACAATATTGGAGTAGTGAAGTGCAAAATACATCCAATGTTACATAAACAAGCAATCCTGTCCCCAGTGGGAATTCTATTGCTTGAAATAAAAACAACTTCAGAAATATACGACCCTTTGGAGAAATCGCTTGCGTCTAAAATATGGCGAAGAAAGACATATAATATCTGCAAGTCTTACACTTTACTATAGTTATTTTTCTTTGACACATAATCCTAGACAACAAATTGCACGAGTAATTTGTTTTATAATTATAATTCATTTTCCGGTGCCGTTATAACAATTAAACTATGTTTTATTACCACAAGGGAGTAAATAAAGATAATAAATGATATTATCTTATACGAGGGTTGTTCAAAAAGTGTCAAGACTGGCGTCGTGTTAGACGTTGCTCCCGTGCGCCGGGTCGCTCGACATGTGTTAGACGTTGCTCCCGTGCGCCAGGTCGCTCGACATGTGTTAGACGTTGCTCCCGTGCGTCGGGTCGCTCGACATGTGTTAGACGTTGCTCCCGTGCGCCGGGTCGCTCGACATGTGTTAGACGTTGCTCCCGTGCGCCGGGTCGCTCGACATGTGTTAGACGTTGCTCCCGTGCGCCGGGTCGCTCGACATGTGTTATTTGTATTTGTTTGTACATTTAATTTGTTGAAAGTTTTGTATCTTTGTAACGGATAGATCCGATTTATTTTGCACGTAAATTAATTGATGTTTATAATAAGATATAAATGTTATGAACACAATCTTGAAACCTTTTGAACAACCCTCGTATTATAACATTTTCAAGGCAATACTCCTTTCGCCCATAGTATAAGAATGCGTCTTGTGTACCCTTTTCCCCTCTAACTATGTTCATATTTTATGTATATTTATATGTCCTTGAACTTTTGGGATGGCTGTTCACTCCACATACGCCATTTTCTGCTCGATTCCAATACATCTAAGCACCACAAAACTACTGAGGTATTGTTTTGTTCGCTTTCTGGGTCAGATCGAAAACGAGCGAGACCGAACGAGTATCGCTTTTATTCGTCTATGTGAAACGTATGCTGTTAAGATGTTACTTACATCTATCTTGTAACAATGATTAATGACTGTTGATTGCATTCAGTCACCTACAGTCATTTATAATCATCTCTGTGACTAATTGTCTCCTGAATAATTCATAATAGATGGGCACAGTTTCATCGGAACAGTTAAAACATGAACGACTTAAACCAAAAATTTAGCGCAAATAAATAGAACATTATAGGTTGGTAATAAGATGTTGAGCGACTTCTCTTTGTTAGAGCCGTGGCGACCCGGATGCTGCTTGAACACCGTACATGTGGTAAATGCTAACGCTGCCTCTACACTTGTATATTAATTTTTGATGAGAACTTCTACAGAAATACTCCGGGAATTCATTAAACATCCAGTAACCATTACATCAAGTTTACTCATGCAGAATATTCAAACCGGATACGAAACTAACCAATGTCTTGATAAATGAAATGTCGTGACAGTTCTAAGGTTGAATATCGCTGTATGGTTATTTCTTTTTGTGATGTCAAATTTCCCTTTCCCCTGTGCAATTATTTCACTTCATATACTGTTCAAATTATTTTTGCCCAGTTTCGGCCTATTGTTGCCAGCTGCTTCATTTGTCCTGTGATCTTTTCCACCCATTAATTCCCCTTCACTGTTTGTCCTCTTTGATTCTCCTAGTTATTCCTTATGGTCGGCCAGACCATTCATTGCGCCTCTGTTCCCTAACGTATGTACCTTTTAATCTCATCAAGTACCTTATGTTGTATGGGTTGTTGTTTTCACGGAGGTCTGTGTGGAGAGGCACTATCTTATGTATGTGACGTTCCCTCGGCCTGTAACAACTTATTCTCTCTTTGACCATTTTGATAAAAAAAATATAAATATGAAATCAAAATTCAATGTGACGGAAGTGATGACAAAGTGTCTGCATTCATACAGAGTAAATTAATTTACAATTTCCTAGAAGCATCGTTTTAAAAACTGCGTGTTGAAAATCCGATAATAAAAAAAGAATTATTAAGTTAAAAAAGTAATAGCGAGTTTATAGGCACGATATTTGGCCTTTTAATCCCATTTATTTCTTTTAGAACCACTTCATTCAGAATTATTTCCATAATTTGGTGGCTACTTTGATATTTGTGCTATCAAATGTATCAGCTTTTATGAATTTACGGTATCAACCAGGTATGTCAAGACAATATCAGCGCCGCTGTACGATTTCCAACCTCTCTTTAAGTGACGACACTTCCAGAAAACGTCACATTTGACGTCACCATGCACTGACAGTAAACAATAGTTTCCCCCTATATGGCAATACGAAAACGAAGTGACCATATGGAGTAAATATTGTTTCCTGCTTGCAAATAGTGACATCACATGCTGCGTTTTCGTGAAATGACGTCACTTACAGAAGAGGTTGTAAAACACCATAGCAACGCTCAATTATGTTTACCAATATTGAACGTGTCATTCGGTTTCTACGTTGTATAAATGAATTTGTCAGTAACATCGGGCGGTGCCGGTTTCAAGCCGCATGACGCTGATCATCCCGAACATTGACTGAGTATATGATGACGAGCTCGAACATTGTGTTCCCACTGGTTTGGTAGTTTTTCGGCGTAACTGTATAACATTGATTTGGATCTACATTTTTGACCAACCAAATGTTGTCCTCGAAGCGGGCTTTTTAAAATCTGACCAATTATATTTTCACCCGTGAGGCACCAAACGGGATTTTCGTAAGATGTGCGTTCGTTAGCAGTTCGAATTTTGCCGGTAGTAGTTAATATGTTTATGCATGTTATATATAATTGACACTGATAAGACTCATGCTGATTATAGTATATATATAGATCCGAGTTAATATTGTGTAAGAATTTATTTTACAAAATTTTGCAAAAAAACATTATTTCATTTAACATACCGGAAGACATCATTCTATCTACGCCGTTTATCTTTTTATAAAGATATTTCTTGTTTGCAATAAACCAAATCACCATGAATGTTCTGGATTTTTTCTGACAATTAAATTAATAGTGTTGTCCCAACACTTTTAAGCGTTTGGTTGATAATCCAGTTCGCTTGCTGCAGTAGATCATATTTATAAGTTCGGACACTTATCTCAAGTAAACCTCCCTGTATAGGTGCCGTTACGTGTGGCTGTACATTGTTAAAGTAAAAGGGAGTCATTTCTGACACACATTTTGATAGTTTTGCAAACTAGGGTCGGACGATTTCAAACAACCAATGTCATTGGGATAAGATGATTTTACCAAATTAAAAACCTTCATGTTTAAACATGTTATTCTGAATATAATTGGTTAAATATCAATTTAGACTGAAGCTTAGTTCGAATTGTATTCCCTGCATACCTTATTAGTGACTTCTGTGTTTACTGCGCGGCACGAAAAGACGGCGGCCGATCACAAAACGGTACGTATTTTGGCAGTTTTTGTTTGTTAGAAATAGTTTTTAGTTGTAACATTAAACCTTAAACCTGGTCATCCAAAATCCGGTTGCATCGATGCCCATATCGACACATATATCTCTGTAGATTTGCCGGAATGCGTGCCACAAAATTTTAAGCGAGGCCGTCTTTTCGTGCAAACAAGTCACGTGTTCACCCACCCTGACATTGTCAGTAGAAAAACGGTCAATATTACCTATAATTTTATCAGTAATTTATGATCGTGGCATAAAACAATGGGACCATCAACGTATGTGTATAATAATGATTTGTTAGGGCCTTGCGTCTTTCTGTCTTTATATCTGTTTATTTGACTTTTCATGTCTCTATTCGGTTTTGGAGTGGCTGTGCACTTCGTACGTGACGTTTCCATCTCAACTTTTTCATCCGTTAAGTCTCTTTAATCCCCCCCCCCCTCCTTCACTGTCCTTCATTGGCCATTCCTTGTGCTCTGTTCCTTAACGTATGTAACCTTTAACCTCCTCAAGTGCCTTATGTTTTATGGATTGTTGTTTTCCCGGAGGTCTGCGTGGGAAGGCACTGTCTTATTTATGTGGCGTTCCATGTAGCTACTTATTATCTCTCTTTTACACGGCCTAAGCGCATTCTCTGTTTTAGGTCAACATTGCAAAGATCACAACAGAAACAAGAGAGTACATGTCCTTCTTTCTGTGCTATTATTGATAACGTGTCTTCTATGTTTCATTTTATGAGTACATAAATCAAGTTCACATTGATTTGTTATTTGTCTTATTACCTGTTATCGTTTAAACCAACATAAATCTATTTTTTAATCATAGTGTTAATGGTTGCAACAAGGGAAAAATGACTATTGATACGACATAACAAGACGTCTGATATCTGAAGCAACGACATGACAGACACCGATAGTGTCTATAAGTTAAAGTAATTATGGAATAATAAAATTATAAGAATAATGATTGGATATATTTATTGAACTTGTTAATTCTGATAATACGCTTATTTAAAAGAAATCTCAGTATTTACATAGAAACAGCATTTACAAGAAGATCAAATCTACTGTATAACAGATATTAGATATATTTGCTTGCATTACAAACAAAACAACAAAACATTGATCACTATAATCATACACAAATCATATTATATTTAATTAAAATACATCTGTTTGTTCTAATATTTGTTCTAATGTAAGTATAAGTGCAAGTATGGGTGTTTATTGTTTGTGTAAATGTATAAGAAATGTAAATGTTGTGTTTAATTTAGTCGGTGATTTAAACACATTGTCTTAATTGATTCTTAATCTAGTCGATTTTGTATCTTCTGACCAGTCTCCATCATAAGCGCTCTAATTTCCCCCCAAAACTCTCCCATACGCTTGCAGATGCAGACCTCAATCATCCCAGTTTTAGTTTTTTGATGGATACATATTTTTAAAAGAGAAGGAATGATGTTTCAATCAATTGATAATTATGCTGTGTTTGACATCTGAAGAATGAGGTTCGCTTCTCGACACAATGGGAAAAGATCGTCAGAGTCAATATTTATACAGTTTAGTTTATTCCAGATGAAAGACTTGAATATCAGACGAGCTGTGCAGTCCAATAATCAGACGCTTGTGTTTAGTATCGTAACACAGACAGAACAAATCGTGTGGCAATGACACGCTTTGAATAATCGCACCCATACATTGCCCTGCTGCATTGAACATAACCACATTCTTTGACTCCATTCCAGAAACAAGCACATCATCGCGGCTTGTGATACACACACATTCTGTACCACGTAATCTGTCGTTTCTAAGCTCGTCCAAAAATTCTCCATCATCATTAAACACGACGACTTGATCTGACCCTGTAGCGACATACACTCGTGTTTCACCCATGTTTACGGCAACATGACACGCGGAATACTCACAGAAAAGGGCTTGGCCTTTATTATCCTCTCTAATTTCCATCTCTAATTTTCCTGACAAACTAAACACATTCATTCCTTTTATTCCTGGTACCCATAACCGACTCTTACAATATGCTAGTCCACTTTGTTTTGACTGATTTTTTATCTTAATTGTTGTGCCAGCTGTTAAAGTCGCATCGACTGATATGAATTGAACGGTCTTATTCAGTAACCTCACTGCCACCATGAATGAGTTAACCACGCATATACCATAAGGTTCAGACTTCAGTTTGAAAACCTCAGTTACTTCAAGCTCGTCATTAAGTCTCTTAATGTGTTTGTTCCAATTGTCAAGAAGTAGTATAGTGCCATCAGACAATTGACAAGCATCATTTATCAAACATATTCGCTTATCGGCGTCAACTTTTACATTAACCGTTTGGTTTGAGGTCACTGTGTATTTATACCCCTCGAAAGATTCCACATCAATTTTGGTTATTACTCCAAGACATTCGGCAGACATTATTTCATCTCGAAGATGGTGATTTGGTTGGAAGGCAAGAGACATGGAAGTTCTCACTATTCCATTCTCCAAAAACGATTTCATACTTTTGATATGTTGTTCTACCAGTTTGTTTAAGACAAACATTTGAGAGTCTGTTAGGGTGTGGTGTTTCAGTTGAGAAATGCTGTGATCGCTTAATTTTATTTGTTGACCAATTGCGGATATCTCTGATTGTAAATCAAGTAGCACATTGTCATGTTGAACTTTAACAATGGCAACTAGATCTGCTTCAATGTCATCTAAGTGTTTATCATATTCTCTGCGTATCTCCCCAATTTGTTCCAGAATATCTGATTGCTCTTTATTACAAAGCTGCATGTTATCCACTTTTTCATTCTTAATCTGATGTAATTCTCGATTAAGAGTATTATAATCGGATATAAGTTGTGAAACGTCTGTTTGACTGTTATCTATGTCCATGTCATTTATGTCTTTTACCTCCTCACACTGTCTGCAATAGATCCGTAAAAGTCATAAATCATAATGAGATCCACTAATGCGAACAAATAGGTTATTTTGAAGGATACATATACAGTATCCGTACGTTTATGTTAAGATCATACTTGCATTTAACTGTTGAAGTATGTGAAAACAATGTGTGTCTGATTTTATATACTTTCAAATCACATGAGTGTATTACATGAGTGTATTACATGAGTGTATTACATGAGTGTATCACATGAGTGTATCACATGAGTGTATCACATGAGTGTATCACATGAGTGTATCACATGAGTGTATCACATGAGTGTATCACATGAGTGTATTACATGAGTGTATTACATGAGTGTATTTTAACAGTTTATATTCTGTATGTGGCATTTCTTGACCATCATCTTTATTCGATCTTTTATGCGTTTCCATATCTATACATGTACCTATACAAAACGTTCCTTCTTTCGACAAAAGAAACATTAAGAAATCAAAGATGAAGGATTATTCCAAGACATGAAATGTAGCATTATTCTTTAAGTTATGTTGAATATCGTGTTATACTTACCTATGGTCTTTAGCAATGCACAAACTGCAATATACTGTATCATGTGTTGCACAGTACATCTCAATATCACGTTGTGGATGATAACGACATTTAGGGACATTGCTTTCAGAACTGATGTTTGCTCCTGCACTTCTGTCAAGACCAAATGCAGAGGTTGCATCGATCAATAGATGATTCTTAGTCGCTTTGAATCTTTTATGGTAAATTATGCAAGTCGAACAAAGAAACTGTTTGCATACTTGACAATATTGGTCGGCTGCAAGTTTGTTACCGTTGTCAGAACACGCTGAGCATTCAAATGAAGCATCATCAGATCCTCTGATTCCCTCTGCCATTGTCTGTAATTGCAAGAATAAATAAATAACTGTATATTGAACAATACATGTACAATATTATGTACCACATTTATATAACTCTTCAGCAGGAAACCCGTCCTGTATCCGAGAGAACACTAATGGCTTAAACGGTAATATAAAATAGGCTTTGTTCTATACATCTAGTGTTTCTCGTTCAACCTTTTTCACAATTGACGAGTTGTGCATAATGAATATGTTACGTCATCTGTGTTGACTAGGGATGTCAACGAATATTCGTTTGTACGTCCGAATATTCGAATACTGACCCGGCTTTCGAATATTCGATAGAAATACGTATTTTTCCTTATAAAAGCTGAATACAAGTATATTAAATTCAATGATCGGGATTATCGCATTGAATGACATTTTACCCATGAAAATAATAGCTACAGGACTGGTGTTAATTGACAGTTCGTGTTGTATATTTGGGGGCAAGAAAGATATAACTTGCTGGTGATGACACTTAGGCCCAGACATTGTTAGTCATAGTGTGGAATTTTACAACTTAAGTGATCCGATTAAAACACAAAATTGATATGCTTAAAGCTAAACTTCAAATTTCAAATGTATTAAATATAATAGAATTTTGGAATATTCGTTCGGAAGGTTAACCGAATATTCGAATACAAAAATTCGTTGACATCCCTAGTTTAAACTAATATCTCAAACCTCATTTGTTGTTGGAAACTTATGGTTCACTTAGATGTTGAACTACCTTACTTCTTAACTGAAAATAAATTAACTATAAATAGAACAATGTTGCTAAGAAAAAAATTCATAAACTCTTTAAAAACAATTCTAGAACTTTGAATTCATTTTAGTTTGATATTTCACTATCCTCCGAGTATATCCGTCGTTCTACTCGGTATGCCTGGCACTGCTATCAGTACACCAGTTCTTGTATATATATTACAGTATTTGACGCATCCTTACCGAACAAGAGTGTTGTATAAAACTACGTTAATCTGTGTGTTATTATATTTTCCCTTCAAATATTTCTCCATCATTATTTTGCTATACATTTTCTGGCAACATTGATGTATGGAATCAACGTTCTCTTGTATGAGTTTTAAATTGTAATACAATGTTCTTTCAATATTCTGTTTTGTATGTCGACTATAGGTTTATTTGTAGACACACTTGACCTTACAATTACTAAATTCGATCCAAATACATTCTGCGCAAAGGGCCTATGTACTTTTTCTTTCGATTAACAAGAAGAGAAAAATATTTAGCAATGCCATATAACCATATTATATCTCGCTCATATATATTCTTTACAATAAGATATATTGCATTGCTTAGGGCGGACAATATGAATAATTGACAAGAAAAAACTATTCTTATAGCAATTTGTGTCATTTTGGTCACCACAGAGGTGGATGATGGTTGTTGATATAAGCTTATTCATCACTTGATACTCCGGAGAAATGTAGGTACCATTTCTGATGGATGAGTAAATCACTTCATGTATACACTCAGCAAATGTGACTATTGACCCAAAAGAAATGTCTTCCAGATTTCTTGTCGGTCTGTATAGGGAATTTGTTTTGACTGCAAGTGCTGTTGTCTCAGCGTTGTTGTTCAGCAAAATTGTTTTATGTTATTCTTAGGAGAAAGAAATTTGTAAAGAACTTAATGTTCTACAGTTATCCTACTTTATTTCCAAACCAGATGTACGTGTCCCCTGATATCTTCAAAGTAGTTATCGGTGTACTCATAATTTAACTGAGTGTATAGTAACATCGTAGGGCACAAATATACGAAACCAAAATTTCCCTAGCGGCCTGATGTACAACAAATATGTTATGTTGTTTGAAGCACAAACTGTGTATATGTTTCATTATACGAGTAGATACCTGTATAATGATTTTTCATACTGATTTTCATTCATTTTATTATTATTATTGTAATATTTAATATGGAATCGCAATCCCCACCAAGTTAAAAATCAAAACATGTAATCACCATCCTTTAAACAAAATTGTAACGCCATTACCCATACCATTATGTAATTTTATGTTCACATGTTATTACATTTGTAGTCTGTGAAAATGTAAAATAAAGGTATTGTTCTGTTCTGTTCTGATGAAGACTGGAATGGAATGTCCGATCAAAGTTTGGTGGCATAACTATGGTCATTTGTTCAAATGGGAAACAAATCGACAACATGATGTACTAGAACAAATCGTCTCTACTTTGCTTTGAACATGTTATATGTATATAAAGTGCTTATATTGTAGCACTCCGCTTTGAACATGTTATATGTATATAAAGTGCTTATATTGTAGCACTCCGCTTTGAACATGTTATATGTATATAAAGTGCTTATATTCTAGCACTCCGCTTTGAACATGTTATATGTATATAAAGTGCTTATATTCTAGCACTCCGCTTTGCACATGTTATATGTATATAAAGTGCTTATATTCTAGCACTCCGCTTTGCACATGTTATATGTATATAAAGTGCTTATATTCTAGCACTCCGCTTTGAACATGTTATATGTATATACAGTGGTTATATTCTAGCACTCCGCTTTGAACATGTTATATGTATATAAAGTGCTTATATTCTAGCACTCCGCTTTGAACATGTTATATGTATATAAAGTGCTTATATTCTAGCACTCCGCTTTGAACATGTTATATGTATATACAGTGGTTATATTCTAGCACTCCGCTTTGAACATGTTATATGTATATAAAGTGCTTATATTCTAGCACTCCGCTTTGCACATGTTATATGTATATAAAGTGCTTATATTCTAGCACTCCGCTTTGCACATGTTATATGTATATAAAGTGCTTATATTCTAGCACTCCGCTTTGCACATGTTATATGTATATAAAGTGCTTATATTCTAGCACTCCGCTTTGAACATGTTATAAGTATATAAAATGGTTATATTCTAGCACTCCGCTTTGAACATGTTATATGTATATAAAGTGGTTATAGTATTTTTCTTTAGATGTGGAAAATTTGGCAATACAGCGGTGAAGTGTGATGTTGGCAGTATATAAAATGAATTATAAAGTCTAGCAGGAAATGCCTCTTAGGACTCAGTATACCCGAACACGCAAGGAGACATAAAATGTACATACGTGTAAACAATTACACAAGCAAAATGGACACAAGTCAAGCATTAATGATCGATGAATCCCCGGTATGTATACAGACAGTGGAATGCAATTCAAATGTAAAATTATCTTTGTATACAAATGTTAAGTCTGTCTTTGGAGTATGAGAATTATCTTGACATTGTTGACATTAAGACATTTAGGCACGCTTTAGTTTCCCTAAGATCAGCATCACATAATTTAATGATTGAAAAGGGCAGACATCTTGGCATAGATAGAGATCAAAGATTTTGTTCCTTCTGTGTAAATCAGATTGAGAATGAATATCATTTTGTCCTCACATGTCCATTTTACATACAACTAAGGGAAACTTATATCCGGAAAAAAGATTTCGTCCGCCCAAATTTAAACAAATTTTACTTATTGATGTCATCCAGAAATGAACAAATTATAAAAGATCTTGCTATGTTTATATACTATGCCTTTAAGCTTAGATCGTCAGTTTTATAACTTGTTACATTTGTATGTAAATGTTATGCAACTTGTTTGTATTTGTAAGAAGTGTTGTTTTTATTTGTATGTATACATGTCGCTGGTTTATATGAAACTTTGTTGTTTGTGCGTGAGCATGTAGCTAGTTTGTTTTTGTGCATATGGGTGAGGTTGTGGTATGCTTGTATTTGTGGGTGGACTTGTAACTTGTCTATATTTGAATAGTTATTTGTAATTTGGAAGTGTTAGAACATGTATGAAGCGTGTTTGTATTTATATGTGTACTGTCATGTGACTTGTTTGTAATTGTATGTATATATATATTATGTTCATTGTCGATGTATGGGCTGGTGGCCTGAATCATCAAATAAAGAATTGAATTGAATGATGGATGAATCCCCGGTATGTATACAGACAGTTCGAAAGTTGTGAAGGCGTTGTGTTGCTTAATGTATATTCCTGTTTAAATTTTGTAATGTCGTGTGTGGTTCCCAATCTTTCCTCTCCGTTCTTTCTTTGTCAGCCGGATTAGCACAGTCGGCAGAGCGCTCGACTAATAATCCAGGGGTCGTGTGCACGAACATCTAGCGCAGAGTATGTTCTTCCGTGACAATTTCAATAAAGATAATGATTTAAGGTCATTTGTCCTCCACCCCTAGACTCTTATTTATGGACAGTTATGAGTGGCTTGTAACAGGTTGGTGACCCAGAAACACTGGTTAGGCCAACTGACGGCCGTTTAAGACTGACTATTGTTGAGAAACGACGTACAATCCGATACAAGTAAACAAATCTTTCTTTGCGTTGTGCCCTGGGAGTCTGTGAGGAGATGCCCTCTTTGTGTCGTGCCCTGGGAGTCTGTGAGGAGATGCCCTCTTTGTGTCGTGCCCTGGGAGTTTGTGAGGAGATGCCCTCTTTGTGTCGTGCCCTGGGAGTCTGTGAGGAGATGCCCTCTTTGTGTCGTGCCCTGGGAGTCTGTGAGGAGATTCCCTCTTTGTGTCGTGCCCTGGGAGTCTGCGAGGAGATTCCCTCTACATTAACGCAGCCTCCCATGTGTTACTCTTTCCCATTCTCACATTTTTCGGTAACTGTTGGTATTGTTCGTGATATATTGTATTATGACCAAAGTGTACGTAGTCTAATGTTGTTATATAAATATCCAGACATTAATGAATATTAATAAATAAACAAAATATGGCGTACATGTACATGTACATAATATATGTTTGTACTTACTTTCATAAGTTGAACGCATTCAATTGCTTTGAATTAGAATGGCATCAAAATACGTCCAAATATCAATAACACGTACCAAAATAAGTGATATTCCCCGCATCAAGTTTACTTGGCTGCAATATTTCCTTCAACTATGGTTGGTATTGAAATAATAACTTTCAGCAAAACTAGGAAGATAAGTACATAGGAGATAATGGTTATCTTTATCAATATGATCAACAAGTACCTACTTCTGGATCCGTAACATGTGACCAGGATGCGGACATTCAACTTAACTAATGTATAGATAATTGTGATCACTTCTTGATAATAGCTTGACAAACGGCCTTATACTAACGTATTATAAAAATAAAATCGAATAAGAGTTAGAGTAGATTGTTTATGTTGTGTAGTTAGATTGAGAAAAAGTTTGTCCTCAAATTACATACCAAATACATTTAGTGTGACCACGTGGCATACTTAGGTCTTTAAATACTTATTCAAGTTAATTTGTTTAACACAAACATGTTCTGAACTGGAAAAAAATACTTCGTTTGTTTAGAATGACTTACTTTTCATGCAATCATTCTTCATTATGTCCAAGACGGATGTGTTGCTTTGATCAACAAGACGCATACGTAGACAGTTGATAAATGATTTAAATATAACCCGAAGTCATTAATAATAATATGTCTATACTTGTGTTATGAATAATTAAACGAACAGACTTCTAAATTGTTGTGTGAAATGTAAATTTTCGGTCACTACATCTTGAAAGAAGATTTATCAAAACAAAATCTGCTGAGTACTATTATAGTCTCCGTGTGTATATATAACATTTTATGGACAGCCTATACACATATATTATGAAAGAGAGAGAATACGTAGCTACAGGAAACGCCACATACATAAGACAGTGCCTCCCCACGCAGACCACCAGGAAAACAACAATCCACAAAACACAAGGCACTTAAGGAGATTAAAGGGTACATATGTTAAGGAACAGAGGCACAAGGAATGGCCTGGCAGACCATAAGGAATAAATTTGTGATGTGATTCACATTGCGTATAATGTGCGATACGATTGTCGCTAGCTTTATCACCAAAAGTGTTTTCTGTTGCCACTGTGTCCTGAATAAAAAGCTTTCGTGTAAGTAGTTTAAATTTCAAATCCTTTCTCAACAACTTATTTTTGCAAACATACTGATTCTCAATCTTAAGATGTAATTACTATAAGATGTATCGATGTCATGGAATTCCAATCACGTCATGAAAACAATCGAAATTATTAAAGGAGTCGAGCAGGAAATGCCACATACATTTTGAAAACTATCGAAATGATTAAAGGAGTCGTGCAGGAAATGCCACATACATTTTGAAAACTATCGAAATGATTAAAGGAGTTGTGCTGGAAATGCCACATACATTTTGAAAACTATCGAAATGATTAAAGGAGTTGTGCTGGAAATGCCACATACATTTTGAAAACTATCGAAATGATTAAAGGAGTTGTGCTGGAAATGCCACATACATTTTGAAAACTATCGAAATGATTAAAGGAGTCGTGCAGGAAATGCCACATACATTTTGAAAACTATCGAAATGATTAAAGGAGTTGTGCTGGAAATGCCACATACATTTTGAAAACCATCGAAACTAGAGCTGTCACAGGAGTGACGAATACCCCCAAATGCCGCCTGGACACAGGAATGGCAAACCATTCCTTTGAAAAGAGGCCATAACTCCAAGGTTACTGCACACTGCATCTTCTTTTATCATGCATGTATTGTTTTATTTAAATCTGTTGAGTAATTTAGAAGTTACACTGCTGACAAGAAAAACTAGCTGATGCTCTAGCTGATCTCTTCTGGAATAAGACATCTAGAGCATTCACGAGCTTTTCTTCCAACACGATCATCATCAAATTTTACAAGTACATACTTGGGCTTGAATGCATCCTTATCCACCTGGGAATAAATCCCGGGACTGTTCCTGTAGCCGAATTAACAAGTCCATCTGACAGGTCAATATTTGTAGTAAGCACTACTGTGGCAAATATGCCATACTTAAGTTCTGCTGGTATTCCACTGGCATCTGGTTCTAATGAAGCATGATGAAGCACAAATGGTTTCAAAGCAACAGGTTGAACTTTTTCAGATTTCACTGTAGTGAATTCAACGGTATCACACTGGATACAATAAAATGATCACTGTAATATGTTGGAATGATGTCAGTACTTGTATCTGGCATGTTTTGTTTTGCAAACATAAGATCTAGAAGACCACCTTTACGATGAGTTGGACTTTGGACAAGTTGATAAAAGCCGTAGTGACCAGCAAGGTTGATCAAATCTCTTGATGCTTGAGTATGTTTGTTAATGTCAGTGTTAAAATCACCCATGATATATGATGGTACGTTTTGGTCTATTTTTTGCAGTAGTTTTCGAATTGGGGGAGAAAATCTTTAATAGGAAGTGTAGGATGTTTGTATACCGAGAGAACAATGACTTGTAGACCATTGTACTGTGTATTTTCTAGTAGAACAAGCTGATACTCTACAATGACATCTGGAACGTGGTATTGCATCAAAGTTTTGAAGTCTTTATAGATGTACATCAACAAACCACCCTGTCTATGGTTTCGTACACTTCTGGAGTTGTCTTGTCTGATACAGCAAAAATGTTGCAAGTCAGGAGTGTCACCTTCTTGTGTTAGCCAGGTCTCTTGAAAACAGATGACATGATAATTAAGAATGGAAGGATCTTTCAAGTAGAACTCCATATGTGGCTTAATTGAGTTGATGTTTAACAACTGGAGCTTCAGGTAAACATCAAGAGTTTTCTTTAGTGTCATGGGAACTGTTGGTGTGAAAGGACGTGTTTCCTTCATTCGAATCATTTCTCTTAGTGACAAGTCATTGGTCTTGATGATTGATTTTGAAATTTCACCAATAAAATGCAGGCCAGCAAGGTTTTGTAACCTGCTGATAGCTGTATAGAACTGGCCACTGAAGAATGTGCCTTTGGAGCAGATGGCAGCAGTAGATTCAGTCTTTCCCTGCTCTTTATGAATAGTTACACCCCAGGCAAGTGATAGAGGAAACTGAACACGTTTACAAGTTACTTTTGAGGATCTTTTTGAAAGATAGACTGGAACTTCGATTGTAGGTATTTGAGTAGATGTCCTTATCTCTTCTGGAATAAGACCTCTAGAACAGTCACGAGCTTTTCTTCCAACACGATCATCATCAAATTCAACGAGTACATACTTGGGCTTGAATGCATCCTTATCCAAGTCTGAATTCCACCTGGGAACAAATCCCGTGACTGTTCCAGTAGCCGAATTCACAAGTCCATCTGACACGTCAATATTAGTAGTAAGTACTACTCTGGCACGTATGCCAATCTTAAGTTCTGCTGGTATTCCACCGGCATTTGGTTCAAATGAAGCACGTTGAATTTGTTTTGTTTGTTCATCTTTCCTAGTGTCAATTGCTTTTAAGGTAAATATTTGCTCATTTAGTTTTTGAAGGATCTGTGAATTGTGATCATTCTTCAACTGGTTACTTGTGAACATGTGAGTACTGTATACTGGATATTGTTCTGATGAAACCGACACAATTCTTGATTGTAGGAGTTTGATGTCTTCATCGGTGTGACTACCGACACGAACTCTGTTTAACAGCTCGGCAAAAACAACATCATTCTTCTGGCGCTGGATTTCTGTGAGTTCTACAATTTGAAAGTGGTTTGTCCACAGTGATCCATATATTGATGCCATTGGATCTGAAGGCAGACTATAGACTGCCTTTTGTAATACAGGAGGTAGTTGTAGCAAGTCTCCGACTGCCAAGATGGAGACTCCTCCAAATGGCTGATCATTTCCCATGATGTCGCACAGTCGTCTATGTATGGTAAGTAGCATGTCAGCACTGACCATAGAGATTTCGTCTATGATAATCAACTTTACGTCTCCAACTGTTTCTTTCATGCTGGCTAATCGTTCTCTGCTAAGTGGAATGTAATCAACATCTTTTCTTACCCTGACAGGTAACTGGAAGAGAGAGTGGCATGTGTGTCCAGCAATATTATACGCCGCTGCTCCAGTTGGTGCACACACCAAGATATGGACATCATCAATCTGGTTGTCTCTCTGAAAGAGTCGTTTCACTGTTTGTACGATCGTTCTAACCAGAAAACTTTTACCAACCCCAGCCCCTCCAGTGAGGAAGATGTGAAAGGGGTTTGGCTTTTGACCTGTGTGTGAAAGAAGCATGGAGTTGGCCCAAGCGACCAGGAACTGATGAAGTTGATACTGGGTATCGTTCAAGGAAAGTATCATGGCTTTCCAGTCATTGTTACTGACATCCTCTGTTGATGGAATATATTCATGAGGTACAATATTTGCATCTGTTCTAGTGTTGTGAGTTTCTGTGTCATATGCACCATGAACTGATGGTTCAACTTCAGGGCCTTCTTGTGCTTCTTCCATCCTAGCCTGTTCTGTTTCTGGTGCAACAGTGACCCAGTGGTCATTAGCAAAACCATTTTCGTCTATGTCTTCCAACACATTAGCAAGTTCGTCTGCATTGTGTTCAAACAGTAGGGTGTTTTGTAGAATACTTTCCCTGGCGAATTCGTATTTCTCTTGGTAAGTACCTATAAGCAAATCATTTGTTTCATTTCTCCATGGATGGTAAAGTAGTAATTTGGCATGATAATAGTGCTCTGGCTGTTTTTTGACTGACCATTGATGTGTACGAATGATAGCAGGTTTGTTTCTTTTGATCATGAATCCCTGACCATCTTTTAAAGTAATTTTGGTAGCTGTCTGTTGAGGCTCTTGTACAAGATCAGAGTCATCTGTTGGAGGTTTATAGGATGTTCTGTAGTTTGTAGCAAACTCTGCCAGGCATATGTCTTCCAAGCTGTCTGATCGAGCGGAGTACCAGTCAAAGAGATTCTTTTGATACACATCTTCATCATCGTCATCCATTCTTTGAAGTATTTCCATGGACTTAAACAATCGAGTACGGTCTTCTGGCATGTCTGTTGCTACAAATAACACTTCTCTGGACCCCTGTGTCAGTGGGATGGATAATACGCGATACACAGCTTCTTGAGCACTCACTTCCCGGTGTGTGAGGAACTTGTTTGCAACATTTCTCATGCTCTGCTTTATTCCCAGGTGTTTAGAACTTTCACTCACAGACCGAAGAACATCACCAAGAGTCTTTTCAGGCTTTGACACGTAGGATGCAAGATACATTACGCAGGAGTAAACATTAGTTACATACTGTACATCTATATTGGCTTCCCAAGCTCTCATCAAAGTGGTGTTATAGTTATTGATATTCACAGAAACAGGTTTCCGTTTTAGCAGGACAGCTGGCTGGCCACTTTTAGTTTTTATCCAGTGCAAGGCATTTAGGTAAAGCTCCTTTGTCACCTTAACTTTGTCTAGTATTTCCTGTAGTGTAGTCGACTCCTCAACATCTACCAATTGTTCACTGACAGAGGTCAAGGCTGTGGTATACACTTCTTGCATGGCGCGTGATGGTGTGTTCTCCAATGGCTTCAGTACTAATGTCTCATCCAATGGTGGACGAGGAAAGGCAAAGCGACATGTTTTTCCATGTTTTCTACATGCAACAGAATGAGTGTGTCTCTGTACGAGATTAACTAAGTCAAATAGATCAGGGTCTTGTTCTGGCAGTTCACATGAGATTGTGTTGTCAATGTATTGCTTTACTTCAGCTTCTTCACTTGTTTCAAGACTTGGTGCATCCTTTATCCAAACTAGCATATGCAGGTGTGGCGAACCACGTTGCTGAAATTCTATTATATACTTATAGTCAACGACCTCTCCAAGAGGATTTATTTGTTTGTTGAGTAAGATGTGTTTGAAGAATACACTGACACGGTAGTTAAAATGTCTTGCTGCAGTAACCGGGTCTGATCGGAGGTATTGGCATTTCTCTTCCCATGACAGAGCTTGAATATCATCATCAGTGAGTTGTCTTCCTTGGCGTTTCGCAATAATTCTTATGGTATCAATCCATTTCAGATCAGCTGCTGAAAGTGTCACAAACAATGTACAGGGCCCCAACTGTCGAATCATACCAAGAAGGTCATAAAACATTTTGTTATAGAATGCTGGAGATCCACGAATTTTCTGCATGAAATGTATTCCCAAGTCTGTTCGTGCAAATTCTGCATCTCTGGTTTTCAAGTCACCAGCACTGATATGTTGCTGTTTTCCTTTTCGTAGACTCAGACTTATACTGTCATATACTTCTTTTGCTTCCACTCGATACTGTGCATAGAAGATGTAATCAATGTTTTTAGCAAAGCGACCATCACAGTTTAGAAGTCTAGCTTGAAAGTACTTCTTCATAGACAGTTTGGTTGGGCGTTCATGGGATAGTCCAAATTTTCCTGTAGGAAATAGTTGTGGGAAAGCCATTTCTTCTGCATATTTATCCTGGGCAAAACTGATTGGTCTTTTCCCCTCCCCAGGTGCAATGCTCAAAACACTTTCATCCACAATATCTTTGGGTTGTACGCACGAGTCAAAAGGGATTCCACTGAGTTTTGATCTATTATCTTCCAGTTCATCCTCTGTGTCTGAGTCTTCGTCTGTCGACTGTTCATTGTTTTCATGATTACTGAAAAGTTGATTGTTTTGTACAAGGGAGCCCCATAGCTCTGGATCCACATTACAACTGTCTTCAATCCAGTTCTCATTTAACACAACATCTTCATAAAGAGGATTTTTGAGTTGATTTTTCAAGATGTGAAGTGCATCATTTATTTTCTGTGGTCTAATTGTACTGATATATGAATGGCCTCGGTATTTCAATTTCCTTTTGAGTTTTACTGTAATGAATGTGTCAGCAGATGGTACTCTTGGCAAGACAGATGCTAACTGATCAGGTTCTATCGGCACATTCACCACACACCCATGCACAGCTTTTTGTTTTCCTCGAGGTAAAGCTAATAATTTCATGAAAGGTATCCGTCTTGAAATAAATATACATTCAAGTGAATTTAAGTGGTCAATTTCATACGGAACTTCACTTAATTCCAAATTATTGTTCACTGCAAGGGATGGCAATTTGTTTTGTTTCAGAGATTTGTGACAAAATGTACAAACATACTCGATACCATCGTGTGAAAGCTTGTCTGTAGAACAGTTTAACATGTCTCCTTCATAATTATTTCTATTATACCTTTTGAGTGATGTACGATACAACATCCTATTACAAACAGTGCAGATAAAAGTTGGGCCATTTTGTATGCCAGTTTTGAAAGCTTTTAAAGCTGTTTGCAGATTTCCTGATGGTTTTCTTCTCTCTCTCTTTGCCGGTGTTTCACTTTCATTTCTCTTTCTTCGTACTTCTGAATCTTCCCTTTTTTTCCTCTGAGCTGGTGTTTCACTTTCATTTCTCTTTCTTCTTACTCCTGAATCTTTCCTTTTTTTCCTCTTTGCAGGTGTCTCTCTCTCATTCTTCCTTCTTCTTACTTCTGAATCTTCCCTTTTTTTCCTCTGTGCCGGTGTTTCACTTTCATTTCTCGTTATCCGTACTCCTAAATCTTCCCTCTTTTTCCTCTGAGCTGGTGTTTCACTTTTATTTCTCTTTCTTCGTACTTCTGAATCTTCCCTTTTTTTCCTCTGAGCCGGTGTTTCTCTTTCATTTCTCTTTCTTCTTACTTCTGAATCTTTCCTTTTTTTCCTCTGAGCCGGTGTTTCTCTTTCATTTCTCCTTCTTCGTACTTCTGAATCTTCCCTTTTTTTCCTCTGAGCCGGTGTTTCTCTTTTATTTCTCTTTCTTCGTACTTCTGAATCTTCCCTTTTTTTCCTCTGAGCCGGTGTTTCTCTTTCATTTCTCTTTCTTCGTACTTCTGAATCTTCCCTTTTTTTCCTCTGAGCTGGTGTTTCACTTTCATTTCTCTTTCTTCTTACTCCTGAATCTTTCCTTTTTTTCCTCTTTGCAGGTGTCTCTCTCTCATTCTTCCTTCTTCTTACTTCTGAATCTTCCCTTTTTTTCCTCTGTGCCGGTGTTTCACTTTCATTTCTCGTTATCCGTACTCCTAAATCTTCCCTCTTTTTCCTCTGAGCTGGTGTTTCACTTTTATTTCTCTTTCTTCGTACTTCTGAATCTTCCCTTTTTTTCCTCTGAGCAGGTGTTTCTCTTTCATTTCTCTTTCTTCTTACTTCTGAATCTTCCCTTTTTTTCCTCTTTGCAGGTGTCTCTCTCTCATTCTTCCTTCTTCTTACTCCTGAATCTTCCCTTTTTTTCCTCTTTGCAGGTGTCTCTCTCTCATTCTTTCTTCTTCTTACTTCTGAATCTTCCCTTTTTTTCCTTTGAGCCGGTGTTTCACTTTCATTTCTCGTTATCCGTACTCCTAAATCTTCCCTCTTTTTCCTCTGAGCTGGTGTTTCACTTTCATTTCTCTTTCTTTGTACTGCTGGATCTTCCCTTTTTTTCCTCTGAGCCGGTGTTTCACTTTCATTTCTCTTTCTTCGTACTGCTGGATCTTCCCTTTTTTTCCTCCTTGCAGCTGTCTCTCTCTCATTCTTTATTCTTCGTACTTTTGAATCTTCCCTTTTTTTCCTCTGTGCCAATGCTTCTCTTTCATTTCTTCTTGATCTTCTTCCTGGATTCATAGATTGATCTTTTTTAAAAACCATATCTTTTTCATTTTGTTTTAATTTCTCTTTATGAGATAGTTGGAGTGTTTCAGTTGCTATCTTTTCACATACTGTTTTTTGTTTGAGTTCAGCATGATTTGACTTATCCCATACTATTCTCTGTCGGAGTGCTTGATCCTTCAAGTAGTTATCCAGTAATGAGTTACCGAATGTATGAATTCTGTGAGGGAAGTCTGTAATAGTTAGTGATTGGAAGCATAGCCGTAAGTGTTGTCTTAAACTATTCTGGTTCAGAGTTAATTGACATGGAGACATGCCTGTCAACAAAAAATAGGCATTTGCTGCAGCAAAAAGTCCACAATCCACAGACGCACCTTGATCTTGCGGGATTACATACTTGATGTTCATTTTTTTTAGATCACGATATACAAGTCGTAGTTGTGAGGTGAGCAATGTTACTCGACCAGAGTTTCTGAGTGAATCATAGATAGTGATCGTTTGGTCTGATTTGGAACTAACAACATAGTGGCTGTTAAGAAAATGTATCTGGACAGCATCACTGCCTTCTGGAACTAGTTGTCCTTCATATGGTTGTTCACTTATTAACTCCTGTTGGTAAATTACAGATGGTGGAATTAATCCATGCATTTGTCCAAATTGATTCTTTAGGATTGCGGAGAAAAAATCCATAACAACTATGTCAATTTCTCCCCTGAGAACACTGTCTGGGTTCAATACATGGAACATACAATCATGAAGAACCAGAGCTCCCGGTAGTACGGAATGATGTGCTGGATGAGTTCCACTCTCTTGTGTGGATTGACAGGCTGTGTCAGGAGGGACCTGTAACATTTATGAATTAGATTAGTTTCTAGATTTAATGTTTACTTAAGTGGTTATACAGATTAGAAGAAGAGTCAACAAGTGAATACAATAGTTTTTATGTTGACCCAAGTGGTAATGAACATCAGAAAATAAATTATGAAATAGGGTGATCCTTTGAGAATAATACAACATAGCGATCTGAGAATACTGCAGACTTGGTTTCAGCGAGTCTGTTCATAAGCAGCAATAAAAAAATGCAACACTGCTCATGCCCCACATCACTGACGTAAGCGCAATTCAATTTTTAGAACTAAATCTGATGCAATCAAAATTCTTAAAGGACTACAAAATATGACATCGGGATGAAGTACAGGGAGACTTTTCAAAGTCGCAACATTTGGTAATGTATATTTTATCCTTCATAACCATAATTAATTACAATTATTGAACCTCACAAGATTATATACAATGTTCATATCAAGAGGACTTAATTAGATTCTATAAATTCTTCAAATAGTTCAAATTAATCTGTAATACTCATAATAAACATGCAGGTACCTGTTTCCTGAACTTGTCCTCTTTCTTTATCATGTTTTGTGATTTCTTCTTCAGTTTTGGCATTTTTGTCCTTTTACTATCTACAGAATCTGTACATCAGCCTGAAATTTATTTCAATCTTTTTTATATACAAAGAACAATATTTAAAGGAAAAAAAAAAGACAGATGTATTGGATATATCCATCTTTCCTGTGAAAGATACATTCAGTACATTATATAAAAAGTATACACCAGAAATGTTACTAAAAAGCTTATTCCAAATATGGGAATTTTGTATGTAACAAAGACGAATAAGACAAATTAGCTGAAGTAACATGAATTATTAAAACTGAATGTATATTTCACATAACATACAATCATAAACATGAGGGCCATTATGGCCTTGAATTGGTCACCTAAGTTCTAATGGCCGTCAAATAAAATGCAGATGAAGGTAATACTCTTAAAGTCCTGTGAGGTTAAACATTTCTCTCAGTTTTCTGAAGTCCATTCAAATACAAGAATCATTAACTAAACTTTGAAAGTGTAAAGGGGAGACTAACATAAAAGATGAACAATTCAACAGGGAACATCAAGTTTACATTGTTTCACAGGGAATAAAAAAGTGCAGATGAATTGTATGCAAAATGCAAAGGAAAAAAGGCATAGTATATACTACTGGCATAAAGAACACTCATGGCATACATTTGCAAAAACTTAGGTTAGAATTTAAAAGATAATGTACTGTTAATTACAGACAAAGCAACATAAATTTGTCAAAAAGAGAAGTATATACTGCTGGCATATACAACACTCATGGCATACATTTTCAAAAGCTTAAGAAAGAAGTTAAACCATTATATACTGTTCATTACAGACAAAGCAACATAAAATTGTCAAAAGAATGTCCCTGTGCACACAGTAGGCGATCTATGTGCAAGACATAGTCATTAATGTGCATTAATTATTTTCTTCCAAAGCAGATGAAATACTCAAAGCAAAAAGGTCATCATCTGAAGCTGAATCTTTTTGGAATGAACGTTCTTCACAAATGGAGGTGTTTTCACTCTTCAGCTTCAGATTTTCCTCTTTCAGGGCTTTAATCTCAGATGCCTGTTTCACATTCTCCCTGTGCAGAAATAGTTCCCGAGCAGACAGTGCATCAAGCTTTTGTACATTGGCAGACCTTTCAAGATGCATTTCATCAAGTAGGGCAGTAGCTCTATGTTGCTGGATTTTGACAAGTCGTCTTGTCCTCTCTAGAGTTATGGTAGCTTCGTTGCATTGTGATTTGCTGATGTTGTACAATGCTGACGTTATGTTTGTGTCAATCTGAGTGGATGAATCTCTAAGTAGCTGCTTTAAACATTCCATCCTTTTCTTCTTTGGCGTGACATTTTCCTCAGCTGCAGCTGTGCGTTTGGTAGGTGTGAATTCTGCATTTCGATGAGGAACAGCAAGCGTGTAAGAGCCATACAATTTTGTCACCTCTTTTTCAGAACCCTCCCTTTGTGAATCAGTTTGGGGAGACATGCTGGAGGAACAGCTTACACTATGCACTTTATTGCATGGAGTGCCTTTGTCAGTAGGGGAAGTGGCAGCTGTGTTTTTTTTCTCCATGTTTATTTTTTATATTAGTTTATTTATGTAATAATTTGAAATATAGCTGTTACCCTGAAAATACAGATATGGTCTATGTTTATAGGTAACAAACTTTCAACAAATTAGAATTGAAGGTTTTAGCTGGGGAAACTGGGCTAAATATCAGTAAGTCTGGTTATGCAGCACTGCTGGTACCTCTGGGCAGATGACCTTAATATAAAACAGCATAAAAGTGAGGTAGACGAGAGGAATATCTGTTGGTTGAGTTTGTTACAGTATACAACAACAAGACCTACACAGCCACCAAAGAACAGCAAAGATTATGATATATATGCATATTTCACTTTTTTATACACACAGAAACCATGCACATACAATGTGAAAGTTGATAAAGCATGAATTTGAACATGGCTAGATATACATAGGCACTGGGAAAGATATTTTACCTATGAGACTAGTCTCTTCGTTTTTTTTAATAAGATGATTAATTAGACAAAAAATAGAAGTACCATATTAAATGGAAATCTTTATGAGACAATTCTCTAAAAAAGCTAAATTTCAGTGAAACATTTTCAACATCAATGAGACTAGCTTTATGTCTCATAGTTTGCTTCTTTCCCAATACCTGTAATAAAGCATCTAAAGCATATACATTTTTATAATAGTGTGGAGGGAAGACTTCCTGTGGAATACCAATCACCATGCATCTACTCTCTACAAGCAATACTGATAAGCGGTGTATAATATAGCATGCAAAGAAAATTCTTCTTCTTCTATTGTCTACAAGCGATATAAATAAGCAAAATATATGGACACCTACATGTTGTAAGAAGTCCAAATGTAAACATTTTTATTGTACTCCACAAGTCTGAAAGGGAGAACATAAGAAATGTAAGTTTATGATTTTGGCTTTAGTCTACATGCACTCAATGTTGAATGTGAATGGTAAATTAGTGGATCACATAGGAATGGCAAGAAAGATTGAAAAATAATAGAACCAGCACCATCAAAATATGTTTACTGTGACATAATTATTATTAAGTGGATATATCCACATAAAATGGAGGATGAATTTACAGAAATAGAGATTGGATGCATGAAGTTCGGCACCACGACGAGAACGTAGCCATTTATTCAAGCTGTGTTCCATTGTATATAACAGAAGATTTGAAAATAAATGTCAGTTGTAAACCCTTACTTCACAAGCCAAGTTGTGAAAAGAAATATCTCAGGAAAGGTAAAAAAAAATATTCAGCTATAATGGAACTGAACTTGAAAGGTGCCATGTGATCGATTATATATTGTGTTTAGTGTATGAACAAAGTAAACTTTATACTCACATAATGTTCTTCTCAGACTTCATGAAAATCTGTCAAGCCTTTCATGAGTTATTGTCCGGAAACCGTTTTTCTATTTTTAGTAACAGTGACCTTGACCTTGGCCCCACCAGCCCCAATATCGAACTTGACCTGTATCTTCTGATGTTACACCTGTGTACCAAAAATTTTTCAAATCTGTCTAGCCTTTCATGAGTTATCGTCCGGAAACCATGAAAACCGACAGACCGACCGACCGACCGACAGACAGACCGACCGACAGACCGACAGACCGACAGACCGACCGACCGACCGACCGACCGACCGACAAGCTCACTCCTATATACCCCCTCAAACTTCGTTTGTGGGGGTATAATGATTAAAGGAGTCGTGCAGGAAATGCCACATCCATTTTGAAAACTATCGAAATGATTAAAGGAGTCGTGCTGGAAATGCCACATACATTTTGAAAACCATCGAAATGATTAAAGGAGTCGTGCTGGAAATGCCACATACATTTTGAAAACTATCGAAATGATTAAAGGAGTCGTGCTGGAAATGCCACATACATTTTGAAAACTATCGAAATGATTAAAGGAGTCGTGCTGGAAATGCCACATACATTTTGAAAACCATCGAAATGATTAAAGGAGTCGTGCTGGAAATGCCACATACATTTTGAAAACTATCGAAATGATTAAAGGAGTCGTGCAGGAAATGCCACATACATTTTGAAAACTATCGAAATGATTAAAGGAGTCGTGCTGGAAATGCCACATACATTTTGAAAACCATCGAAATGATTAGAAGATTCGTGCAGGAAATGACACATACATTTTGAAAACTATCGAAACTGTTTACAAATAAAAGTAATCTTATACCATAGAGCAAAATTGAGAAATATTAAATAATTGAATTTCTTGCAAGCCTGTCAGATTACTCGCTTTAGATCATTTGATATATTGCGATTATTTCTACTTTGTTGTTGAGTCCCACAGGAGAGTAGCGGAATTATTATTCTTTACTTTACCGTTAGAAATTACAAAACATATCAGAAAGCAGAGACAAGTCAGGTATTAACATAAGTCCCGGGTGGCAAGTGTGTTTCATATGTTGAAAGAAAATAAATCATCAACTAGACAACTAATTCTGAAAACTAATACTATTCCCCCTTGTCGGAAATAATACGTTTTATTTAATTATGTTCAATGCATTTTTTTCATTCCTTGTTAACATGAAATTTTATCAAATCTGTCCTAGAGATGTCTACATAAATGTGTTTGAAATTTATGTACAGAGACATATCTTTAAAATCAGATAGCTCTTTAAAAGCTTGTTTGTAATTGATACTGCTTTTAGATACCATTTATTTACTGTTTAAAGCTATCTTTTATCCTTCAAACAATCTTGCAGAAGATTGCTGTCCACTGATGGGTTTTCTTAAAGGACACCTTTGATGGGATGGATGTTCAACTTTAAATCTTAATGTCCATTTAGATGATCAAATGGGTGATACGGCTGCTTTTTGTGATGTTGATGGAATGTTTTGGTAAAGTAAACTAATATAGAAAGTGATAAGAAACTGAACAAATAAGTTAACATGTTTTCATTCAAATGAACACGTTCTGTCGTTGATTTTTTTCCAAATGTTTTGCCTATATTTTGCCTATATTTTGTTGATTAACTGATTGAAGGCCTGTTTTAAAGTAGATACATATCTAAAAGAGAGAGAATAATTTGCTACAGGGTTAACGCCACATACAAAAGACAGTGCCTCCCCACACAGATCTCCGGGAAAACAACAATCCAAAAAACATAAGGCACTTGAGGAGGCTAAAGGGTACATACATTAGGGAACAGAGGCGCAAGGAATTGCCAGGTAGACCATAATGAAACACTATCAAAGAGGACAAACAGTAAATGGGGGGGGGGATTAATGGATCTAAGACAATCATGAGGCACGTCGTAAACATTATTCCAATACAATTTATTCAAACCATTTTGTACAATTTCGTTATTCCGCAATAATTTTTTTAGAGAGTCAACGAATATTTAAGAGTCGTCATTTCCAGAAAAAACCTCATCTGTGACGTCACCATGTTCAGACAGTAAGCAATATTTGCACCAAATGGCCATATGAAAACGAAGTCACCATATGAAGTTAATATTGTTTCCTGCTTGCAAATAGTGACATTACATGTTGCATTTTCTTGAAATGACATCAGAAGAGGTTGTAAATCCCATAGCAACGCTCATATATTGATTACAAAAGCTGGCCGCAAGTGTATTAAATTTCAATGATGGGCATTGTCGCATTGAATGACATTTTACCCGTGAAAATAATATCTACAGAACTGGTGTTAATTAACATGTCATGTTGTATATTTGGGGTCAAGAGAGATATAACACTCTGGTGATGACACTTAGGTCCTGACATTATTAGTAATCGCGGGGAATTTTACAACTTGAGTGATTATGTTAAAACACAAAACTGATAAGCATAAAGTTAAACTTCGAATTTCAAATGCATTTCTTTTAAATAAGAAGGTCGAATGTTCGAATATTTGTTTGGAAGGTTGACCGAATATTCGAATACCAAGATTGCCATTCGTTGACATCCCTAGTAATAATATATTCATGTAGTTTACAAAAATTCAAGTATGCTGTTTAGTAAATTGACACTATACAATGCATGAAGGTATTGGAATTAAACATCTTCGTTGGTGTAAAAAGTAGTAGATACATTTATGAACCTTGCGATTTTTTCCTACCTTAGAGGTAGGTTTCGATAAATAATAAGGTCGCTAAACTGATCTTCCTATTTGTTATGGCCTACGTCTACAAGTAATACATATTTAATATTTCATTTGTCATCAGAACAACAATAAACAACACATTTACAGGCATTGCCAGACAACTACAAGGTTTTCACTACAATATCTATCAATCACTCTTCCATGTGAAAATATCGCCTTTACATGCTCTTTACAGTGAGCTAACATTTCTTTTTCAACCATTCAATTTAAAAGTACAGCTTCTCAGACTTGAATATGATTAAAGCACCACCAACAAATACATCAATATGTCTACGAAACATCTATTGTTATTTAATCATCTACTCTAATGTCATGAGACCAGATTACTGTCCAATGGGTATGTTCGCATTATTTATTTAGTGTTTTTCTTTAGTTGGGCGATGATTTTGGATGGTCTCATATTTTATGCATTTTGTATTTTTTATTCAATTATATTTTCTTCATCTTGTTGATTTCTCGACTTGTCAACACCATCAACATATCTTAATTGATTTGCTCTGCTGTTCAGTTTTCTTCCAGCTCAATCAAGGGTTTGTTTATATGATGGAATGCTTTGCAGCCAACACTAGAAGGTGCAATGTTTGCATGTCATTGGACAGGTCAAAGCACCTGGTATTGATTCTGACAGTTACAAGACTGTGAATCCGTTACGTTGCTAAGTGACATTTTGTCTAATTTTGTGTTGTAGCTCGTCTCTCAGTCTTATTTTCAGTCTAATCTCCTGTATATTTTAAATTTTATTTACTTTACATTGGAATATTTTCGACCTTTCCTTTTAGTCCCATTGCATAACCCCAATGTATGTTTATATGTATTGTCACCCTTTCTTTACACTGGAATATTTGAGACCTTTCATTTTAGTTCCATTGCATGTCCCCTATATTTTTTATTTATTGTCCCATTTCTTTACATTGGGATATTTTATTGCCCTCTTTCCCTCCTTTGGTTTTTAATACCTTCTCCCCACTTTTAGGATACATTTCTCCATTTCTGCTCCTTCTACGGCGCAGCCGTACTAACATGGTTTTGCTATTTGCATATCAGTTTTTTTGTAAACCAATCAAATCTTACGTTAACCACCAAGGCATTTTCTCATCAACCGAACAATGTGTGTAACCTTGAGGCAGACTGGTTAACATTTCGTTTAGGCCAATATATGTGTTTACCAAACCTAAAAATATTAACTTGTTTATTGTTATGTATTTTTTATTCCGAAGCAAAGAAATGAACACAATTATTGCGTAAATGGTGTTATGTTTGGCAAACAAAATCTTGATCACAATAGAGGCGTTATTCTTACTATTGTAAACATAAAAAAATTATTGTTTGAAAACCAAATGGACATACTATTGTTTGCCTTAACAACTGCGTGTAAAAGTGGATCGTATAGTGTATTTCAAGATTTATTCAGTAAGTAGTGTTGTTAGTCATCCACACGGGGAATTCTCTGGTGTTGGAATTAAGAAGACTTTGTTAATGTTATGTACCAGTCGCGAACATTTATGTTGTTTTAATCAGATAAATCGCTATGTAACAAGTTTATTAACATGAATGTGCGAGTTCACTACTTATGCAATAAGGAATGATGAACTATATTACACAGACTATATCCCGGCACAACCAGATTTCGACCGCCTAACGTGATTTTCCCATCGTACATTCAATAACTCGTCCGACAGCAAGTTTGATTTATACTGCTCCCCAGCTGGAGGGGGGGGGGGCTAGAATTCCCCAGCTGTCGCACTACAGAGGGGTACGACCCCCCCCACTGTGCCTGCCCGTTTGCCGTGAGCTGCTACCCGTGTCGCCTGATGAGAGGATGGTAGTTGAGCGGGTTCTGAGTCGGCAATATATACTTGGTTCTCGCAATACACTGCTTTGGCCTTTAGTTAGGGCTAAACGGGAAGACCCGTCCAGATCAATCGGATAGTCATGCCAAGCCCCAAGATATATTGTGCCCCCATGTCTATTTGTATTTGTTTATTTTATAAATACATACACTATCTCGTTGAAGACTTTCACGATCTACCTTTACTTAATTGTATCTTGGAAGGCGGTGGCCCATGGGCCATTCGGGTAATTTGTTTGGCCTTTAACTGACATTTGAAATTTCCCGAAGTATGTTTAAGCTTGTAAAATGTTCTGAGGGAACTCATTCGTCCAGTTTAACCCTTATGACTCTTTGTTGGACTCCGTGGCGGGTGGGGAGCATCAATGATGAAGTAATTAAATCAGCATGGCAACCCCAAAAAAAGCCAAGCGAACACTCTCAGAGTCAGACTTCTCCAACATGACCCCCCAAAATTTCTCTCGTTTAATTATCATAAAATCTACAGATCCAGACAAACCAGTTACTAAACTATCACCCTTTGTGCTTCAAAAAACCATACAGTCTATTATTGGAACACCAAAATCAGTTAAGAAATTGAAGGACGATACGTTGCTGGTGGAATGTTCCACCATGCAACAAACCAAAAATCTTTTAGGACAAAGACACTTATTAAACCCCACCCATCACTTAACTCGTCAAAAGGAATTATTCGTTGTAGGGATCTAGCCTGTTGCGAGTCCCTAGACGAAATCAAATCAAATCTTAAATCCCAGGCTGTCTCTGACGTAAAACGTATTTCTATTAAAAGAGATAATAAAATCATTGAAACAAATAGCTACATCCTTACATTTTCCTCTCCTAATCTCCCATCGTCAATTATATGTGCCAAATCCTCTGCGTTGTTTTAGATGTCAGAGGTTTGGCCATCACGAAACAAAGTGCACAAGTGCTCCGGTTTGTGCGGTCTGTGCATTTGAGGGGCCGGACCATGACTCGAGGAACTGCCATGAGAAACCCCACTGTATTAACTGTAAGGATTCCCATCCTGCCTTTTCCAAGAATTGCTCATCATGGAAAGTTGAGAAGGAAACTCTGCAAGTTATGTATAGCCAGAATATTTCGTTCGTAGAGACAAGGAGGGTTGTGCAGAACCGCCAGAGGGACCAGGCACAGGCTGGCAGTAGTGCTAGCTATGCCAACAAAGCTGCCCCTTTGGCGAACAGCTCTCCTTGTCACTCTTGCAGTGAACTTATTAAACTCCTAACTGATAAACTCCTAACTGAAAAATACCCTCAGATTGCAGAGGACCTTAAAGGCCTGGCCCCCTCATCTGTACAGACACAGAGACAGCCTGCCCCAAAGGTTCCTCCACCTGCACCAAAAACATCCAATCAGCCAAAAAAACCTGTTATGCCCGAAAAACCAAAATCCATTCCATCCAAAACCACATCCTACTTTGAAACCCAAGGTAAAATCTACACCAGTAGCCAAAAAGAACAACAACCTGCCTCCCAACCCCTAAAGAAAAACCTGCAAATCATAAATCTACATCTCCATCACCCAACCAAAAACCACGAAAAACTAACAATCACGAAACCCCCCTCAACAACAAGTTCGAATGTCTAAGTGACATGGAGGATGACAGCGATGGAATCCCTGTGTCAGGGGGTGAGAACATGCCCACTGATGAAGAAACTTAGTATTTCCTTTACTTTAGTTTTAACTTATTTTTAATCTATCATGGCGTCAAATAATATCATACAATGGAATTGTAGAGGCCTGAAGGCCAATATAGATGAAATATCTCTTTCAATACTTGAACATTGACCTGTTGCTTTCTGTCTTCAAGAAACATTCTTGAAAGAGAATGATAGTGTATCTTTTAAATACTATGTTCTATTTATCTACCACCCAGAAAGCCTATTGATATAAACAAACTGAACAATCTTATAACACAACTTCCCGGCCCATACATATTAGCGGGTGATTTTAACGGTCATAACATCATCTGGGGATGTGATGATACTAACCACAGAAGAACCCAACTTGAGCATATTATTACGTCTAATGATTTGTCTATTATGAATCATGTAAATTCAAAGACTTCTCTGCATCCTGCAACAGGATCTTATTCATATCTTGATCTCTTATATGTAGTCCAACCCTACTTCCAGACTTTGACTGGAAAGTATGCGATGACACATGTGGAAGTGATCACTTTCCTATTTTTATCTCTTTCACAAGTCCATCGAGCTACGAACGCCCTAGGAAATGGAAACTTTCCAAAGCTAATTGGAAAAAGTTTAAACTTACTTGTGAACAGACAATCACTTGTGAAAAGTTTGATGATTGTGATGATGCATCTCATCTTTTTACTTCACTGATAGTAAATGCCGCAAAACAGTCCATACCTCAAACCTCCCCAAATCCTAAACACCCTGACAAGCCTTGGTACAACGAGGAATGCAAAAGAGCAACACAAAACAGAAACGAAGCCCTAAGGAAATTCAATATGAGACCCACTCAGGACAATCTTAACGACTTTCGTATATTCAGGGCCAAGGCTCGACATACAATTAAAAACAGTAAACGAAAGTCTTGGAGACAATATGTTTCAAGACTAAATAGTAGAGCTTCTGTCAAAAGAACCTGGGACATGATCCGAAAAATAAAGGGAAAATCCCAACCCCCTATCAATCACCTGTCTGTTGATGATACTATAATAGATACTCCGGAGAAAATTGCTGATGCTGTGGCAGACGCATTTGCGAAAAAGTCTTCATCGCAAAATTGTTCTACAAATTTTCAGAGAACAAAACTAACAAGGAAAAGAAGAGCTTAATTTTTCTTCCAAGAACCAGGAATCCTATAACAAGTTGTTCTCTTTACAAGAACTTAAAACTGCCCTTCACAAGACAAACGATACCTCCCCAGGACCAGACAAAGCTCACTATCAATTTTTAAAACACTTACCTGACACCACACTCTCTATTTTACTTGATATTTTTAATGACATTTGGCAATCTGGCGAGTTTCCCACCTCATGGCTAGAGGCGCTAGTGATTCCTATTCCAAAACCGGGTAATGACACTAGTGTTCCTAATATTTTATCGCCCTATAGCTCTCACAAGTTGCATCTGCAAAACATTGGAATGAATGGTAAACGATCGTCTTGTGTGATTATTGGAATCCAACAACCTAACTGTTGATGTCCAAAGCGGATTTCGCCGCCAACGTGGTACAAATGATCATCTTGTGCGCTTAGAAACATTTCTGAGAGAAGCTTTTATTAATAAACAACATGTTGTGTCAGTATTTTTTGATCTGGAAAGTGCCTACGACACTACCTGGAAGTATGGAATTCTGAAAGATCTCCATGACTTTGGTCTCAGAGGCCGCCTCCCACTTTTTATAGCTGCATTCTTGAATGAACGCTACTTCCGCGTTCGTGTCGGTGACAGATTATCAGGACGTCGCGAACAGGTAATGGGTGTACCACAGGGCTGTATCTTGTCAGTCACACTCTTCAGCATAAAGATAAACAACATTGTGAAAGATATTAACCCTGGAGTAGAATGTTCACTCTATGTGGATGATTTTGCCATATCTTACAGATCTCGTAATATGAATATAATAGAGCGACAACTCCAACAATGTCTAAAAAAACTCCAAACCTGGGCTGATAAAAAATGGCTTCAAATTGTCTAAGGCCAAAACTAAGTGCATGCACTTTTGCACACTTCGGGGTATGCATCCTGAACCAAGCCTTCACATGAACAATACACCAATCCAAGTGGTCCATGAATTTAAATTCCTAGGTGTCATATTTGACCGGAAACTTACTTTTATCCAACACGTACGTGCACTTAAAAAGAAGTGCCAGAAAGCCCTCAACCTCTTGAAAGTTGTTGCTCACTCTGATTGGGGAGCTGATAGAAAAGTCCTTTTACGTCTTTATTGATCCCTTATCCGCTCCAAATTAGACTATGGATCAATAGTGTACGGATCAGCTAGGAAGTCGTACCTAAAAGCACTCGATTCAATACATAATCAAGGTCTAAGACTAGTACTAGGAGCATTTCGAACATCTCCTGTGAAAAGTCTTTATGCCGAGGCTAACGAACCATCTCTTCAGCTCAGAAGAGAAAAACTTTCCCTGCAGTATATTCTAAAACTGAAAGCAAATCCTCTTAACCCTACACATGAAGTTGTTTTGAACCCTAAATTCAAACGTCTCTTTGAGCAGAAACCAAATGCCATACCTCCGCTTGGTATTCGCATGTCTCAGTCTATTGAAGACATCCAAGTGAATATGGACTCAATTGAACAGTACAAGATTCCAGACACCACTCCCTGGACCCTCAAGTCTGCAAATTACCTCTTCGATCTAACTAATGACAAGAAGTCTGACACAGACGGTATCACATTCCAAACAAAATACAATGAAATAAAAGAAAAATATGCGACTCACAAACCAATTTACACGGACGGATCTAAAGACGGTGACACTGTTGGAGCAGCAGCAGTGTCTAATACCAACATTACGAAATGTCTCCTACCAGACAAGTCCTCGGTCTTTTCAGCTGAGGTGAAAGCTATCGATCTTGCTCTCAATATTGCAGAGGAATCTAGAGAAAGTAACTTCATTGTATTTTCCGACTCCCTATCCACCTTACAGGCCCTTTTCAACAAAGACCTTGAAAACCCTATGATTTGCAAAATCCTTGAACGAATTTCAAGACTAATTACTACGAGAGAATTTGTGTTTTGTTGGATCCCGGGTCATATCGGTATCAAGGGATGTGATAGAGCTGACAAAAATGCCAAGTCTGCCTTGACATTTCCCATTCCAGATGTTAAAGTTCCTTCTTCTGATTTTAAATCTGCTGTTTCATCAAGCACCCAATCTTCGTGGCAATCCCAGTGGGATACAGAGGACAATAACAAGATTCACTCAGTGAAACCAGTACTTGGAGAATGGCAACCTGCGTACAGGCCCATCCGAAAAGAAGAGGTTATAATAGCCCGATGCAGAATTGGGCACACACGTCTTACACACTCCTGGCTGTTTGGCCAGGATGCTAGACTGGACTGCATTCCATGTAATACTCCTTTCACAGTACATTTTCTTGTCGACTGTGTTGACCTTCAACCAGTCCGTTCCCAATTTTTCAATACCACTGACATTAAAAGTCTCTTTGAGACTATCCAAGTTGGAAACATTATAAGCTACATCAAAGAGATTGGCTTTTACAACAAACTATGATAATGTTTTAATCCATACTTACATATATTACATTTACCGTTGAATGAGGATTGCCTCGCTCACCCTGGTACATAAACTATATTCTTACCCTAATGATCCCAATTTTTACCCACTATATTTTCACCAATTTAACATATACAAGTATATGTCGTAACCCTTTTAGTTTCACATGTTTTTACATTCCTTGCGCGCTAAATGACCGAAGCTGTCGATGCGCCATAAAACCACATATAAATAAATTTATACTGATAATTTAAACAACCTTATCCCACATTGATGCAGCAAAAATAAGGACCTAACTGTCATAGTTTGTTTATTATACGCGTCAAATTACGCTGACCCCATTTTCTGTTAACCCGGATGTTCACAACCAGTTTTCGTCCACAATGGAGTAACTTCCCTTGACTACAGTACACAACAAAAGTTTATGCCCTACATGTAAATGTGTAACTGTACGAACTCATTAATGTAACTTACAGTCCACCTGGACTGTTTAACTAACTTAAAGTTAATTATCAAGAAAGTACCATATTTAGAGGGTGCAGTTTTTTTCTTGAATTCAAATGAATAAAACTTGTTTAGGGGATACCATAATGTCAATGATGCTTTTATGATTGATAACTCAATATATATTACAGCATTGTGAGCTCTGATTAAATCATATGAGTCATAGTCTCTGTAGGCAACCCTAGATGACACATTGGCTGGCCTGTAAATAGATGAAACACAGTCATTTAATACACAACCAATTAAATCCAAACTAGCACGTATTGATAATTTATGGATTAAGACACGAAACATTTGTGTTAAAATATTGTTGTAGTGTACTGTACTTTAAGCATCGTGTGATACGGGATGTTGTGCCCTGGAATAGGCATAGTTGTAGTGTACTGTACTTCAAGCATCGTGTGATACGGGATGTTGTGCCCTGGAATAGGCATATTGTTGTAGTGTACTGTACTTCAAGCATCGTGTGATACGGGATGTTGTGCCCTGGAATAGGCATAGTTGTAGTGTACTGTACTTCAAGCATCGTGTGATACGGGATGTTGTGCCCTGGAATAGGCATATTTATAGTGTACTGTACTTCAAGCATCGTGTGATACGGGATGTTGTGCCCTGGAATAGGCATAGTTGTAGTGTACTGTACTTCAAGCATCGTCTGATACGGGATGTTGTGCCCTGGAATATGCATAGTTGTAGTGTACTGTACTTCAAGCATCGTGTGATACGGGATGTTAGGCCCTGGAATAGGCATAGTTGCAGACGAAATAAAAACAACAGGATTGTGCAGTCATTTTCGTGTAAAAATTATTTTATTGAAGGATATATTTGGAAGTAGTTAAATACACAATATATTTACACTTTTTATGGAAAGGTTTGTTTTACATTTCTAATCTCCATTTTTCACTAGCTTTCATCATTTGACAATTCTGCATCCAATGTAAACAATGTGCGTCGGCGTAGCAGATATTTTTGTCTGGTCACATAGCTTTTGGTATTTTCCGGTACCGGTCGAAATTAAGGTGTGGTCGAAATCTGGTTGTTTGAGGACTATGACTTATCAACTACGGAGCTATTTGTATTCAGTCTCCTACGCAGTGATCTCCCCTTATAGGTATCGACGTTTCTGTAGTATAGCGTGCACGGCAGTCGTAACATTTAGGCATTTTTTATGTTGTACAACAAATTTAACCTTCAGATTGCAACAAATGTGCATACTTCAAGTCATCTTTTTTAAAGATATTTCTTGTAAGGTTTATTTTCCTCTTATTTTATGCCATTTGCCAAACTTAAATTGTTTGTTTCCACTGCGCCTCCTGCAAATTCAAATTAATACTTCTACACCGGTACACCTGTAATGTGTAACCTCAGTCGAATGTGGAAGTGACAATACACACAAAAATACGTCAGAAACTCAGACTTAGACTTGAAATTGGACATTTATATTTACCAGCCTTTCGTTTTCATTCAATCTAAACAAACGAAAGTTTGGTCTGAATAGGTGTTAGTACCCACTCAACACTTTTGCCTTTTTTAAATTAAAATATATACTGTAATAACGACGTAAGAGCAAAAAGAACATTTAACATTTTAAAGACTGAGTTTTAAAATGATTGTGAATAATGGCCCTTATTTTAGAACTAGATTCACATTTAATAAAATACAAATGCAGTCATATCTGCGACACGATATTTATCGTATGGGCAATAATATACGGGTATATAGCGGGAGAAAAGAAATAATAGTTTAATTCAGTCAGTACGGATATGCGTTGGAAGACAATTTTCTGTTAATGTGACCTTCATGGTGCCGATATTCCTTTCTTTTATTAATGAGTCGACAAAAAGTCGTTGACTTCATATAATCAATTAAGATAATGGACACATTGAACAGCAATAATACCACGCTCTCATAAAACGATCATCAACTGACCATCATGTAAAAATAATCAAATAACCAGATGACATACGGCAAGGAGTGACTGTGTGGTAACAGTTTTGTGGCTACTGTCCCTGTGATGCGTTTATCTGTCTAATACCTACTTCAGATATCTAAGTATTTTAATATCGGACTTAGTTATTCCTTATGGTCTGCCAGGCCATTCCTTGCGCCTCTGCTCCTATGACGTATGTACCCATAACCTCCTCAAGTGCCTTATGTTTTATGGATTGTTGTTTTCCCGTAGGTCTGTGTGGGGAGGAACTGTCTTATGTATATGGCGTTCCCTGTTGCAACTCATTATCTCTCTTTTCATAAAATCGAATGGCGTACATCGCCAATTCGTATTGTAGATATCTAGTATTAGAAATGCAGATATCACCTCTTCGGTCAGATTATAAGAATTCAATTGCACCAATTCATACTGACAGCGTTAGCAATCAGTGAGCCATGACACCAGGCTATAAGCCAGCTAAAAGGCACGGAAAGCTGCGTATGCAATTTACGGATACTACAAATGTAGTGGGTAAATTGCATGCGGATACCACTGACTCGAATTTTTAAATATCATCTGTCCTTATTGGTTATATATCAATAATTTGAATACCAGATACTATAATTCAAACTGGGAGATATTTGCGATTCAAATTGGTAATACCACATTTTCAATTACTTAAAATGTCACAGAAATACAACACAGTAACACGGTATTCCATAACAATAAGGCAATGAGTTTATTACAAGGACATGTAGTCAACAGAGCAGAGTAATGGTACAGCGGTCATTTGCATTATTAAAATTCTGATAAGTGTGAGTCTGGAAAAAGACATCGCTTGCAGAAGGGAGGAATCATATTTGGTTTCACTGTTTGCATGTCGTTAATTTAGTATGTCGCAAATCTGGAAAAAAGAAATCAATAGCATGTTTATTGAATTTGGTTAATTGATTAAATCACATTTTTTTATTCACAACCAGAATGCCTCGCGCCTTTAAACAGACATGCACCTATCACTGTTGCTGACTTCAATGAGATTATGTCACATAACTCGCTGTATATGAATTATAGATGTTTGAATGTTATTGGCAACCAACAACCTTCATAGAAAGGGATGTAACACTAGACTTCAGATGTAATCAAGGAATTGAAACAGGATACCCTATATATATCTGTTACAAGGAAATGTTAGATGTTTCTAAGTAGATGTAGCATATATAATATATTTAGTACGTTATAATTGAATAATAAGGAGAGCCTTGTCAATCATCACAGCTGATGACCGTCCATCTAACAAGCTCTACATTTCAAAAATACCAATATAAAAGACCTATATTCGAGTTCATGTTTTATGCCACTGTTAAATCTAAATAACATTGAAAAGGACAGTTCTGCTAAAACATATCAACTTAATCACCAACATGACAATAGTCAGTTAAAACTTGTCCTTTATTCTACAATGTAATTGTATAGTATAGATTTTTGTTTGCTATAAACATTGAAATATGTTTCATGCAATAAACTGATATTGATATTGATTGATTTTGGTTGTAACCCGATCGCGACATTGCCGACCAAACAACATTGAAAAGCGCACGTTGTTCCAACGAAAATGAATTATTTTGCTATGTAAAAACAATCAGTTGCGCCCATTACAACGTCATGAGCTGACGGCTGTACAACGTTAGTACATCATGTGTGCTGTGACTGTATTTTGTTTCAACATTTTCAACTTAATTAATGAGCAATAAACAACTAGTACATAGATCTTTGTCATAAAAAGTATAACATAAGTAACAGAGAAACATGTCTACATCAAGTATCACTCCATTAATCAGTAATGGCTTGCTTAAGAATGTGAAGTTGCCAATCAATTATTGTCGTATAGGAAATGTAAGAGTTGAATTTCGTAAGACAAATATTAGTTCAATCTTGTATAACAGTAATAAAGCTCAACAAATGCTTATTACATTGGTATAATACAAAGATCGAGGGCACCCAAAAATCACAACGAAACTTGAATACACACGTACACACATGTACACAATTACTAAAGCAAAATGGACACGAGACAAACGTAAATGCTGAGTGAATCTCACACTTGCCACGCCATGTTGAAAAACTGAAAACCCAGCGGTGTATGCTTGGACATACATAATAGGTGTGCACTTTTAACGAATACATTTCTGATACAATTTCTTTATATTTCAAGTCTTGTGTTCCATCAACAATTCCATTTTACGGAGCAATTTGATAAATGGGATCAATATAAAACCAGTGATCTTCAGTCGTTAATTATCATCGCAAGACAGAATTTATTGCATGAATAATTAAACAAAGAAATTTGTAAATGCTATCAGAGACTGAAGAACGAACGGAACAAGCCATTGTTATCTTGGAGGCTACATCTTCAGAGACACTTTATTCAGACACACGACTACAGTGTGCGTGGGTGGTCGTGGGTATATCTCCTCCAGGAATGTTTTATGTACGGACTAGGTATAATTGCAAATCAAGTACATGTACATGGATAAACAGTAAAATCAACGATCTGCTGAATTCCTTATCACTATTATTTGTTTACTTGAATATGTATACATGCATCAATATCTGTCTGTATTTGTATGCATGTTATATGCGTCTTGGTCGTATGTTTTGTATTGTATATGGTAAAAGGAATTGCTTATGCCGATATGTCAACAACAAACATCGATGAATATTTTAATAGCCACTTGCTTTTTTCGATTTCATTATGGAATTTGAATTATCGTTCGCTGTAACATCAGTTTGGGAAATATGTCGTCGATTGAGAAATGCAAGGTATGTCCGGAGCGAGAGACTGGAACAATTTAAATCCTAGAAAAGTGTATTTTGATATTTAACCATTTGGTGCATAGTTACGGAAAACCCATAAATAATGACTGTCTAGCATGAGAGATATGTCTGACAACTACATTTACACCTCGAAGTGAGTTGTGGTGTCAGAATACAACTTGAGGTATAACCTGACAGACAATTCTGTTACGATTACAACAAGCATTTGTCTTCCAAATGAGCGTTTTTCAATTCACAATTATAATGAAAATACACGTTTGTTGATGATTCATTCACTTAAGTCAAGACTTTTGGGAGACGTTGGAAATCAACCAATGACAATAATGTTATATTTATTCGGTTCGCGGTAAATTGCTTTGGAAATTTGCTGTTTTTTTCTCATCCCATTCCAATCTCTTAGTAACTCCGCCGCTAGAACGCTGAAAACATACAGATTGTTTACCAAGGATTTACGATTAAATTTCTAGACGGTTTGCTACTTACACTTAACCAATTTTCTACTGTTTGACAAAGTAATTTCACAACAGTGTTTTAAAACTGCCGAACATGTTGTTGTTTTTTGCTTTAGCTTACCGTTAGCAAAATATCTTGTTAACAACATATTTTGAGAATTTTAAAATGATTAAATTTCCGGTAAGCTTGCTAAATTACTCGAGATTAAACAAGAAACATAGGCATTTTCTTTAGACTGCATCCAGGTTCTTGAAGCGAGTATTAAATTCTACTTCTTGTATTAGAAATTGTCAGAAAACACCCAACTGGTGGTGTATTCACACATGTCCCAAAGGCCAGTCTCGCGTCCTTCTATACTCATGTGTTTAATATGTTGGCAATTTATGGTTTTATTTCCATGTCTGATACTTCCTGTCTTGTATATGTGTCCACTCTCTATGTGAACATCCTGGTGTGTTCAGTTTGTGTGACCCCACCCCCTCTGCATGTGCCCCCCTTCCGTTTCTAGCGAAGTTCGAATTTGTTAATGTTGCCTTCCCTGTCTGAATCATTTCACTTTTTTCATTGGTTAATTCAGTAGGTTAGATATGTTCGTATGTACAACGTAATCAAGCAAGGTGTGAATATTATGGTAGTGAAATAAGAAGTGTAGATAGCGTTGATATATATATTTTGTGGTAAAAAAAATAACAAATACTTTGTATCAGTTGATTTCTTTATTTCAGTGACTCCAAGACGTGAGACAACAGTTTACATGATGAACAACATACAAATTATTTTCACTTCATTCATAATTGTAAATAACATGAACCTCTGGACACACTATGGCAACATGTAATTATTTTTCATATAAATCTAAATTTGTAAGTAATGATTACTATAATTAAAAAACTAAGAAAATCCTTTCTTCCAATAAAGAATCAACACAGATGATTTAACAGAATCCTCACAAGAGTGTAACAAAGCAGAATTTGAAAAAATAAGTAAAATTTTGTTTAGAGGAACTTGCCACCATTGCAGAATAAACAGATGATGCTTTTCCCTTCTCACAATATTTTATTAAAGACTGAGTAAATTCTGTAGCTCGAGACGTAATGCTACATAAAGAAAAATTAAGAATTCTCATAGCTGACATTGTTAGCATATAGCATGCCTCAAAGCTACACCATATATTTACATTTAGCTTTCTGAATGAACACATTGTAGTTTATGCCTAGCACTATTTCACCAAGAGTACATAAAATGTCTTCAAAAGTAGGTTGCAATACAGCAGCACATGACAATCAAAAGTAGGTTGCAATACAGCAGCACATGACAATGAGGGTTTAAGTATGGGCCTCCAGCTGCTGCAACAGAAGCCTTCGCTGTTTCTCTAACTCTCCCTCACTGAGTTCACTACCAGACGAATAGCCAGCCTGAAAATACAAACAAATAAATTTTCATCACCAGATAACGTTAGTGTACAGTAAAATGGTATTCTCAACAAAAGAACTGCCTCAATAGCTCAATTGGTAGAGTATCTGACTTAAATGCAGGAAGTCGTGGGTTCGATCCCTTGTCGCATCCTACCAAAGACGTGAAAAATGGTACTGGTAGCTCCGTTGCTAGGCACTCGGTACAAGTGTAGTGCCGTGAGACATGTAAGCCCAGGTAAGTATCTGTAAGTGGTTACTTTGTTGATCATTTAGAAACAGGATGTGGCACTTGCACGGAAGGGACATAAAAAGAAGACCAAACCCACCACAAGGTACACATAAGGGACACAAAAACAAGCCGAACTAAATACGAAAACACCACACCATCACAGCACAATATAAGTGAAAATGTTGAAACATTTGTAGCCTATTAATACTAAGAGTACAACAAATGTCTTAACTCAAATACATTTCAGGAGATGTAAATAAACTGACACAAGTAAATTTTATAGTAAGAAACAAACAGTTGGGGGTGAATTAGGCTAAATTTACACAAATCTGGCAAGCACATAACCCTAAGTACAAGGTACTGTCATACGGGCAATAGCTGACGAACTGTACTGACAACAGTGTTTGACACAAATTAAAAAACACACAAATCATCCACATCATAGTCAGCCTAAAGCTTGATCCAAGATGATGCTGCTTTTAACATGATTGGCAAGAGTCAAAGACACAACAATGCTTTTCATTTAGTTTGATTGATTAATCATTCAAACATCAGCGACCTGACAGGCCATGAAAAAACATGCAACAATCGAGTGAACACAATTGTGAAATAACAAGAAATATCTTGAAAAAAGATGGTCGGCACAATTTGAAGGTTAAGATTTGTTACGATGGCTGGTCACTCCAGATCAAATGTGGATTTCGGTAATTTCACTGTAATTCAGTGGATTTTGGTAAGGTAACAAACCCTTTCTAGAAAGGTTAACCAATCCTTGGTGGTTAACGTAAGATGAAGTTATTTGAACTTTTGGTACTGTCAAATTGTACATGTTGTCTGGTAAATCAGGCTAATTGCACAAGTGTTAATTTTGCAAAAAAAACACATGTATACAAAGATAATATTAAAATCTACCTCATGCTATCAAGATTTTGAAAAAAAACCATAAATTTAAGTTTTTATTTCAAAATAACAACAACAGAAACAAGGGGTGAGTACAAAAAATCTAGTTTTTTATATTTTTTTATATTGATATAATTTTGAAAAAAACTCGATAGCATAAGCTAGTATACTTTCTATCCTTTCCAAAAATACTTATGATATCAAAAATACTTAAAAGAATTTTGTGTGCATTTACCGGTGTAACAGTCCAGAACTGCCCCGGTCCAGTTCTTCCCCGGGGCAGTTTTGGACCGGTCCAGTTCTTCCCCGGGGCAGTTCTGGACCGGTCCAGTTCTTCCCCGGGGCAGTTCTGGACCGGTCCAGTTCTTCCCCGGGGAAGATCTGGACTAGTCCAGTTCTTCCCCAACCAGTCCAGTTCTTCCCCCCTAGAAAATAATTTTATTTTCAACTTTTTCACCCTGGAAATAATCTAATTTTTCATGTTAGGGTGGGGAAGTTCTGGACTGGTCCAGTTCTTCCCCCCTTGTAAAATATTTTATTTTCAACTTTCAGCTAGTCTATTTCTTCTCCCCTAGTTAAATACTTTATTATTTGTGTCAGGGTGGGGAAGTTCTGGACTGGTCCAGTTCTTCCCCCCCCCCCCCCCCCTAGTAAAATATTTTCCCACCCTAACACGAATATAATCCTAGGGGAGAAGAACTGGACCAGTCCAGAACTTCCCCACCCTGACACAAATAATAAAGTATTTTACTAGGGGAAAAGAATAATATCAGCTGAAAGTTGAAAAAATAAAATAATTTCTTAGGGGGAAGAACTTGACCAGTCCAGAACTTCCCCACCCTCAGAAGAAAAAATAAAATAATTTACTAGGGGAGAAGAACTGGACTAGTCCAGAACTTTCCCACACTGACTCAAATAATAAAGTATTTAACTAGGGGAAAAGAATTAGACAAGCAGAAAGTTGAAAATAAAATATTTTACTAGGGGGGGGGGGGGGGGGGGGGGAAGAACTGGACCAGTCCAGAACTTCCCCACCCTGACACAAATAATAAAGTATTTAACTAGGGGAAAAGAATTAGACTAGCAGAAAGTTGAAAATAAAATATTTTACTAGGGAGGGAAGAACTGGACCAGTCCAGAACTTCCCCCCCCTAACATGAAAAATTAGATAATTTCCATGGTGAGAAAGTTGAAGATAAAATAATTTACTAGGGGGGAAGAACTGGACCGGTTCAGAACTTCCCCACCCTAACATGAAAAATAAGAACATTTTCAAGGTTAAGAAGTTGAAAAAAATAAAATAATTCCCTAGGGGGGAAGAACTGGGCTGGTCCAGAACTTCTCCACCTTAACACGAAAACTTAGATAATTTCTAGGGCGTGAAAGTTGAAAATAAAATAATTTCCTAGGGGGGGATGAACTGGACCGGTCCAGAACTTCCCCGGGGAAGAAACAGACTGGGTGGGGAAGAACTGGACTAGTCCAAAACCTCCCCGGGGAAGAACTGGACCGGTCCAGTTCTTCCCCGGGGACGAACTGGACTGGGGGGAAGAACTGGCCTGTTACACCGGCATATAAAACATCATCAAAAGTCATTCTACATACATGTACAAATTTACTAAGAGTTAATCCATAAATGTGTATATTGATAAACTTGTCTAAACACATGGCAATGCTATAATCTCCAGTGGATGGCTATTCCTAAGTGGATATCATCTTTCAGGTGTCTGAGATGATTCAAACATTCAATACGCATACGGTCCACATCTCATGAAGTTACGTCAATATGTCTAAGCAAAAACACTTATTAAATAATTCCCATACAATGAACTTACAACAAAAAGGCAACTTTAAGTCAATGACCGCTTAAAACACCACCATACGTTGTCTTACAGACATGTGACAATCAATCTAACACCGTAACTAATCAAGAGAAAATGACACTTATCAACTGACCAAATCACCTATATCAAGTCACATATGGAGGCTGTAAATAATTACTTTCGGAGGGCTAATTTCATACCAGCAAATGAACTTCCTGTCACAGTAATTCAAACACCAAGCAGAACAGTAAAGCTTATTGCATGGTACATTCTTTATGCTTGTACAAATCCTAATGCCAAAACATTACACTTCTGTTACTGTTATACACTGCCATCCAAAACATGACATTTCTGTTACTGTTATACACTGCCATCCAAAACATGACATTTCTGTTACTGTTATACACTGCCATCCAAAACATTACATTTCTGTTACTGTTATACACTGCCATCCAAAACATTACATTTCTGTTACTGTTATACACTGCCATCCAAAACATTACATTTCTGTTACTGTTATACACTGCCATCCAAAACATGACATTTCTGTTACTGTTATACACTGCCATCCAAAACATTACATTTCTGTTACTGTTATACACTGCCATCCAAAACATTACATTTCTGTTACTGTTATACACTGCCATCCAAAACATGACATTTCTGTTACTGTTATACACTGCCATCCAAAACATTACATTTCTGTTACTGTTATACACTGCCATCCAAAACATGACATTTCTGTTACTGTTATACACTGCCATCCAAAACATTACATTTCTGTTACTGTTATACACTGCCATCCAAAACATGACATTTCTGTTACTGTTATACACTGCCATCCAAAACATTACATTTCTGTTACTGTTATACACTGCCATCCAAAACATTACATTTCTGTTACTGTTATACACTGCCATCCAAAACATGACATTTCTGTTACTGTTATACACTGCCATCCAAAACATTACATTTCTGTTACTGTTATACACTGCCATCCAAAACATTACATTTCTGTTACTGTTATACACTGCCATCCAAAACATGACATTTCTGTTACTGTTATACACTGCCATCCAAAACATGACACTTCTGTTACTGTTATACACTGCCATCCAAAACATGACATTTCTGTTACTGTTATACACTGCCATCCAAAACATGACACTTCTGTTACTGTTATACACTGCCATCCAAAACATGACATTTCTGTTACTGTTATACACTGCCATCCAAAACATGACATTTCTGTTACTGTTATACACTGCCATCCAAAACATTTGCAGACTTTCAAATAAGACATGTATGACCATGAAGTAAAATTATTCATCCCACTTCTGTGATGAATAGTTAAGAATTAACAATTTGCACATCTCAGCAGCAGCATCAATCGGCCATCATCCAAAACCAGCATTTATATGTGTAAATGATCTAACACAAAAATAAGATGATTTGTTTCAGTACAAATTTATAAATACTTCTACAGAAAATTATCGCTGTGTCAAAAAGCATTTTCAATTTAATGCACGTGACACAAATATGAAAAAACATTAACTGCAATGGGAATTATTGAAGTGTGAAGGAACTTTTGGAAGGCAGTGTATTTGGTTAAAATCTAAAAAAAATTTTACTTAAATGACAACTCCATTATTGAATCAACAACTCAATCATCGAATAACAACTCAACCATTGACATTAAAACTAAATCATCGAATTAAGAACTCAATCATTGACATACAAACTCAATCATTGACTTAACAACTCAATCATTGACATAAAAACTCAATCATCGAATTAACAACTCAATCTTGACATAAAAACTCTATCATCGAAATAACAACTCAATCATCAAATTAACAACTCAATCATTGACATAAAAAATCAATCATTGACATAAAAACTCAATCATTGACATAAAAACTCAATTGTTGACATAAAAACTCAATTGTTGACATAAAAACTCAATCGTTGAATTAAAAACTCAATCATTGACATAAAAACTCAATCATTGACATAAAAACTCAATCATAGAATTAACAACTCAACCATTGACATTAAAACTCATGTATCATTCATATAACAACTAAATACAATGTATAAACCCAATTCGATAACGCTTTCATTATCGATGTATCCATTAATTTATAATGGGTATAGGGTGGTTGTGGTTGTTTAAATCATATTTTCACTTATGAATGGAATAAAAGGATCTATACAACACCCCTATAATCAATATTTAGGTAAACACAATAATGAAAGAAATAGCGAATTTGAGTTGTAAACAAGAGTTGCTTATAAAACTAACATCTTAGATAGCCCCGTGGAGGAAAGTGGCAACCATTGAATGAAGTTGGACACCTAAGACCTAACCATTCTCCTATGAATAAAACAGTTTTAGACCCAAATGAACTGCGACTTTAATGTTCTACCTACTGACCATAAAAAGACTCATCTACTGACTATCCCCATAAAAAGACTCATCTACTGACCATACCCATAAAAGACAGTGCCTCCTCACACAGACCTCTGGGAAAACAACAATCCATAAAACATAAGGCATTTGATAAGGGGTAAGGGTACATACGTTAGGAAACAGGTGCAAGGAATGACTTGGCAGACTATAAGGAATAACTAGGAGAATCAAAGAGGACAAACGGTGAAGGCGGGGGGAGAATTAATGGATGGAAAAGATCACAAGACAGCTGGCAACAATAGGCAGAAACAATAATTGCACAGGGGAAAGGGAACTATAACATACATTCAAAACAAGCCTGATAATCAATGAAATCCTATCATAAAATAAGCCTACAAACTATTTCATAGCAGATCATTGATTAAATAAATATATCACCAGGAACAACCTGGTGCACATGGTGCATAGAAAATAATGCGTAAATGTCCTGACTTGCAAAACATGAACTGCAAGCATGCTTCCTCTAACAATTAGATTACACTGTACACAAACAAGAGCTTTTTATGTAACAAAAAGTGCACCAAATGTTGACTTCAATTAGATTGAGTTACATGGCTCAATGTGGGTGAATAATGAATGAATGGCTAGCTTTGACAACCAACAACCTGACTGGAAAATTTAGTTGTAAAGAAATTTATAACTGAATCAAAAGATTTAATCACATGCATATTGAGCTAACAAGCTTTACATGTCCCAAAATGCTTGCAGATATACAAAAAAAGAGAGAAAATAAGTTGCTACAGGGAACAAGACATACATAAGACAATGACTAGTTGCAGGCAACTTTTCATTCAAACTTAACATCAGAGATGGACATTTATGTCAAAGCATATCAGTTAAACTATCAACATGAATTAGACATTTAACACAGCATATGGTTATAAGATGAGTGTGTATGCAGACAGGACATCAGACAATTATAAGACTATGCTGAGGATCGACAAATCAGAAACTTCTGTTTCAAGTCTAGATAAGATCATTACATCAGGAATGTGTTGCTAGTATCCTTCAAGCAGAACAAGTTATTGCTGATAACCAGCACTTTCATTTCATATAGTGGCACAATACTGTGTTAGTGCATATTGCAATATACTAATATATACTGGTATTTATATATTCATTTAAACAGATTTTTTCTCAACAGTTCAATAATAAGAAACATCTAAGCGACAAAAACTTGAAGTAAGAATTTACTAGCAACAACCTCTCTTCAAAGACAGTATCAATTTGCTCTGTAGTAAGAATTTACTAGCAACAACCTCTCGACAACAGTATCATTTTGCTCTGTAGACTGTAGTAAGAATTTACTAGCAATAAGCTCTCTTCAAAGACAGTATCAATTTGCTCTGTAGAAAGAATTTACTAGCAATAAGCTCTCTTCAAAAACAGTATCAATTTGCTCTGCAGTAAGAATTTACAAGCAATAAGCTCTCTTCAACAAACAGTATCAATTTGCACTGTAGTAAGAATTTACTAGCAACTATCTGTCTTCAAAAACAGTATCAATTTGCCCTGTAGTAAGAATTTACTAGCAACAACCTGTCTTCAAAAACAGTATCAATCTGCCCTGTAGTAAGAATTTACTAGCACCAACCTGTCTTCAAAAACAGTATCAATTTGCCCTGTTGCAAGAATTTACTAGCAATAAGCTCTTTAAAAAACAGCATCAATTTGCCTTGAAGTAAGAATTTACTAGCAGTAACCTGTCTTCAAAAACAGTATCAATTTGCCCTTTAGTAAGAATTTATTAGCAACAACCTGTCTTCAAAAACAGTATCAATTTGCCCTTTAGTAAGAATTTACTAGCAACAACCTGTCTTCAAAAAACAGTATCAATATGCACTGTAGTAAGAATTTACTAGCAACAACCTGTCTTCAAAAACAGTATCAATTTGCCCTTTAGTAAGAATTTACTAGCAACAACCTGTCTTCAAAAACAGTATCAATTTGCCCTGTTGTAAGAATTTACTAGCAATAAGCTCTTTTCAAAAACAGCATCAATTTGCCTTGAAGTAAGAATTTACTAGCAATAAGCTCTTTTCAAAAACAGTATCAATTTGCCCTGTAGTAAGAATTTACTATCAGTTTAACTTCTATATAGCAACAACCTCTAAACAACAACAACAACATGCATCTCCCAATGGATGTTGCTCAAGATGACCAGTTTGCTTATCATTCCAATCTTAATATAAAGAACACAGCGTGTCAAAATCAACATTTGCATTTTGAAGTTTTAACATTTATACAAGTGTAATCTTCATTTTTCTGTCAAACACTACTAGTCCAGACATTTCATGCCTATATATGGGAGAACAATAAAAGTTTGTAGATCCTTTCAATTGATGTTTACTGTATTCCTGAAAATTTACCATAAACTTCAACATTTTAATGACAGGTTCACCTTAATATCAATACACATAAGTATGGATATTCAAGACATCTTGTCTGATATACTGTTTTAACATAAACAACTCGACATCATTTTAAGGTGGTAAAAGTGGGAAAGAAAATGTTTCTGTCAAGTAACAATGTGCCAAAGAGAAAACTTAATTATGAATCTGTTACTTAAATATTTTGCTTACATGAAAATGAAAAGATTCTATTTCTAATCCATTACTGCTGAAAGGGAAATGCAAAGATGGATATTAAAATGAAACAGATAGTATCGATCAATTTGTTAAGCATCATACAAGGGCAATACATAATGTAGTAGATCTATTTAAATAAATAAAATGTCACAGACATAGTAAGTTGCTGATCTATACTAGCACTGTATCTTCTAACTACAAGACATTCCTTGATCTAAGACAAATACTCCCATCCTTTACATCAGTCTAACAGCTGAATGTTCTCAATCAAAAGATTTGCAGGGGGTCAATCACTCAGCTGATCTGATCCAAGCTACAATGACTCAGCATTATGAGATCTAGACTATTGAAATGCATTCGAACACAAAATGTTTTGTACCAGTCGCGATTGGCCCCTAAACCCCCCCCCCCCCAAAATCATCAGATCTACATCAATCTAAAAGTGACACTGGTACCTCTAAATCCAGATTTCCAGATTAATCCAGAACTTTAGTTCCCCTGTTTCATTGTACTACTTAATGATTAGATCATAAAAATGACACCAATAAATTATAATAAAGAATGCAAGTGTATATAAGCATACAGAAATAAGGAATAGAACAGCATTCAGAGACAGACTGTATTCTATATCTTGACGAGAAAGTGACCTGTCAGACTGCTTCGAAAATGTGCTGTATACATCCAAGAAAGGAAACAGGGAGTCGTGTCAAAATCTCTCGGGTCAGAAAGGTTCTTGCCATCAAAATCCCCTATAGACAAATATTCCTGCCAAGTCCTAGATTTAGACCAACAGCGACTTTTGCCTAAATCTTCCTAAACTTCCTAGGGTCTCTGTTCTAGCCACAAAAATTAAATGAAAATTCCTGCATGTCAGAGATCATCCCCTTTCCAAATTCCTCGATATGCTGCTACCTTCCACAGGGGCAAAACATAGATGTGCAATCAGAACTAATAAGCAGACAATTCTATCAGAGAGTCGGACAACTGTTCAACCAGAATTGACAAGCAGAAAATACAACTTTGGATTACTAAGAAATATTCTCTAAACAGGTTTAAAATCTCTCATTTTTTCTAATTTTCTACTAAAAAATAACAAAATGCAGTCATAAAATGCACTAAATTTACTTTATAGGATAATTTGCATTCCTGATTTCATGCAGTGATTCAGCAGACCACAGTTATGTATTCCTTAGGTAGGGGGAGCCATAATCATACCTCAAAAATAATTCTCACTGCAAAAAATATTCATAAATGCATGCTCTTTACTGAAAGTTATGAAGTCCCAATTCATCTGATTCATGATTAAAATGTCCCAAACAGAAAAGATTACAGTGTTTAAGGCAAGATGCACATGTTTGTCACATGCAGAAGAAAATCTGTGTAACACAATATTGATATTTCAGTCCAGACAGTTTGTGCTTTTTCTCAAACTTGCCAGTGAATGTAATCCTTCACTAACAGATTATTCAGTGAGGTGATTTGTAAGATAATTATAAAGTATACTGGGCAAAACATAGTTTCTTCCAAAACTCCAACACAATCAGGGGCAATATTACAGAAACATCTTACGTAAAATTTCATTCTCATCCTTAAAAGAGAGAGAATAAGTAGCTACAGGGAATGCCACATACATGAGACAGTGCCTCCCCACACAGACCTCCAGGAACTACATTTTCAATAACTGGTTTATTTAACATACAGGCTATCATATGGTCCAATCAAGAGTGACAAATGAATAGTATTAATATGTTGTTGTCATTACCATTTAAAGGCGAACAGTTTTAAAGTGGTTTTGGACATAAGTGAAAATATTTCAGATTCACTTAAGATGCTTCTGTAAAACGGGCCCAGAACTGTAATACGGGCCCAGAACTGTAATACGGGCCCAGAACTGTAATACGGACCCAGAACTGTAATACGGGCCCAGAACTGTAATACGGGCCCAGAACTGTAATACGGGCCCAGAACTGTAATACGGACCCAGAACTGTAATACGGGCCCAGAACTGTAATACGGGCCCAGAACTGTAATACGGGCCCAGAACTGTAATACGGACCCAGAACTGTAATACGGGCCCAGAACTGTAATACGGGCCCAGAACTGTAATATGGGCCCAGAACTGTAATACGGGCCCAGAACTACAACGATTCTGTAATACGGGCCCAGAACTACAACGATTCTGTAATACGGGCCCAGAACTACAACGATTCTGTAATACGGACCCAGAACTACAACGATTCTGTAATACGGACCCAGAACTACAACGATTCTGTAATACGGACCCAGAACTACAACGATTCTTACCCCTTTATGTTTCTTCTTCTTTGACTTTTTCTTGTGCTTTTTCGATGATTTATCATCCTTCTCATTATCTGTAATAAAACAGCATATGAATATAAAGTTTGCATTGGCATAAACGAATGGAGCACAGGAAGATAAACCTGGAAAAAGTTTGCATTGGCATAAACGAATGGAGCACAGGAAGATAAACCTAGAAAATATCTAACAAATACATAGAGGCAGAAATATCAGCAAGAGACTTGAAGTAATATTACCCTCATTTTTTGTTTATCTGTTTACCTAAACAAACATGAAAAATATATTTCCTATAGTTTAAACATAAAAAAACAAGCATTAACAAAGAATGAACCCATGACATATTAATCCGTATTTGTTGAAGAAAGATACTTGTTCATCAAAAAATTCAAAAATAACTTCCAGTTTTTTAACAATCAGGCTATTTTACAGGTTTTGTCTGTTAGTAATATGTTAAAAAAAAGACATTGCAATGGTTCTTATTAGAGATGTTTTAGCCAATGTAACAACAATACTGGATAAAGCCAATTCAAACATTTTATGTTCAGATGAGCCAGATACACCTTTAAACCACTTGCCTGACGTCGAGTACAAGTAAAATGTACTTAGAGCAACCAGTTTTATATAAAAGGATAGTTCACATCGACAAGTAACATTTTCTGGATCAGCTCATAGAAGAATAGTCCAGAATGGTTGATAGGTCCCGTAATAAAACTAAAGAAACAGATGCCAAAAAAACTGTTAATTATTTCTGAGAATAAATCCAACAAGTTAAATAAGTCACAGTTACATTTCTAAACATTACATGCAGATCATTTTGGATGAGTGCCTACTGAAGTAAAACCAATGACATACATGTATATATACAAGAAAAACCCCAGGACACCAGAACAGGACACCGGTACAGGACACCGTACAGGACACCGGTACAGGACACCAGTACAGGACACCGGTACAGGACACCAGTACAGGACACCGGTACAGGACACCGTACAGGACACCGGTACAGGACACCGGTACAGGACACCGGTACAGGACACCAGTACAGGACACCGGTACAGGACACCAGTACAGGACACCGGTACAGGACACCAGTACAGGACACCGGTACAGGACACCGGTACAGGACACCGGTACAGGACACGGGTACAGGACACCAGTACAGGACACCGGTACAGGACACCAGTACAGGACACCGGTACAGGACACCAGTACAGGACACCGGTACAGGACACGGGTACAGGACACCAGTACAGGACACCGGTACAGGACACCAGTACAGGACACCGGTACAGGACACCGGTACAGGACACCGGTACAGGACACCGGTACAGGACACCGGTACAGGACACCGGTACAGGACACCGGTACAGGACACCGGTACAGGACACGGGTACAGGACACCGGTACAGGACACCGGTACAGGACACCGGTACAGGACACCGGTACAGGACACCGGTACAGGACACGGGTACAGGACACGGGTACAGGACACGGGTACAGGACACGGGTACAGGACACGGGTACAGGACACGGGTACAGGACACGGGTACAGGACACGGGTACAGGACACGGGTACAGGACACGGGTACAGGACACGGGTACAGGACACGGGTACAGGACACGGGTACAGGACACGGGTACAGGACACGGGTACAGGACACCGGTACAGGACACCGGTACAGGACACCGGTACAGGACACCGGTACAGGACACCGGTACAGGACACCGGTACAGGACACCGGTACAGGACACCGGTACAGGACACCGGTACAGGACACCGGTACAGGACACCGGTACAGGACACCGGTACAGGACACCGGTACAGGACACCGGTACAGGACACCAGTAGAGAAGAAAATCAAGGACATGTGTATGGAAGAAAAACAAGATAAATAGTTCTTTTTAATCTACAGGCTATTTGCAGGCTAAGTTAAAGTACACAAAAACTTCAGCCGGCAGAGGTCACAACCTTCCAGAACTGGTTGTTCAAAGAAACTCACTCGAGAGCGATTCAGACAGACACAACCCTTTTATCACAATAAAGAAGTAATAGAGAACAATGCAACATTCAAATAGGTTACACCTGAGAACAATGCAACATTCAAATAGGTTACACCTGAGAACAATGCAACATTCAAATAGGTTACACCTGAGAACAATGCAACATTCAAATAGGTTACACCTGAGAACAATGCAACATTCAAATAGGTTACACCTGAGAACAATGCAACATTCAAATAGGTTACACCTGAGAACAATGCAACATTCAAATAGGTTACACCTGAGAACAATGCAACATTCAAATAGGTTACACCTGAGAACAATGTAACATTCAAATAGGTTACACCTGAGAACAATGCAACATTCAAATAGGTTACACCTGAGAGCAATGCAACATTCAAATAGGTTACACCTGAGAACAATGCAACATTCAAATAGGTTACACCTGAGAACAATGCAACATTCAAATAGGTTACACCTGAGAGCAATGCAACATTCAAATAGGTTACACCTGAGAACAATGCAACATTCAAATAGGTTACACCTGAGAGCAATGCAACATTCAAATAGGTTACACCTGAGAACAATGCAACATTCAAATAGGTTACACCTGAGAGCAATGCAACATTCAAATAGGTTACACCTGAGAACAATGCAACATTCAAATAGGTTACACCTGAGAACAATGCAACATTCAAATAGGTTACACCTGAGAGCAATGCAACATTCAAATAGGTTACACCTGAGAGCAATGCAACATTCAAATAGGTTACACCTGAGAGCAATGCAACATTCAAATAGGTTACACCTGAGAACAATTTAAAGGCAATTAAAAACAGAGAATCTTCAGTGATTGAAATATTGTATACAGTCAAACTCATCTTAAGCAACAAATCAAGTGATACATCAAATGTCTTCACTTAAAGCACATGGGAGATTAATGCAGTGGTCGAGGGGTAGAGCTCCTGACTGCCGATCCAAAGAACGCGAGTTCAATGAGTGGGGTTTGATCACAAACTTTACAGTGCATCGTACTGATTGGTAGCCAGGAAGCAATCAATGAGAGTGATTAGTAAAAGTTCTAAGAACGTGTTTCACAATCAATGTAATAAAATAAGTTTAAACTTAAATCAAGTCCACTTGTAATAAAAATCGTCAGCTGGGATTGATATCTGCTAAAGACAGAAGTTACTTGAGAAAAGGGGATGCTTCAATAAGATGACCCCTAAAACAGGTTCATCTGTATACACCATTTGCTATTTACCATAAACTGAGTAGAAGTTTGAATTAAATAACAAGTAACTAAGCTGATTTAGTTGACTTATAAATACTCATAATCTAAGTTGACAAGGGCAAGAAATTCATTCACATTTACCTGATGGAGAATGGTAGCTTGCAGAACGTGAACGAGATTTCCGTCGTTTCTTCGATTTATGTCGCGATGATGCATCATCATCAGAATACTCAGCCTGGAAGATAATCAAGTGTTATATAACATTGTGAAATGATATATTGCTTCTATTGGAAAATCTTTACTGTAACAACAGAGAGGTATAGGGTTATCAAAAGTAGACTATAAATGATGTATACTTTTGTCCCCTCCCTGTTTCGTTTGTTGTGGATGTAGTGTGTGCCTCCTTCCTTTAACTCGATCTTTCTGAGGAAGTTCGGATTTTTCTGAACAAGGCCTGAATGACTCCATATTTTTTCCATAAGAAATTTCAATAAAAGTGTTGATGCTATAATATACCGACTGTGGGGTACCAGCTATAATATACTGACTGTGGGGTACCAGCTATAATATACTGAATGTGGGGTACCAGCTATAATATACCGACTGTGGGGTACCAGCTATAATATACTGACTGTGGGGTACCAGCTATAATATACTGACTGTGGGGTACCAGCTATAATATACTGACTGTGGGGTACCAGCTATAATATACTGACTGTGGGGTACCAGCTTTAATATACTGAATGTGGGGTACCAGCTATAATATACTGACTGTGGGGTACCAGCTATAATATACTGACTGTGGGGTACCAGCTATAATATACTGACTGTGGGGTACCAGCTATAATAAACCTACTGTGGGGTACCAGCTTTAATATACTGACTGTGGGGTACCAGCTATAATAAACCTACTGTGGGGTACCATTGTTTTTATCTTATACATATACTTAATGCCATTAAAAACACTCCCAACAATTGTGCATATAAATAAAGTGACATAACAAAGGCAAAACGAATCTTTATTTCTCAAACAGAATTTCATAAACTTAATACACAATGAAATAAGAAATAATTGGTGTAGAGTTTAATCAATTTTGAACAAGAATTAACACATAGACAACTGCCACACACTTTTAACAGTTGGTACTACAAAATGACGTCTAGTTCAAATATTTGTGTTTTTAATGGTGTCAAGTATATACTCATAGAAGTATAACCATACCACACGGCTTTAAATAAATAGCATGTTACAAAATCTAATGAGTAGCTGGGTGGCGTACTGGTCAGGATGTCTCGCATCAGAGTCTTGGACAAGAGATTGTGGGTTTCAATAAAATGTTCGGCTAGATTCTTCTGCGATCCCTACCATCTCTGAATATATCACGAACGCTGGGCCTGTATTCACTTAAAAATTTCAGACTCAAATTACAGTTTGAGACTTTTATTTTGATGAACTTAGATCAAAATTCAAAGGAATTGTTGAGTTGAGAAAGCTGGTATGAATGGTTCAGTGGCAATAGTAGCCATTGTTCTTGTTCAACCACTTTGAAACAAGTTTACGACTAAGTCTCAAATTCAGGCTTAAAATGTTAGTGAACACGGGCCCAGGCTAAAAAAGCAGCAGTTCTTCAGAGTGGTTAGTATAATAAAATAAAATCATGTTTTTTGGCGCTCTCGTGATTCGAACCCGGGTCTACGGATTGCTGGTCCGTTATGCTAACCACTACACAGTCATACTAAACTGTTTCACGGAAGATGTAAAATATTTCAGTTTGTACAGGTATGTAGTACGGACACTGCAGATAATACATCATTGATACTTACTGATCGGGATCTAGACCTTGACCTACGACTCTTGTGTTTCTTTGACTTTTTTCGTTTGTTGTGATGTCTGTGTAGACAGGCTTCTTCGATAGCAACAAGATACTCCTTGTACAGTCGCATACGTTCTGACTCTAACGTTATAGCTTCAAACGCTGCTTCATTCTCAAATCTCCCGTGGATCTAACAATGGATAAAAACAAAACATGGTCAGGCCAAACTTTAAAAAATCTTTGTTTTAATAGAACACATAGTTGTATGGCAGAATTGAAGTCTTCTGACCTCTTTGTTATGTATTTATATGAATGAACCCCAAAGTAGCGCAATATTAAACCAAGGAAAGACACCAGATCACGATACCCAAATAAAAACATCTTGATCAGACTTTTACAAAAATGTTTTCCACACAATTCTGCCAATATTGATATATGATTTATCAGGGAATAAAATACAGGCAGTCGTTTTTAAGAGAATAATTTAATCACTCAAGCCCTGCTCTTGTAACTTAATTATTGTGCAGCCAAACTCTAGCCCACATTTTATTCACTGATATATTGTAGGAACATATAAATGAGTTAAATATTCACCTCGTTTATTCGAAATAATTAGGTCAGAAATTTTATATAAAAAAATACATTGTTCGAACAACCCACTTCAATTTCGACGTGCATAAGAAGATACATCAGGATTTGATATTTATTTTGGATGATACCAAGTATTCAGATAGAAGGTTGTCGAATAAACAAGATCTGACTGTATATTGGTAATGTCTGATTACATGGGATTTGCTCCATAAATATATGCGAGTAGTGTTCTGATGTCAAATGTGAAACATTAATAAACACAATGATATGAATTTTTGACATCTATGCCAGAGCGTCTAGGAAACTATCATCCAGGCTGCACACATTCATCAAAGCCTTAACACACAATATTAACCTCGACAGTCTGAATCGCGTTATCAGGTTTCCTCAAATTAATTTTTCACCAAATAACGATACAAGCAGGAATAATAAGACCACAAACTATCCCACACATACATCATAAGACACAATTTCAGTCAGCAAAACGGTGTGTCATCCATCTAGATGAACATTAAGCTGTGGCATTATTCTATAATTAAGAGACTAATTACATCATCAGTGCCCACATGAACATCTTGCGTAATTAAGATCAATTTTCACTAAAATATTCAGCAGAAACAAGGTGGCTGGGTGTGAACAAATGGTATCCTAGCTAATACATACATCCTCCCATTTATTCTCCTGCTCAATTGCTGGATCAGCCTCGGATAACATGTTCTTGAAATTAGTCTCCAGTTTCCTCAGCTGTTGAAGAAAGAGAAAAGTTGAACAACCTTATGGAACAATATGTTAGAAGGGAACAATGACTTGTGTTGGATGTTTAATAGCGGTTTTCAACAGTATTTGAGCGATGCTATGGGATTTACAACCTCTTCTGTAAGTGACGTCATTTCAAGAAAACGCAACATGTGATGTCACTATTTGCAAGCAGGAAACAATATTTACTCCATATGGTCACTTTGCTTTCATATTGCCATGTGGGGCAAATATTGCTTGGTGATGTCACATGCGATGTTTTCTAGAAATAATGCCACTTAACGAAGAGTTTGGAAATTGTACAGCGGCGCTCATTTGATTTCTGTACTGCAGTCAGCAGACATAACGTGTGTCCTGGGTTACCAACCAGTACTTACCTGGGGTCTTATTCATAGATATAATAGGACTGTTAATCAGACTTTAGACTTTAAGATGATAAATGTGCTCCTTGTACCATTGTTATAACAAATATACATTTTGATAAAAAATGGCAAACATGTTGGGTGTGTAACTACAATTATTCAGACTAAATTTTATTTGTTTAGATTAATGAAATACTGGTAAATGTAACTTTTGCAATTTTAAAGTCTAAGACCAAGTTTCTATTTTAAAATGTGTGTAAATACGGCCTATGATCTTCTACAAGCGACTGATCCTACATAATCATCAGAGGAAGGCAAATAACTTTGACTGAATCATCTGTGATCGAACTATAACCGAGGTTTCAACCTCCAAGTTGGCATTCAATATACTCTACAGACTGAGCTGAACATGCAGTCCTATAGACAGAAAACAGCATCAGTGTTATACCTGCTTTTACAGTATTTTTCTACAGAGTTTGTCCAATGACCAGTTTTCCAGATATTCAAACTATATCTGAAGGTGAATTATCATTACTTATGCACGATCCTGATTTAACAAATATTAGACTTAATAAAATTGATAAATGATGCAACAGTGATCTGACTCGGACAATATTTGTGTACTTTCACTTTACCAGTTCAGCATTTCTGACACATGTTAAGTAAGAGATGACGCCGCCAGGGATCGAACCCACGACCTTCGACACTCAAAGCGGACACTCTAACAATTGAACTAATGAGGCAGTCAAGGGAAAATAGTACGGTCCATCAGGTAACAAAACAGGAAACAGACATGTTGTCCCACCCTACCTTTCTTGCTTCCTCTTTCAAACGTTCTTTCTCCCGTGCTTCGGCTTTCTCAATCAACTGTAGATCATGAAAAAGAAGAGAACAAACATATAAATAAAAGCATTTTATATTTTAGATATCTACAATCACATTTTCAGTACATACTTTATGAAACTAATAACATTCTACAATTCAATTAGTAACAAAGAAAGCATATTTGTGGCAGTCTCTGAGATTTTTGGCCCTAACTAGTTATTAACATTTCTGAATGCAGGGATATTTGTAGGTCACTACAAAACAAAAAACATTGCAAAACGACATTTTTTAGGCAATTACAGCAATTTTAATATGGTCATCAAGACTAGATCTACACACATTTCTGAGTTTTGTAAATTGAATACAGCAAAAAATGTTTCAGACATAATAATATTTTACAAATAAATGTATATTATTCTTTTCCTTCAGAAAAGGGGCCGTCTCAATGTTCGCAAATAAATATTTTACTGAAATGTTTCAACTAGCTGTTGCAATTAATGTTAAAATATGACGTCATAATATGAAAACATGACATCGTCTTTATTGCCTCTTTCTCAAGATTGAGGCTACATTTGGGCAAACAATCTCAGAGACTGCCACATATATCAGTTACATATTGTGTTTACTAAAATATTAGAAGATACAGAAAACATAATATGATATACTCCAAGTCTGTTTCATATGCAACAAATACAATTCCATGGAATTATGCCATCACATTTTCTCTGCAGAAAATACACTAGTATCATACTTTACAGTGAATGTCATATAATTGAAATTTAAACAGTGAAAGTGTAAAAATAATGAAATTTTATGAAACAGTTTCCTGAGAATGTTTGAAACATAATCTCTTCAGGTTTAACACATGCCTTACTCTACTTCTGTTATTAAGTTTTAGAAGTGAATGTTGATTTAAAACACAAATGCAAGTTCTAGAGCAAACCATTAATATTGACATGTTTGTTATTATTAAAGTTATCCTAGTTATCAAATGTCAGGTTAAAACATGCTAGACATATGGAACTCCTCAAGGGGCAATATAACAGAAACATCTGAAGTAAAATCTTATTCTTATCCTTAAATTACACTTGATTATTTAACAAACAGGCAATTATAGGGTCAAATCAAGAGTGATAAATGAATAGTATTAATATGTTGGATACCATTAAAAAGCTTAACAGTTTTAATGCAGTTTTGGAATTAAATCCATGTGAAGTTTTGAACTTAAGTGAAAATATTTAAAATTCATTTCTGGGCCAAGGGGTTTTGACCATGGGTCTTTGCTTTGAAGAATGTAATATATTGACTACAAGAGAAGGAATAAGTTGCTACAAGGAACGCCACATACACAAGACATATAACAGAAAAATATATATAAGTGAACATTATCACTTAGTTTGCTTGTTTTTTGTTGTTGTAATAGAAATAGTAGGAAAGAAATGTCTTTAAGTTTTGAAGGATGCCCTCAACCCATATATACCTATTAACGAGGAAAATCAAAATTCTGGCTCTCTCAAAAAAAAGACATATTACAGAGCAACCTTTCACGAACAGCAGCCTTCTGGAGACTGTAATGTGGCTGTTGTTGAGTAGACAGGGTCACTCTGGAGATGTTCTGCTGTATAACCATTATCATCTCGGTACTTACACTGTTATATGTCAGCTTTATATTTCCGGTATCCAAGCTATTGGCTCGTTTATCATCAGCAATCATATTAGAAAATTCCTCAAATGATGTATTTACTTCTATGGTGTAAGATCGATCCTGTAAGAAATAATAGCATACTGATGAGATAAAAGAATCTTTGATAAACAGAAACAGTATCACATAGCTTTAAAATCAAATAATGAATTCTTCTTCAAACCTGGCCCGTGTTAAAAAACTTGAAATATATCTCAAGTCAAACTAAAAGTAACCATAGCACATGACAGCACCCTTTTTAAGCGTCATTTGTCGGAAAACCATTATTTTTAACTCTTTATTAATTAATATTTCACCAAAAAGGCTTTATCAAAATCATGAAAATGTCTTTTCAAACTACATTGTGATCTTCTTTACACATTACATGAAAACAATATGGCGTAACTTCAAGATATATGACGTCATAAAATATTGACGTCAACGTACAAAGTTGTAAATATTTTATGACGTCATGTATTTTTACATTACGCTATATTGTTTTGAGATTATTTGTGCAACCAGCGCCTAATCTCTCAAAACATCTCAAATAGAATTCTCATCTCATCTTTTTTGTTCTGTAATATCTGTAATATTATGAGCCTGGTCTAAGATGAGAACAATCTCAAGGATCTGAGACAATATTTGAGCTGAGATTGAGCTGAGATTGAGCTGAGATTGAGCTGAGATTGAGCTGAGATTGAGCTGAGATTGAGCTGAGATTGAGATGCTTCGGTAGATGAGGGCCAGGTCATGAATACAAATCTTCTGTTAACTTAATTAATACTTTATGAAAGTTTACCAACTTCCTCCCTCATCTATTGAACACATATAATAGAATTGAGCAAGGAAGGTCTAACACAAAAACTTTTCCACTGCCACATGCACCAAATATAATTCAATTTGCTCACATACATAAAACAGCCATAAAATGTCTTATAATGATTACATACACAAAACAGACTTGAAATTTCTATAGTAAAATAATTCAATAAGGAAAGCTCTAAAAGATTATCTGTAAAGCAATTCATCAGTTAACAACTGGCTGTCTTACATTGAGACAAGAACATCCTAATCTATCAACTTCCAGAAAATTTAGTAAATATAGAAAGACTTGTAGGGGAAAAACAACGAAGTTCATCGAGAATACTTCACTTTTTATCACCTAATTAATCAGGAAAAAGTCTCAAAACATCCACATCTCTCCTTGTTGCATTATTCGAAAACAACAGAAGTTTTATAGAGGCTCACAGGAAAGACTGCGTTGCCTCTTCAAATAAAGTTGTTATTTATTATTACTAAGTCTGAAATTCAGACTTATCCATTAAATTTGCAAAATTATACTACCCAGTATTTTGTTTTCATTAAATCTAGAAACAAATGAAATCCTATCTGAATAATTGTCTTGAGTTTCAGTCTTAAAAGGTTAGTGAATACGGGCCCTGGTCACAGAGCGTACGGGCCCTGGTCACAGAGCGTACGGGCCCTGGTCACAGAGCGTACGGGCCTTGGTCACAGAGCGTACGGGCCCTGGTCACAGAGCATACTGGCCCTGGTCACAGAGCGTACGGGCCCTGGTCACAGAGCGTACGAGCCCTGGTCACAGAGCATACTGGCCCTGGTCACAGAGCGTACGGGCCCTGGTCACAGAGCGTACGGGCCTTGGTCAGAGCGTACGGGCCCTGGTCACAGAGCGTACGGGCCCTGGTCACAGAGCGTACGGGCCCTGGTCAGAGCGTACGGGCCCTGGTCAGAGCGTACGGGCCCTGGTCACAGAGCGTACGGGCCCTGGTCAGAGCGTACGGGCCCTGGTCACAGAGCGTACGGGCCCTGGTCACAGAGCGTACGGGCCCTGGTCACAGAGCATACGGGCCCTGGTCACAGAGCATACTATTATAATTTAAAACTAGTTATTGCCAAAGCCCACATTTTCCACAAACTGGGACATTTTATGACAGATTTGTATGTTTAATGACCTTAATTCCAAAAATATTACACACAATACATAGTAACAATTACTTTACCCGTAGAATTTCTTTAACAATTTTTTTCTCGTCATGGAACCTGGCTTTCAAATCTTCAACATAAAACTTGAACAGATCAAGAGGTGTCGAGCCTGGAACCAGAAAAGTACAATATTGAAAGTTCTGTTTTTCTAAATTTTTCAATTATACATGGAAGTCAGATGACCTAACTGGTTTTCCTGCGATTATCATCCAGTACTTACACTTCCGCAAGCAGCTGCTCAACATGAATCAGAGGTGGAGGACAAACGACAATAGCCAAATGTCCCAGGAATAAAATCCAGACTCTTTGTCAGTAAAATTATTTAACAATCAAATTAAATTGCTCAACTTAAACAAATAGACAAATATTTAAGCAAAATATACAGAAAATTCACAGTTACAATATATGCACTGCTGTCAAGGTCATGGGTACGAAAGGATGAAAATTGAAAACTTGTGTATCCTTGGTAAAGCACTGCTAAAATCGACAGACAAGGACAAGTATGCTAGCTTGTGTGCAAATGTAACTTGGAAGATTGTTGTCTTTGTTCTGTAATATTTTGCCTTCAAGACAATGTCTTGGGTTAGCTAGTTAGCAACTGATGTAGACTTTAAAAAAAACAACTATGTATGTAACTTTTTTTATTATAAACAGCGTGCATGCCACATTAATGTCTTTGATTGCTGGCCTACTTCGAGAGTGGGGGGAATGGTTGGGTATGCGCAGAAATTGGGTATTTCATTATTATCAAAATTTCATTTTTATATCTGATGCTGATTCCCAATGATTCGATCACCAGACTGCCAATAAAGGCTGTACAATGCAATATATCCTTCTTAATGAATGGAGTGTCAAAATATTGAACCCATATTTAGTATACCTGGTTGTCCAAGCATATGCTGAAATCTCACATCACTACTGACTATAAGGAACAAATCCATCCACAGTGACATAGAGTTAAGTCTACCCTGCTCGTGTAACTCATCCAACAACACCAGGAACCCTTCTCTATTCTTCCTTTGTTGACGTTTGATACGACGGCGTTCCCTCTCCTTCTCATCATCGTTCTCTTGTTCCAACATTCTGATATGATCTTCAAAACATATCAATGCGTCCTCCTTATCCATATCTGAAATACAAGTTCAGTTAAAACAGTATTAATCGTTTTATCCTCTGATAAGCTGTGGAGCTTCAAACCATATAACCTTATTTACTCAGGCCATCCTTAAAAATAGTTTGGTCAGCATAAACCCTACCCAGTAAAATTTTGGTTTGTTAGTTGGTAATTCATTCTAATTTTCACTTAATATTCATTCAAATCCAAATTATTAATTTGGAGTCGAAACCAAATTGCCATCTTGACTCAAATATTTCCAGGAGTAGGTCTCTTTGTGCGAAACAAACAATTTTAAGTATGGTCTCATCAAAGCAAAATTTCAGAACAAGAATCAACATCTCACAATGTTGAACAAATGAAAAATTTATAAATTCTATTTGTGCAATTAAGACCCCTATGTTATAACTAAAATCAAACTTCAAAATATGTGACATGAAGAAGTTTAAGCAAAATATTTCAACACAAAAATGATTGGAGACAAATCTCAAGCTTGAAGACCTGCGACCACGACAGACCTATGACCACGACAGACCTGCGACCACGACCAACCTACGACCACGACAGACCTATGACCACGACAGACCTGCGACCACGACAAACCTACGACCACGACAGACCTATGACCACGACAGACCTGCGACCACGACAGACCTATGACCACGACAAACCTACGACCACGACAGACCTGCGACCACGACAAACCTACGACCACGACAGACCTATGACCACGACAGACCTGCGACCACGACAGACCTGCGACCACGACAAACTAAGAATTACTGAAACATTTAACACTTCTCAACTATGTCAAATAACAAAACACAGACATCGAATATCTAAAAAGAATAAATTAATTGAACATAACGCATATCATGCCAATCTACTTATAAAGTAACATTTTGATTTTCATCATGTTTTCAAATCAAAGGGTAAAAGCTAAGCCCATTATTTCTGCTCCTTCATTCACATGCAGACAAACCAGTGACAATCACCCCTGACAACTGTTTCCTGGGTTACAAACCAGTGACAATCACCCCTGACAACTGTTTCCTGGGTTACAAACCAGTCACAATCACCCCTGACAACTGTTTCCTGGGTTACTAACCAGTCACAATCACCCCTGACAACTGTTTCCTGGGTTACTAACCAGTCACAATCACCCCTGACAACTGTTTCCTGGGTTACAAAAACCAGTCACAATCACCCCTGACAACTGTTTCCTGGGTTACTAACCAGTCACAATCACCCCTGACAACTGTTTCCTGGGTTACTAACCAGTCACAATCACCCCTGACAACTGTTTTCTGGGTTACTAACCAGTACAGGTTCCCTCCCCTTTGTCTTCTATGCCTCCATATACCTACAGAACATAGATTATATCTAGTTCTGAAGAGGGGGCTATACTTTACACTCCCACAAATCAGGTTTTAAGTCAAATGCAGTTTAATTGTTTGTTCTAGATGGATGAACGTTATCAGAAAATTTAGCATCCAATTTCGTAAAAGCAAATTAAACGTCAGTCCTATATATTCAAGTTTTCTGAGTATTTTCTTTGATAAAATGATTAAACTAATTACATGAACAAAACAAAAAAATATATTTCCATACTTAAAGTATTAAGATTTCCCAATACTATGGCTGATCAAAACTAAGTGATTGATTCTAGCTGATGGCAATTAAAGTTTTTTACATCACTTAATGAAAAGTTTCATTTTATTCATTAACTTGGTTAATTGGTTAAATACTGAACTGAGACAATTTCTATATTGATGCTGTCTGACTGACTTCATGCCCTTAGGGTGTTCTGGTTGTATTCTCTTCACATAAACAGATGATTAAAATAATGAAACAGACAACATTCCACGCAATAAAATCTAAAATAGTTTGTTAGGCCTTGAACACAAAACTTGCAGACAAATCCAGCATACTGGTATCCTATTTGTGTTCTCTGACTTACCGTCAGTGTTAGCTGTTCTTGCTGACTTCAGCAATTTGGCTGATAAAGTACTTTTTATAGGTATAGAATATAATCTGGCAAGTCACATTAGAAGATTAATGTACACCATATGCTCTGAATGTACACATTCAGAGAATTCCTTAAAAGGAAAATATTTGCAATTAATGCCATCGTAAAGTAGCATGATTGTGATATATTTTTTTCCAGCAGACTTTTGAAAAGTTTTGAACCAGTAAATCAAGCAATTCTTATAGTGTGTAGACATACTGATTCACTCTCATTGCAACTTTCAACGCTCTTTATGAGCAATAGACATCTTCTGTAAAAACATGACTTAAGACAATTCTTTTACCAAATCTTGCCACTTTAAACACGCACCAATTGTTCTATAAATTACTGCATTCATTTATTATGTCACCCCTATTCAAAAAGGCCTACCATTTTTGACTTTTGTGAAACCTTATTTCTGAGAGCTTTTACTTCCTAAGTTCTGTTATTTAATGCCAGGCATGATGCAGGTAGGCAAATGGTTACCATTATTTAACTAGCTGGAGGCTCACCTACCGACCATATCTGGACAGACCTCAACCAGGATTCCCACATACAACTTCCCACTCCCAAGGCCGATGTCTTATACACTCGGCCATGGGGGACCTATAACACGGGGGACCTATAACATGGGGGACCTATAACATGGTATCCACTTGGCCATGGGGGACCTATAACACGGGGGACCTATAACATGGGGGACCTATAACATGGTATCCACTTGGCCATGGGGGATCTATAACACGGGGGACCTATAACATGGGGGACCTATAACATGCTATCCACTCGGCCATGGGGGGACCTATAACATGGGGGACCTATAACATGGTATCCACTTGGCCATGGGGGATCTATAACACGGGGGACCTATAACATGGGGGACCTATAACATGGTATCCACTTGGCCATGGGGGACCTATAACATGGTATGCATGGGGTTTATTTTGGAAAGTAAATTTTTGTGTGTTAAACTTAGAAAAAGTCCAGCAATTACAGCAAAAATTTAGGAATAAAAGTAAATGATGTAGTAATTAATTGCTATTTATATAAACTGCCTGTGAGAGAAAAGCCTCTAACTTTTGGAAATTTTTCGCTATATTGAACCAAAATGTTTTCTTCAGATTTATTGGGAATTGTTACATCCAAATTTTGAAAATATATGCGTTTTGGCATTTGGAATATAGCCGAATAACAGCCATAAAAACAGCTGAAAAAGCTAGAAATGTTCATCACTTACTCTGTAAGTCTGGATCTTCAGTAAACCTGGGATTATCGAGCAGCATCTGTTGAGCCTCAGACCATGTGGTGTTGTGTGTCAAGTTTGGCATACTGTCTAATATCTCATTGAATACTTTGATATTTCTCTTCCTTAGTGTCTTCGCTTCTTCCTTAAATCATCAAAACTTCTTTAGTAAGGTATGATATATTGGACATGAATATTATATATCTCCTTCTATATTACATTAGTATAAGATTGGAATCAAACAAGGATGATGCATGTAATAACTACCTGTATATACTAAAACATTCTTTGATGAAGTTGAGACCAAAGGCCGATGCCAATATGTATACCTCACATGACTTTGACTTGTTAAATTTCCATATCCTCATTGTGAGTCATTCTGTACTATTACCCTGACAGTACGTTTTTCACCCGGTGATAGTTTAAAGCAATAAGGAGTATTAAATCAGCTTCAAAGAGACATAAATGTGAATAAGCTAAATATTTCTGACTTCACAATGATCCAATTAAACCATTTCCAGGGTCTACTGAGGAAACACAGTTAAAAGCATTGCAACAATTAAACACAATCAACATCATTACCTTCTCCCTTTTCTCCAGCATATGCACAACATCATCAAACAGTTCTCGTCTGTCTCTATCATTTACTGCTTGCCACTCGTCATAGTCGGAGAATAAACTGTCTGCTTTCCTAAAATATATCAGTTTATTTTATGCTTTCCAGTGGTTTATAGAGATTTATCAGTGGAATAAAAATTGGTATTTTCACTGTTTCAAACAGTGAAAATAACATTTTGATATTTCTCACTGTTCCGATTTTTGGGACTATTTTTTACCCTACTGGTAACCTCAACAGGGAAATCAGTGTAGAAACTAAATTGAATTGCCTCCCTTTGTATTGAAATGAGATGACCTCTCTTTTGTACATGTACTAGAAAACCATGACGTCATCATCCGGTATATTTGTTGACATTTCGAAGTAAGATGCGGTTGTTTTCCGCTTGTATTTCACATAATTTCAATGAATATTGCTACGCCATAATTTTTTGCATAATTTCGAACAAATATTGTTTTAATTTATAATTTAATGTGAAACAATAATTAAATTGTCTCAATATTTCTTATCAAATTGTTGTTTTATCGACGTTCTCAATGCTGTATAGTTTAATAAATTGGTAGAGTTCGCACTATTTTGTCAGCAGTTGTGCTCGAAATCTATATGGTTGTAAAGCGGCTACAGAGGCACCGCACAGGGTAGTAAATGAGACGCTAGAGTCAAAATAATGTTTAATTCTTTAAAAAAGCATAAAATAAAAAGAATATTAGTTGATTTCGATGGAAGATCGAAATTTATTTCACTCGTGGTCAAAAGAAAAGTATATTTTCACTCGTGGCTACACCACTCGTGAAAATATATATTTCTTTTGACCACTCGTGAAATAAAATTCAATCTTCCATCGAAATCAACAAATATCCTCTATATAATACCTTTTCCTAAAATATATCTGTATCATATTTTTTCCTAAAATATATCCGTATCATACCTTTTCCTAAAATATATCAGTATCATTCCTTTTCCTAAAATATATCAGTATCATTGCTTTTCCTAAAATATATCAGTAATATACCTTTTCCTGAATTATATCAGTAATATACCTTTTCCTGAAATATATCAGTAATATGCCTAAGGGGGACAAGAGATAGTTTTCCAGCACATGTGTAAATGCAGGAAATCTCGGCCTGGTATGCACGAATACAAGTTGTAGCAACTGCAGTTTTTATTGATAAACAAAAGATGTTTGTAAAACATTATGCCCCCCTGTGACCCTATTATCAAATAGGGTTCCTCTGCTACCCAAGATTAATGTGTGGACCAGGTTTGAGGATGATAGGTCAAGGGGTTCTTGAGTTATTGATCGGAAACGAAAAGGTTACGGACCGACCGACCAACGGACTGACATACAAGGCAGCATCGAAGCGTACTCGGGTAGGTCTGTTTTTTTCTGTCCATTAATTTTCTATCAGTTTATTTCACTGTGGGTTCACAAACTTTACCTAGCCGTGGGTTCATGTGCAAACCAATATGCCATCTCTTCTATCAAAGTCATGAAACTGTCTTTTCAAACTACATTTTGATCTTTCTTACACAATACATGAAAACAATATGGCATAACGTCAAATCAATATGGCGCAACGTCAACATATATGACGTCATAAAACATTGACGTCAACATACAAAGTTGCGCCAAAATTCTCCATTTTGAATACTTATATATTTCACACACAAAAGTTCACATAAGTGATATAGGTTAAATCATTACCCAGTGAGGGGATTGGTAGTTATAGAGCAGACAAGAAACACAGCCATGTGACTTATGAGCCAATCGTATGACCTTAACCAAGAGTGGAGGTCACTAACCCATACACTCAGCACTTCTTCTAAATGCCATGAACGTTTGTTCCAGGTAAAATCATAATCCACTCTGGGGATGAGTAGTTATAGAGCAGACAACACACACAGCCATGTGACCTTTTTGTATATAATTATCAACAGAGCCTAATGACATTTGTACAAGAAATAAAAAAGATGTATTACCAGTATTTTACACTTGAAGTCATCTTATCATGAGAAAGCAAGAACTGTTCTAAATCCTCCTTTGCTTGCTTGGCTCTCAATCTTGCTTCATCCTATCAATTATACCAAACAAATATGTGAATTAACTACAACAGGGGCATAGATTCCTATAGGCCGCGTAGGCTGCATCCTACACTTTTTTTTCGAAAAAAATAAAATGACCCGAACTGCAATAAGATATTTAATGTATGTATTTGATGTTATAATAAGCACATTTACTGGAACGAAATATATATACCAAAATGTATCTCTGACCATCTAGATACATAATTGTTTCCCCAGACCCCCCTCAAACTAGACCTACACATCAAATCCAGTTATGCTGCGCCCCTGTACAAGATTATAACTTTACATTGTTGAGAAATCATTTCAACTGCAGACATCTATCAGAAGCAACCTTGACCAGAAATTATTTACTTTCATGTAAATTGTCCATCATCTACACAGTTGTCTCCCTTTACAAAGTACAAAATATTTGTCATCACTGACATTCATAACAAAATATTGTTATGTTATTATTTTATCTATTGAATTTATGCATAAGATACTGACATTGTTCTGGTTATAATTTCAGACAAATAAGGTGATACAGGCTATTAAATGAAAACAAATAGTAGAATATAGAGGAAATTTGCATCATGAATCACCAAATTTGGATATTTATAAGGCTAAAATTCTAAATAATTTTACTGAAGGGGAATTTTCTTTCTAAGTAGTACTTTTTCTTTGAGAATGGGGACCAATATCGGCCCCAAGTTTGCCATAATAAGGGCTGATTTCAATGAAGCCGATATGAAAATCGTGAAAACAATCACAGATATAAAGTATGTCAATGTAACATTTCTGCAACTAATCAAACACATTTGGTTAAAGCCTTATTATTCTAAAACCAATATTAATACAACTTTTAAAGGATAGTCAAAACCAGCTCAATTTTAAAAAATCAAATCTCATTTAGAGGATTGAAAATCTACATTGAAATACATATCCATTTGAATTATAAGAAAAAAGTCATCTCAAAGCATATTAAATTGAAATGTACATCTTTCTTAAAAATTTAATTCTACCCCCATGTAGGCAAGTTAAGTGACTCTTACAAGAGGCCAATATTGAAAATAAACATTGACATTGATTCCTTCGATGGTAACAAGAAAGTAAGAATCAGTATTGTCACCTTTTCTTCCTTTACCCTCTGTGTTTTGTACTCATTGAACGCCTGTTTTCTTTCATTGAGATGCTTTAAGGCACCGTAACGAGGATCATTCACAATCAGTTTCATGGCGTTCTCCCACGTAGCATTCGATGGTACTTTCTGTGAATACATAATGTTTCAAGAGAAGTGGTAAGTTACCTAATTTACTAAACAAGTTTTCTGAAAATGATAAAAAAATGCCTTTGGCCAGCGTCTGGCAGTTTGGCAACAAGTATAAAATATTCTTCCCTCCGCCATTTAGTAAGCATACACAAAATAACAGTTTAAGGCGATATATGCCCTAGAAAATAGCCATATTTGCTTTTTAGCAATATTTTTGAGATATACATATTATAACAAGGTGAAATGTACATTGTTTTACACCCTGGAAAAACATTAGGCTAAAGTAATGTTGATTTGATATTTGTCTTTCAAACCAGCAAGTATCCAACTGTATACTGCCATCCAAAAGTTTCTTCACACTTGAATATTTTGAATTTCATTACTTTTTCTTACAGAATTTCAAATAAGACATGTATGACCATGAAGTAAAATTATTCATCCCACTTCAGTGATGGATAGTTATAGATGTATCTGGCTCATCTGAACATAAAATGTTTGAATTGGCTTCATCCAGTCTTGTTGTTACATTGGCTAAAACATCTCTAATAAGAACCATTACTATATATAATCGATTGAAAATATCTTTTATACCATATTACTAACAGTTGAAACTTGTAAAATAGCCCGAGTGTTAAAACAACTGGAAGTTTTTTAAATGTTATGATGTACAAACATCTGTTTTCAACAAGTACCGATCAATACATTATGAGTTCATTCTTTGTTAATCCATGTTCATTGTTGTTTTAACTATAGGAATTATATTTTTCATGTTTGTTTCGGTAAAAAATTGAACACAAAATGAGCATAATATATCTTTAAGAATTAACAATTTGCACATCTCTGCAGCAACATCACTCGGCCTGCATCCGAAACCAATGTAAGTGTACCTGATTGATCTGACACAGAAAATTTGTTTCAGTACAAATTTATAAATACTTCTACAGAAAATTATTGCTGTGTTAAAAAGCATTTTGGATTTATTGCATGTGAAACAAATATGAAAATAAACTAATTGCAATGGAAATTGTCAAAGTGTGAAGGAACTTTTGGATGGCAGTGTATATGCTGGACCCGTAAAACATCAACCTTGTTGTTTGGACACATGGATGATTGCTTTGTGTAAGTCACAAGTGTATTAGCAGTACCAACACAATGGGCATATCTTTACCTTTTCTTTCAACAGAGATTTAAAAGCGTCCATCGCTTCTTTTTTGTTTCTGAATTTTAGATTGACCGGCTTCTTTGGGGCAGGTTTCTCTTCTTCTGATTCCTCGCTACTGAAAATATCAAGATGATTTATAACATATCCAATAAAAACTGCAATCATTCAATATTTTACAATCGGTCAGTTTGTTTGAGGAGTTTGTATTTGCATTGGAGCACTGCTATGGGATTTATAACTTCTTCTGTATGTGACATCATTTCAAGAAAACGCAACATGTGATGTCCCTATTTGCAAGCAGGAAACAATATTTACTCAATATGCTCACTTCATTTTCATATTGCCATATGCGGCAAATGTTGCTTAACTCAAATGTACATTAATTCCAAAAAAGTCGTCAGTATCTTAAATGGAAAAAACAAACTAGAAAACACTTGTTCATTTAATTCTATGAATTAAAATTAAGCAGCCAAAGACACTTTTAGAAAATCATGTGTTCCAAGAAAGCACTTAGTTGGTGATGTCAAAACTTAATTGAAAATACTCGACGTCCAGGCTTTCCAGTATATACCAAAAAACTAGGAGAAAACTAGGACTGCTGGAAAGCCTGTCCACAACATAACCACTATCACTAATACAGGGCCCGTATTCACAAACATTTTAAGTCCGAATCTCAGACTAAGACTTAAAAATAGTAAATTTTCATTTTGTTTCTATGTTATTATTACACAATATATTTTGATAAAACATGGCAAAAGTGTAGAGTGAGTAACAAGGCAACGAAATGCTTGCAAATTTAATTTTTGCAATTTTAAAGCCTAAGTCTGAGATTCAGTCTTAAAACGTTTGTGAATACGGTCCCAGATTTTGTCTCGGAAGCATCAACAACATGTATATCAAACATTTCTATACCTGCTATCAGATGGCTCCTTCTCTACAGCTTTTGTTTGAGCTACTGCCTTTGGTGGCGGTGGAAGTTCAATAGAAGCCAATGTAGCCTGCATGGCCTGTTCTATAGTTGATAGAGCTTTAGCAGGTTTCGAGGTGTCAGATGTTGCTTCAGACGAACCATTCTCACTGCTTCCTCTGCAATGTCATATAAATACAACATGGTTTAACAGCAATATCGAAAAAATGTTTTCAAATCAACATGATTAATTCCTTCAATGACAGGTAGTAAATATTGTAATTTAAGTTTGATTAACAAGAGTGCATACCATCGCAAAATATGCCCATTATAAAAAATTGTCACTAGAGTTTGAAATAAAGCAGTGTAAAAGTGACTCATCTCCTCTGACTCCTGTACCTCTGTAAAACATAGTCCAACAACTGTATTCGAAATTTATGCAATGTATTTAATAAGAATAAAAAGATTGGACAAAGAATTGCCTGCCGCAGGTGAAACTATAATATGTCCTGTTCTTTAAACGGGCGTATAAAAAATGCAACCTTTGTAAATTTGAACCAGCCTAAATGTCTTACTGACAACACTGGGTATGAAAAATAAAACCAAGTAAAAATATTTTTTTGATAAGATAGTCTTTACTGACAATTTAATTAAACATTCCATTTTCAAACAGTTTATATATCAAAAGCATTATGACCAAACTTTGTGTTTCTGTATAAACAAGATATCTTTGTACAACATTATGTAACATAACTATCAATATGGTTCCTCTGCTACCCAAGGTGAATATGTGCACCAAGTTTGAGGATGATAGGTCAAGGGGTTCTTGAGTTATTGATCAGAAACAAAAATGTTACGGACTGACGGACAGACATACCGACTGACATATGCAAACCATTATGCCCTCTCTTCTTCGAAGGGGGGCATAAAAAGTAAATGAGCGAAAATCAACCATTTAAGATTGAAAAATGTATGTTTATTCAATTTTTGTAAAACAAACATGGTAACTTACTTTTCGTGTTCTCGTTGTTTGGCAATATTGGCTGAAATAATACGAGTATTTCTATTAAATTACATTAATTTATAGATTCTGTTGCGTTTGTTTTCAGTACAATGTTTATACTTATATAAATATAGTTTCATTAGATTTTATCATTATATGTAAAATTAACGCTATTTAGATTTGCATCACAATTTGCATTTACATGTACATTGTACTAGAACTGTTGAAACTATATATATTCTGATAGTATTAATGTGGTCATTGACCAAATATTGTTAATGTTCAACTGTTGTAAATATGTATTAATTGTGTATGCTCATAGACTGTAAAGTCTAATGTATTGAGAAATAAACATATAACATAAACATATTAAAGAAACTTATACATGGAAACGAAAGTAAAAGTCAATAAAGCTTAGCATATTCCTATTACCAGTATCAACTTGCCAACCATGTAAATCTGCTCACATTCAGCAATAAATAAATACATGGATACTAACAACAACATTAATGAGAGAACTATTACTCTTTCAATAGTCAAATGTGTAAATATATTGCCAGAGTCAAATTTCTCTTAGACTAAATGACTAAACGTGACTTAAGAATTTAGAATTGCTATGATTTCAATGCACTCCTAAATCGTAATAAAAACTCTTGGACGAGCGTAACATTTTTCGTTACATTCAATGAATAAAAATGGCGGATCAATACATCGAGTTTTCTCAAAACGTATTGATACATGTATATAGGGATCTTGCATTGTGATGCATAGATTTAATCGTCTCACCCCTAGTTCTTGTCCAAGTCGAGTTAGTAAAATGTGTCAAATATGTGTTTAGTTTGTGATATGTCTATCAAATGAGTAAGACCTTCTGAAAATAGGCACGTTTATTATTTATTTATTATTGACAGCCTTTTGTGAACTAGCAATTAAGTATATTGCATACATTCAAGCTCTTCCAGTTCCTTAGGTTTGGTCCATCTTGATTCTTTTGTCACTGAGTTATGATAGTAGACTTTTCCTGTATCTGACTTATATTCCTTCCATGGACATCTAGCCAGTAACATCTGAAGAACATAAACAGTCGTTACCATAGCGATGGCGTGATTATCGAAAATAATAAAAAAGTTGTTGCTAGATATCCGACATCGGCAACAATCGATTATGAACTATGAGTTTTCAAACCATTCCAATAAACGATTATGAAATTTGTCCTTTAATCCATCACTACTTTACCAGACAGAAAAAATAAATTCCTTCTTTCCAATTTTCCGTAAACCTCACTGAATGAATTTCTATCTGACATGTCGAGCAGTAAGACATAATAAGCAAACTCTGAACATAAACTGAATGTTGAGAAATGTTTGTCATTTAACATGAATTAACCTGGATTTTTGATGTTAAAGTAGGATGAACATGAGCCTTTTAAAATTGAAAATTATCATATTTAAAATACCATTCATGAAAGAAATACCAATAGATAGAATAGTTTGGCTTTGTCAGAATCATCAACAATAGTAAACAAATAAGACAACAATAAAAAAGTAGACGGGTTACTGGAGTATAGAAGGTATTTAGTTGACGAGATAAATTAATAAGTGTTTTCCTTTGAAGGTATTTAGTTCAAGAAATTATGGGATACCTCTCATCACATTATACAACCCACACGCTAGGTTATAAACTAATAGATACATTAACAGTAATCCATTTCTTTCAATAAAACTGACATCATGCCTCGACTTACCTCTGTTTCTGTTTGTAAATCTTTAGGTTTTTCCCAGCTGGATTGTTTCGATACATGGTTATAGTAATATGTTCTCCCATCTGGGGCTTTATGTTCCGTCCAAGGTGATTTCTGAAGAAAATAAACCCCAAATCTTAACCCTTGAGTGTTGACATTAATTAATTGTTAATTAAATTGTAGAATTGCTAGTAAAAATGCATAAAAAGAAAAAAGGTTTTACAGCATTTCACGCACCAAAATTGTCACAAGGACTACATTCTGTAATGAACAATAAATTATCAGTACATCCAATGAATGCTCCACAAAATCTGTGAAAAATCATCCAACCAGAACATGCAGACAATATACACAACTCCTCTTGGAAGCTTCCCATTAAGTTAATTGAATTGCGGTTGTTGGTTGCTGAGAAACAGCGCATACATGAATGTTGGACGGACAGACGGATGCATGCCAAGGCAATTGAGTTGTTTAGTTGACAGGTTATGTGTTTCCACAGTCACTCGTAGGCATCACCAAAGTATAGGCAAACCTTTTCAGTCATCAGTTGTGAAAGCTAGATAATGTACCAGTGACACCAGACCACACTTTCATCAAAGGAGCCTGTCATCTAAACATCTTCTTTCCTTCTGCAAGAAAATCTCCAAAAACACATTTTAAAACTTCTAGACCTTATCCAACATGCTTCTCAGCTGATGAAAAAAATAGGAATACTAGGAGTTTTTTTGAAAGAAGTTGATATATACAAATCAAGGTTAACTACACATACCTTTTCTGGTTTATGGTCCGGCTGACCAGGTGAACTTGAAGCCGAGCTTTGCTGTACAGAAGCTACCTGAGGATTTGTTGGAGCTAGAAATGAAACAACTAAATTATCTGGTCGTCTAAAGGGTTTTCGTGGTAGGTCAAGAAATCCTGGTATGTATTCATACACACCATTTGTACTAGAACATGATATATCTGAAGATATATTCTGTCAACAAGTATAAAATCATTCATTGAACTCATTTTCTACTAAAAATTAAAAAATGAATGAACAAAATGCACTAAATTTACTTTATAGGATTTTTTCATGCAGTGATGCAGAAGACCGCTGTCATGTATTCCTTAGGTAGGCAATGCTATAATTCTACGTCACAGGAGGGACCTTTTGCAAAACTAATCGAGTATCTTGAAAATTAAGTAACACAAACACAAAATGCCCTTCACTGCATTTTGATACATTTGAAATGACCCCCATGACAACAACTAAGTTATAGTATGGTAGAGAAACATAATAAAAAAATCATCGGAAATTGTGACGGAAGTGTAATTTCAATAAGATGATATTATAAATATTCAAATTTTGAAGAAATAAGCAAGGATATACATTCAAATCTTAAATCTATTCAATACATGCACAAAACATCTAGTCAATAGTAGTCAACTATTTATTGAATGATAAACTGTTCTTTTGAAATGTGTACAATGATTATGTACAGAATTTGGCATTTCAAGCTTCTCATTTATAAGTGACAATGCTCATGATAAAGCTGTTTTGCTGAATATATCTCCCACAAACCAAATGTATACTTGGGATTATGGAGTATTCTTCAATGAAATATATTTTATCTTGATTATTGAGGAAATAACAGAAGATTACTGTACCTTGGAATGGAGGCATATTTATACCAGGTGGAGGCATCATGGGAGGAAAACCACCAGGAGGACCAAAACCTGAAACAACAATACATGATGATGACAATTTGCACCTGAAACAACAGATAATGATGACAATTTGCACCTGAAACAACAATTGATAATGATGACAATTTGCACCTGAAACAACAATAGATAATGATGACAATTTGCACCTGAAACAACAATAGATAATGATGACAATTTGCACCTGGAACAACAATAGATAATGATGACAATTTGCACCTGAAACAACAATAGATAAAGATGACAATTTGCAGTAATTTTTTGGTTAATTTTATTACCGAATACAGGCTGTTTCCCCTTACCAAAAATGTGTCCATCATTTCCCTAAAAAAATCATAATGTTTTCCCAATTATTTGTTCATTCAAACCCCCCCCCTTTTGTGTATTTAACCTTTTATAAAAGAATTTTTGCTTTGAATCTTTGCTCTTACATCACCTCATATATAACAAACACCAGCCACAGCAGAAAAGTTATTTCTATAAGCAAACAACCATTTCCTCATTTTCCCAAATTTTAGATTTATTGCGCCTATTTTCCCAATTGAAAAGGCACTGACAGTTAACTTGTTGTTTTTTTAAATCACTGACACTGGCCATCATTTAGAATACACTACCTGGAGGTGCTGTAGGGGGCATCATTGGGGGTACTTGACCATCAGTTCCTGGAGGTGGCATATACCCTGGAGGACCACCCATCTACAATGAAACATAAATATACATGTATAGTGATAATCTAGAAGAACAACTAGCAGGGTTTTCCTAGGAGTATTTAGCTAAGGGTCTCTGGGATCCACAAGTTTGACAAATTGGTGGATCATTAGTAAATTTGTAGGGTCCCAGATATGCAGTTCATACTCGACAAAAGTTTATTTTAGAGGTCCCATGGATGCCCAGTAAGTTGTAAATGGGAGTCCTTAGAAAGAAAAGGGAGTCAGGGACTCAAGATATCTGCGTGAGGGAAATCCCTGAACTTGTACAAATTATCCTCTTGCAAATCAAAAACAACTCACATTGAGACTGACACAAGTACATGTCATACACAGCATAAACAACTCACATTGAGACTGACACAAGTACATGTCATACACAGCATAAACAACTCACATTGAGACTGACACAAGTACATGTCATACACAGCATAAACAACTCACATTGAGACTGACACAAGTACATGTCATACACAGCATAAACAACTCACATTCAGACTGACACAAGTGTGTCATACACAGCATAAAAAACTCACATTTCAGACTGACACAAGTGTGTAATACACAGCATAAACAATTCGTTGAACTTATTTCTTTAACCAATATTGGCAAGTGAAAGCATGGACATATAAACCATGGATTCGAAACAGGCTGATTTCGATGAAATGATAATAAGAATAGTGCGGATCATTTTCGTAGAATTGTACTAGGTGTTCCGATCGTTTGATCTCGAAAGAAAATCTCACCACTACAGAGAATTCAAACAAGTCTAAATACGTATAGTCGTATACCAGCCTGTTTTGAGTCCATGGTGAAATATATAAATACATTAAGTTGTCTTCCTTCTCAGAGTTCTCTTATAATGGAGGTAAAAGGCTACAGCAATTGCATTCAAAGTAGTTAGTACCTAGTGCTACATGGTATAAATCTACAGCATGCCAGCTTTGGGAACTCACCAAATATTGCCTCCGACAATAGACATTTAAATGTGTATAGTTAAATGTAACAACATTAGGTTGATGTTCGAAGTCTTTCATTTTGTTTTTTTGTTACGTATATATGAATCATACTTACAGGAAATGGGACAGGGGGTCTCATCATTGGAGGTGGACCACCACCGCTATTATTCTGAAAGGAAATTAAACTCACTTAAAAAATGCTCCAATAATGTTAACAAATTGTTAAGATTAGAATCTAAATTTGTTGGACGGCATGTGACTGTTCTGTGAACTGAGAGTATGAAGGGGTCGGTTTAAATACCCCAGGACACCCCAGAAATGCTACAATATACCCCAGGACTCTTCTTAATGGTATGAAATGTTATTTTAAAACAAGCGAGTTATTTCAAAACATTATTTCTTTACCTAACAAACGTATCTGCAAAGAAAGTAATTTTTAACAACATGTTTTCGGACTGACAAGTTTGCATTCGCTCCGACAAGTTTTCCAAGGTTGTCAGACATGGAAGTTATTCACCAGGACTGCTTAAACCCACAACTCTCTTATTCTTAACACCAGTATGGTGTCCTACCAACTGGGCAGCCTTCTAAGCCACATCCATAAGCAAATACTGTTTAATGCAAACCAATGCAGTATTATAAGCATGCCATCAGCCTTGCGTTCAGTTACGGCGAACGATAGCCCGCTCACTGTTCAGGACCTATCAAGTGTATTGACCGCCTCGTTATTATTCTGGTTGTCTGCCTCAAAGACAGTAAAGACAGAAAACCAGCCATGTGATAATTTTGCAATTTGGTTTCCCGTGTGCGGTCATTGTGATATGGTGGGCCAGGGATACAAACCAAACCTGAGCGACTGTAAATGAACGCAGTGTTGGCTCAAATATTCGCGTGCTACCTACAAGTTGCGATAGCGGTCAATAGCAAAATTCGCGCGCTGTTTCGTTACGTTTTGGACTGATAGCCTTTACTGAACGCAAGGCAGGGCATACATCATGACATGGCATACGATTTGAAAATTTACTACTATCCGAATGTATGTCCACTTTTCAACTATTAAAACACTTCTCTTCAAAACCAAAACGACATGGCTTCTAACATGTACCACAGCAAAAAAATTAAGAACCCCCTAATTGATTTCTACATGCAAACGGAAGTAATGCAACAAACTACTAAAGAATAATGAACGAAACGTGAGATGAGCGTCCTATCCCTACCGCCATATTGGATCATGTTAATAACCGCTACAGTACCGTATGAAGAGAAACAGACCAAACACTGCACAGCGCTTGTCTCCCCTGGCAGTTTATGATACATTAAGCAGACCACCGTTTGTGAGTATGACTCATACATTGGACTGTTTAAACAAGTTCCACGAATTGGAAGTGGCTAACCGACCGGGAACAGACTACCAGCCACAGTAGCTGAGGTTCCCTCTTTGGTATCATACAAGAGGGAGTTGTCTGTCCAACCTGTCTAATAGGGGATCCTTCCCCAGTTATTATACCTTAGCATACGAGATCCGAGCTATGCCGACAGGGACTAGTTCCAAGCAAGCCGAATTGGTCGCACGATATCTCGGAGGGGTATAAGTAACTGGGATAACTCTTTCTATTTTTCTATTATTTTACTGTCAGTGCATTCATGACCGACAATTCAGAACAAGGGAGGTAAACATTGTAGATGTGGGAACTATCTATTGCAAAGTTGTCTGCAATGACGTCATTGTATCAGCGTTGTTACAAAACGATCAGTTGTCCGATTTTGTGGTTCCGAGGTTTTATTCATGCTATGCACAGATGCAGTCCTTTCACTCATTTGTGTTTTCTCAGTGCCCCTTCTTTATAGTTTTACTTTTACTCCCTCGAATAATTTACTGTCAGCACCAAATTTCTTTAGTCCATATTGTGCTTTTCACTTCGTACAATATATTCTTTACTGGTCTTCGAAAGGAACTATTCTGGACAACCCTTTAAAGTAATCAGCCTGCACACGCACGCACGCACGCACGCACGCACGCACGCACGCACGCACGCACGCACGCACGCACGCACGCACGCACGCACGCACGCACGCACGCACGCACGCACGCACGCACGCACGCACGCACGCACGCACGCACGCACGCACGCACGCACGCACGCACGCACGCACGCACGCACGCACGCACGCACGCACGCACGCACGCACGCACGCACGCACGCACGCACGCGTTTGTTGTCTGGGGATCGATTACCTAAATGTCAAAGAGTTGTCTCCACTTTATCTTCTGTAAAAAACATCGAGGCACTAAAATTAAAAAGCGCAGGGGTTTTCAGCGACCATTTATTTACAGAAAGGGTATGTAGTATTCATACTTGCATTACTGATACCTATGTTAAGTACGTAATAACGCCGATACGAAATGTACCATGTTGTAAAACCATTGCAAACCAACGAACAATCTTGGATAGAGGAATTTGAATCCTATTTACAGGGAAGGAACACTTAAAAAAGGTTGATTTGCATAATTATGCCTACCTACGTTACAACATACCATGATAAACCAATAGCTCAATATGTTGGTAGTATATATTCTCATTGCAACATCTGTAACTCAAATTCGCTATTTCTTTCATTATCGTGTTTACCTAAATATCGATTATTAGGGGTGTTGTATACAACCTATTTACAGCGAGTTAAAATGATATCACATGATTTAAACAACCTTCCCACCCTATACCCAATATAATGGATACATCGATAATGAAAGCCTTATCGAATTGGGTTTATATTTTTTTTTTTATACCTTTAATAGAGCATTATATTGGTATAAATATGGAGGTTTCGCTCTAATCCTGCAGAAGTCTTTCGGACGAGACTTTAAAAACCGAGGTCCCGTGTATGATGGCACGTAAAAGAACCAGGGGTACTTCTGGAACTGGGACATCTTCTGTATCATGCACTATCCTCCAAAAATCTAATATGACTAACATTCTTCTGGAGGCGTCGCCCATACGGGAAGCCGGTGGCGACGATAAATAAATGCAAATACAAAATTCTAATCCTGCAGTACGAACAACAATTGATGACGTTAAAGTCATGCTCGAATCTCAATGAAAATAAAGATGGGTTATAAAGTCTGACTGAACTTCAATGGATCTAAAATTAAACTTTGTTTGTACCGCGGGTAAACCCCCATTTTAGTGAATTCCGGATTTCATCTACTGACTCAAATATTAGTGATACTAACTTAGGCCGTCTGACACACGCCAAGCCATGTGAAATTCGATTTTTTAATTACATTTTGCCGATGAAGTCTAACGATTTTGATCAATTCAGGTAAATAGTGTTGGACAATATAAGTATATCACGATAAGTTGAGAGTGACGTCATGCAATGTTTACATGGTTTGACCACCTTTATTGATCAAAATAGGTGAATCAAATAACAAGCAAAACTATTTATTGTGATATCGATTTCATTAAATTAACAGCCTTGATAGCTCAGATGGTAGCGAGTCCCCGACTTACAATGCTTATTAAGCTTTTCAGTTTTGAGTCCGAGTTCGAGACCATCGGGAGGTATTTTTTTTCATTACAATATTATATATTTCGTTGGTCATCTACAGTTGTACTTACACGACTTATACTAATTAATGTTCGCTCGAATATCATTAATTAAAACATTGTGTAGCATGTGTATTTATAAGCTATTAACTAATAACGATATGGTTTCACGACCGTGCAGTAGATTTACATGTACATTTATCGCTACACACTCATATGGAATAAAGTTGATATGGCTACTCCGAAAAACATAAGGGGTTCAAATGAACATTTTAGCGACGACGCTATAGCCATCATTAAACACGTTTGGTTTAACAACAAAGCAATTAGACGATAACAAAAAACAAAAGACAAGCAGCGAGTAGGGGATAAAATTCATATTGTCCATAAAAAAGGGGAGGCAGGAATGTGTCTCGAACTCGCACCCTATCTACTGGTCGAAGTTACTATCGCTACTGTCTATTTTGAGCGATATTTCATCAACATTTAATACTAATCCTGAAGATAATAGGCATGATAATGACCGTAAGCTGCTTTACATGTATTGGAAAGTGGGTATGGTCGTGTTTACTATCGACTTATCTTAACTGAGTTATACCAACATTTCATTCCCAAGATAATTTTATACATCACGTGAGCGTCTAATTTAGGTACGTTGTTCTGCGGTCAGAAACTGATAACAAGACTGGAATTCACGTACATGTATTTCATTTTTCTCAAACTAGGTCAAATGATTAAAAACCAGGCTATTGTTATTATCATTCAACTGAACTATATGTATAATCTACTTGGCAAAGGAACATCATAGTACACAATCTTGACAAGCACAATATTAATTGTCAAAGGGCGCATTACTAATATTGAATTAGCAAACGGTTGCCAAAGCAGCAATTTATATCTTCCACTTTGTGTCCGATGTTTGAGTTTGACCTTTCTAATTTGATATACGGAGTTTATTTCAGTTAATGGAATAAATCATTTCATTACTTGAAAGATGCAGGTTCAATTTTCCAGAACTTGTTACATTCAAACATGAAGTTTTATCTCTGTTTTTTAATCTGACCTGTTATGCATTATGGACAATTGTCTACATGTATATGTTAAAATTCTAGACTTCACATCAAAGTGTTATACTTTAATGTATGTATCACACTGTTATCATCTCATGTATCTCATTATAATAAACGACCTGTCGTAGCCAATGTGCATCGCTATAAGGCGAACAATATGTATATTGTGTACATGATAGATATTTCATTTATTGCAAATTCAGTAAGCCAAAGGCCCATGTGAACATAAAAACAATACAGTAAAATCTCAATAATAAGACTCATTTGGGACCATTGAAAACTTGTCTCCTTATTGAGGTGGTCTTAATATTGAGGTTGAATAAAGAGCAATACAGTGATAATTGACTAGAAATTTGTGTTAAATAATCTTGAGGTGGTCTTATTATTGAGGTGGTCTTTAGGTGAGGTTTTACTGTACATACATTTTCATATTACATACCATACTGAAGAATGTAGCTCCTACGGCGAGTGTTACTTCCCCCGTTTATTAAGACCACCGACTACGGTAACAAGTGGCTATACTAGTCAATATCAAGAAAACGTATACATGTACAGGTACATTGTATGTCTTAATGTAAGAAATAAGTGAAATGAGAATTACATATTTTATATTTTGAGACAGTGTAAGTAATTTGTAATATGGTAGACTTCTGTTACTGGTTTATAAGCTGAAGTGGAGAACGTATAAATGTTAAACTCTAAATTAGTTGTTCATGCAATGAAACTGAGACAAGAAAAACTTACATTAATTGCTCCATAGTAAGATTTTCTGCTCATGAAATATCTTCTCCTGTTCACGTATAGTTATATATATTTACTATTGCGTACAATTAAGACACTAAAATATTATCCCATTGCTGCTTATATTATATTATGTTATACACAAATATCTTTGTTCTGTTCTGTGTTTGCTTATATTACATGTTTGATATTGTATTTGTAACATTTATATTTATTGTCTTGGCCATCTATTATATATGTTTATTTTGTTAATTGACAAAGGCACTGTACGTGCAGATTGTACCAATAAACGAATGGTATATTATCGGTTAAGATATGTACACGTTTAACATACTTTCCGTGAACTGTTACATTTATGTATAAAATAAACTTGCCCACAGATCAAATGGTTAATTCTAATTATATCAATCGAGGTAAGTAATGACTCAAAGACAAAATATACACTTATTGTATACCTTATCTACGCACCTGAAATTGAGTATTGTCAACGATATCTACAAACCGTGTCTCGTCATAATTTTTATAATCACTGATAAGGAATAACCTTAATTTTATGTTAAGCGTATTGTGTTTACACTGTAACAGCCGTTGTAAAACTACTGGATATATTCCTGCATGTAAGTATACATTCGTAACCCATCTCCATGTACGGTAAACTCTCTGCAAACCGGACCATGTCGGAACATGGCAAAAATCCGGTTTTCGGAGAAATTAAAAGACTACAATTTGTTCCGACCATGACTTCTTCAATTATTTAGTTGTGTGTAGAGTGTGTAAATTTGCAGATATTATTGTGTCAAAGATTTCCTACGTGCTAATTGTTGCGCTTATATACATTTGTACAGTTTTCAGTATGTATTAGTTTATTAACATAACTCAGTTTATGCAATAGCCTACATGACAACAGGAGTATGATACATATATGTTTTGAACCAAATTTTGATCCATTTCCATGCTGAATTAAGGCAAATAACATATATAGGGTTTAGTTGGAACAAGGGCGATAATTATTATATTTCAATGTTTATGATATGTATGGCCTTAACAGAAGTCAAGACTATCGCTCATTACCGATGGAGGAATGCGACGACTTTCACTGCTGTAAACTTACAAACGTTCGCCAATACAATGTATCGTGTGCTTCACAACGTCCACATTTTCGCAGCTATTCGAACGGAAAGACACCAACCGTGAAAAATGCTAACTAACGCGAAATGTTTACTAGATTTACCGTGATCTGAGTTCAACGAGAAACATGGGCAAACATAATGAGTAAATGTTTATAGTGTTGAATTAGTATAATCGCTGAAAGCAAACTTCCTCACGTCTTTATCATAATTAGATACAGTAAACCAGTTAATGTGCCTGGAGCCATGTGTATGTTCAATTTGCCGTTAAGATTATGTTGACAGAAACACAGCACAATCGATACGTTTGTTGATAGATATTTGTGACCCGTCCCTAAATGACAATGTGTTGCTCTAACTCAAATTCGCTATTTCTTTCATTATCTTGTTAACTAAATATCGATTATAGGGGTGTTGTATACAACCAATTTACAGCGAGTTAAAATGATATCACATGGTTTAAACAACCTTCCCACCCTATACCCAATATAATGGATATATCGATAATGAAAGTCTTATCGAATTGGGTTTATATTTGCCTCGGAAGGAAGAAACGCGACTGCAATAGCAACGTTTTTGTTGTGATGGTTTATAAATTGCGTACGCATCAAACCGGTCCATTAAATTCAAAATATATGTACATAATGTATTGGGTTGGTTTTGTTTAAAACGTGACTTTGACGGAGTAAAATAAGCGAGTGTGTCTTGACGGAAACGTGAATCAAATCGCTGTTATAATTGTACGCACGAGTACATGTTCGTTCCTTAAAAACACAGAAAAGTACAAAAATAATATATCTAAATAATTCAATTATTGACACGGATTGGTCTGGAAAGTTCATACACCTTTCGCGTTCAACGTTACACCCGTATACATGTACTAACAACAGTCATTCTGTTTTAGCATCACAATGTCCACCACCGACGGTTCCATTGTACCGCTAGACGAGTTCCATTCCTTCGTAGTAAGATGTATGACAGCAATAGGTATCTCTGAAGATCATGGTTCTGCCCTTGCAGACTTGTTGGTCTCTGCTGACTATAGGGGACACTACAGTCATGGTCTTAATAGACTTGGTATGTAACATGTGCGTGTAATATACTGGTCGCATTGTAACAACTCAGTTAAGTTGTGGTAGAAAATTTAAAGCGTAAATGATTATTTGAATTACTCAGTCAGATGTCTAAAAGAAAATACTGAACAAATGTCATATATTATGAGAAGGAGGTATCATTCGAGGTTAGATCCTCCGCTTTCGAATGAAGCGGCTGACATTCACCCCTATACTGCTGCTCCCTATTTTTTACTTTCAAATAATAGTAGTTGAAGACTATATCATTATAGATAATCGTTATGGTGGCATATTTCTGCCACCAGTTAACTACTTAATTCACAAGATACTTATGTAATTATCACGTTAAAGATAAATATCTTAACACGAAAAATGCTCTGATAGTGCCCACAACTGCCACCACTTACCGACCAATCTATTTTAGATAAGTGTTAAGTAGTTAACGTGAAAAATATCTAGTGAACTACATAATTATCTAGTTAATTAAGTAGTTAACTGGTTACAGAAATATGCCAAAATAAATCGTGAATGTCTCCTTGTTGATAACTAAATCTTTAAATTAGCGTTGGTTTCTTAGGGTTCTGTATAATACGTTTTAATTAGTGAATCGTTAGAATTCCCACATATGGTTGGTACCGGGATTTTGTTCATCACCCCCTTCATTTAACAGTACAAATAGTTTGCACTCACAATATTCGAAATTGGACATGGACATTGTAAGCATGAACAAGAAATAGCTTGAAACAAGAATTTGAAGATTAAGATTTGTTGTGCAACATAAAAAAATGCCAAGATGTAACGATTGTTGGTCACTCCAGATCCAAAATGGATTTCGGTAAAGTAACGTACGCTTTATTGCGGTCGGGGTTACCATGACAACATTTGCTGTCCACCTCTGATTTCTGTAGAGAAGTTGTCAGCTGCAACGGGAAATCAGATTAGTGCTTGTTGATACTTAGAAATTAAAACAAAAACTGGTTAGATCAATTGACCGCCATGTACAACAATGAAGAGTTATATCCAGCAAAAATAGTTTGCAAGCACAGTATCAGAAAATCCACTTCTTCTTCCCATTAAAGTGCAGGGCCCACTCTCAAGCATCGACGCACTTGGATGCACACTGTTAGTTTTGGAAAAAAAATTCTATTCTTTCTAAGACTATACTTTTTCATACAATTGCATATTAATAAAAGTTTCAAACTTTATTAACACATTTACATACCTTTCGTTATTTACCATTTACATAAAACAGAAAATAGCGCAAACATGACAAATCTGCGTATATAATTGTCTAGAATACCGAATCATCTCATACAATATATTGTGTTACAGTAATGAAACACGATTATATATATGTTTTTGTTACAGATATGTACATAACTGATGTACTTACTAAAACAACAGTAGCCATTGGTGCTCCGACAATTGTCAAGGAAACAGTGGCAACAGCGCTTGTTGAAGGAAACAACGTATTAGGTAATCTTTGAACGAAATACATTCATTTAGAAAACACTACATTTGCAATTCCAACCCACCGGAGGTCATAGCGAAGTTTGAAAACTATTTTGCAATCCGCACTTTGAGCATTGAATTTCCAATAGCCGAACATAGTATAAAACTCAGTCATATAAACTGAATATGTATGAAAGCACTGTACAATCAAGCGGCAATACAATTGTTATGTTTTCTATATACGGAGTGTTGATTTATTATCCCAACATTTCACACAATTTCCAATCATTATGACTGCTGGTATATATGTGTGCTACTCGAGTCTACAGGACAATAGTACTGATGCATAAAATGTTACAATAATATACAACAGAAGCGTCGCTTAATATTGAGGTTACAATTAAGTAGATTACACCTTCATTATTCGAACTCTTCATGACCTTTAAATCGTTATCAATTCAAACAAAGGTCAGAACATGTATACATGCATAACAATTATATCTATACTATACATAATTTCTAAACGTCCACTTAATTGGAACTTCGTCGAAATATAAGAACAGTTCTGTACATATTTGAACCTATTGATCAGACGGGCAACCTGATATATTAATAAAAAGTGTTCAATAATACAAAAATTATATATTTTATGTCTTTGTCGGCATCTTTTCTGTTTTTCGTGTTGGACATACAACGTGGGTTGCATTGAAATGAAATTTACCACTTACTACGAAGTACACGTGATCCTCGTGGAAAAGTTGAAAATCTTACTCCCCGCCACGCGTGGTCAACCATGACGATAAATAGGGATTGTCTTTGTGGAAGTCGATAGAGTACTATGTACAATGTAAACTGTCGTATCCGACATCAGCCTTGCGTTCAGTAACGGCGAACGGAAGCCCGCTCACTGTTCAGGACCGAACAAGTGTATTGCCCGACTAGTTTTTATTCTGGTGCCCTGCCTCAAAGACAGTAAAGGCAGGGAACCAGCCCTGCGTTCATGTTGTAATTTGGTTCCCCGTGTGCAGTCATTGTGATACGGTGGGCCAGGGATACAAAACAAAATCTTGAGCGACTGTTAGCCGTAACTGAACGCAGTGTTCGGCATAAATATTCGCGAGCTAGCTCCGAGATGCGATAGCGAATGATATCGAACTTTTTCGGTCAATAGCAAAACTCGCGCGCTGTTTCGTAACGTTTTTTACTGTTAGCTTTTACTGAACGCAAGGCTGGTGGTTCCGGGTAAAAATGTTGGATATAGCAGGTTGTCGGATCAACAGGTTTTCAGCAGTTTTGGCAAGAGAAAGTTGAAATGAATGTTTATTGAATACCAAAGCAAATACTAGTCGATGTGATACCTCACAGAGGTCAAACTTTATTCAGTAAAGTTGTGCAATGGTTAGTACTAGTAACATAATTAATAATGAAACAGTTAAATATTTTATATAATGTACATGTATGCAAATGGACAAGAGTAACATGTAGCAACAAAGTTCAACAGGAACCAAAATCAAGTGTCACAATTTACAGTGTGAGCATGGTTAGTCTCCACGCGCGATCATGTTTGTTTAGCTAACCCTAACCCTAACCCCTGTCCTGTGTTGATTGCTTTCTTGTTAACTGAAATTCAGTTTGCGTGTGTTTGTTAAGTCCATCAGATCAACAACGGAAGCAACAACGCTTGAACGTATGATGCAAAAACTTTTATGATTTTTTTTATGATTTTAACATTATATGTTGTGATATTGAACACAATTCTAGACCCTATTTATCATAAATAAACACAGCAACGACGATCAATAGTTTTCCTGTTTTATTTGGACACTTAACAACACTCGTACAAATGCATTCAAACAATCAGTGATTAATTGTATGGAATCGTCAAAAATCTATTTATAACCATGTTTGTAACCAACGTAGTGTCGTTCGGAATCAGAGTTGTCCAAAACCGTTCAGTTATGGATTACGATGCGTAGCTGATATCTGCTATCTATTCAGTTGGTTAACGAGATGACCGCCGCTGTACGATTTCCAATCACTTCTACGTGACGTCATTTCCAGAAAACGTCACATATGGCATTAAGCAATATTTAACCCATATGGCAATATGGAAACAAAGTGACCATATGGAGTAAATAGTGTTACCTGCTTGCATGGCATGTTGCGTTTTCTTGAAATGACGTCACTTACAGAAGAGGTTGGAAATCCCACAGCAGCGCTCAGATGAACTAACTAAGTACTTGAATGTTATGTGTATATTCAGGTCCAGTCATAGGAAAGTTTTGTATTGATCTTGCTATCAAGAAAGCGAAGGATGCTGGTATAGGATGGGTGTCCGCAAAAGGTAATACATGTACACTGAATGCATAAAAGAGAATAAGTTGCTACAGGGTTAAAGCCACATACAAATGACAGTGCCTCCCCACACAGACCGACGGGAAAACAACCATCCATAAAACACGCACACACATCATGCGCATGGAACGGCACGGCAGACCATAAGGAAACATTAGGAGAATCAAATACATGAAAACATTATGCAAATGAAATACTGCTATATATATGTATACTTACTGCTCGTCCGTTCAAACTCATTCATTTCTAAAACAACAGTTTGCTCATTATTCAGATATTCAAATGAGATTACGTATGAGTTTTTTTCTTTTTAGGTTCAAATCATTTTGGTATTGCTGGATGGTACGGGTTACGGGCCTTGGAGAGTGGAATGATTGTGAGATGTCTTACTACTTTACTTGCTGTTCACAGACGACATATTGCAAAACATTATACGAAAAGAAGTAGTTTATAGTTATCTGCAAGTTACATTTCCCAACAAGTGTTTGTTCGGACATTTTCATGATGTTTCTAACCGGGTTTTCTTATTTTGACAACCGATATAAGCTGCTAGCTATCGTCCTGACAAATGCTCTTTGCGTAACTTGCGCCTTTGTCTAAAACCAAACGTTAAGTTGATTATTGTTATGGCTATAATTTGTGTTATTATTTTCAGGGAATGGCTTTCACCAATACATCACCATTATTGGTGCCAACGAGAAGCAAAGAGCCAGTAATGGGTACGAATCCAATCTGTGTCGCGGCACCAGCTAAAGATGGCGACAGCTTCGTTTTGGATATGGCCACTACAGCTGTTGCGCTGGGAAAAGTAAGTAGTGTCTGTTGTGAAGCCAAAAAAGAAATGTGTGCGTCGCCAGATACAATTGGGTTACAACAAGTCACAAGGCAATTCTAGAAAATTAACAAATTTACGGGGATGATAGATCTTGTAGGTCTATTTGCTGGCTAGAGGCGCATACAAAGAGCATGTAAAATACAATTAGACTTCGTGTGTATTTCAGCCTAACGACATTTATTCAGCTCTAATGAGAAGTCCAATACTTCTATAAAACATTACACAGAGCGAACGTGTTTGACTTCAAATCACATCGATGATTACACTACATTTAGATGGCTAACATCTATTGGATAACAAACAACAACAAAACAATGGATTTTGGCAACAACACGTGAACTATATCTTTTGTAACTTATCGAATCGAGGTTTCGCTTCTCAAGGAACTGTCTTATGTATGTGGCGTTCCCTGTAGCAACTTATTCTCTCTCTTGTACACTGTGCATTGTCTTATGTAGGTGGTGTTCCCTGTAGCAACTTATTCTCTCTCTTGTACACTGTGCATTGTCTTATGTATGTGGCGTTCCCTGTAGCAACTTATTCTCTCTCTTGTACACTGTGCATTGTCTTATGTATGTGGCGTTCCCTGTAGCAACTTATTCTCTCTCTTGTACACTGTGCATTGTCTTATGTATGTGGCTTTCCCTGTAGCAACTTATTCTCTCTCTTGTACACTGTGCATTGTCTTATGTATGTGGCGTTCCCTGTAGCAACTTATTCTCTCTCTTGTACACTGTGCATTGTCTTATGTATGTGGCGTTCTCTGTAGCAACTTATTCTCTCTCTTGTGCAATGTACATTGTCTTATGTAGGTGGCGTTCCCTGTAGCAACTTATTCTCTCTCTTGTACAATGTGCATTGTCTTATGTATGTGGTGTTCCCTGTAGCAACTTCTTCTCTCTCTTTTACGTCTTCATCAGGATGAATAACAAAAGAAGGAGAATGTCTATGTAGAGCTCATGGCAGATAGGTCTTGTTATCTTGATGTATTCTCGTGAGTGATACACATTGTAAAAGAGAGAGAATAAGTAGCTACATGGAACGCCACATACATGTATAAGACAGTGCCACACAGACCCCGGAGAAACAACAATCCATAAAACATAAGGCACTTGAGAAGATTAAAGGGTACATTGTCTTATGTATGTGGCGTTAAGGAACAGAGGCGCAATAAGTGACCTTGCAGACCATAAGGAATAACTAGGAGAATCAAAGTGGACAGTGAAGTGTAAATCTGATTCAAAAAAACTTGAAAGGCCGGACCGTATCTCCAAATGTGTTAAATATTGTCTGTACGTCTTTTGGAATTTCTGGCTTTTTAAGTGGATCAGGTTCAGAAACTGAAGTTGTTTTTCCGCCGAGTTAAGATAAATGTACCACACCTTTAAATAGATTAGAACAGTACATTATGTTTTAAATGTTGTAGATTGAACTGGCTGACAGAAAGGACCAACCTATACCAGAAGGCTGGGCTGTAGACACAGAAGGGACATCTACAACGGACCCTAAACAAGCACAAGGGTTATGTCCCCTTGGTGGTGCTGAAAATACATGTAAGAATGTAGAATAAAGACTTTATTTCAGTGATGCATTCAGGCCATTTAACATTCATTGTACGTACATCGCATATTTCAATTTCCATGTAACTATTGACTGTATGCTTCTTTATTGTATTTGATTGGACCACCTGTGTAGCCGCTGAGTCCTAAAGCAGGTCTGGGGTGACAGTCATCTCTAATTTAGACAAAATAACCGGTCATTGTTAAAGACGATTCCAATAAAATCATTCCATCAAAGATACAGCTTGTTTGAATGTAAACAAGACATATCTTGAAAAAAGATGGTCATGCAATTTGTCAGAAAAAGTAAAAAAATAAAAGTTCCAAAAATGCAATAAACTGAAAGCTGAGGGGGTGAACCGTGATGTGGTTATGGGCAAATTCGCCCGAAAACTTCACACGTGACGTCACCATGTACTGACTGTAAGCATTATTTGCCTATATCTTTCCTGCTTGCAAATAGTGACATCACATGTTGTTTTTTCTTGAAATGACGTCACTTAATTACAGAAGAGGTTGTAAATCCCATAGCAGCACTCATATTTTATAGCCTGTCGCACGTAATATGGTTTATCTTTTTTTATATTTTATAGCTGGTTACAAGGGATATGGTTTATCTATGATGGTGGAAATATTTTGTGGTATCCTTAGTGGTTCTATGTATGCTCATCGTGTCAGAAAGTGGAAGGAATCTCATAAACAAGCTAACTTGGTAAAATCTTTGGGTTAATTCTATTGGGGATGTCAATAAATATTCGGATATTCGAATTTAGTCGATTGACATGTCATGTTGTATATTTGGTGGTAAGAGAGATATAACACTTTGGTTGTGACACTTACGCCCTGTAATGATTCAAGTAACCACCGAGATTTTTACAACTTGAGCGATCAGTTTAAAACATAAAAATGATAAGCTTAAAGTTAAACTTTGAATGTCAAATGTATTATTATTAAAATACTGACATGTAGCTATCAGCGCATTTAATGCCTCAGTCACATTTCCAAAGGTTGCCAGAGGATTTTCGAAGATAGCAGGGTTTCACCAATGCCTTGGCATCGGTGAGAATCTGTAAGAGTCTGGTGACAAATCCTTGTAGCGGTCACCCCAATCCCGGCACCCCACCGACAATCGGGAGATATTTGTTTAAAATGTGTGAAAAGTTTTCGACCGGGTGCTGGATGGGCATCAGCCGGGGATTGACCGGCATGCGTATGGAATGTGCACCGTACGATATACAAAGATCATACGGGGCCCAAACCCGCTCCCTCCTGGTCTCTGAAAATCTGACAAAGTTCTGTTTGTTTAAACTTTGGAACTCAAGAGATGCGTACTGCCAAATCCAGACGCCTTATATACCTTAAGGGACTGTTTGATACCTGTCCGATGTCGAAATGGCTGGCCGGCCCCTTCCAGTCACCTGGCGACTTGACTGAGACCCGTATGGTGCCCCGTGGGTTGCTTTCGATGATTGGACGGTGGCTGTAGACTTATGGTCTTAAAAAATGACCCCAAAAATCACCGGTGACCTTCCAATGTCAAAGGTGCCCCATTGGACCCGCTTCGGTTATCGCCCGATCATCCTTAGGATTTTTAACAGATGGGTCTCCAGTGTCCAACTCATCGGAGAAAATAACTCTGATGTGCCTACCGATGCCCAATTTTCGATATATTATCATTCATAGATTAATTAATAGATTACAGTGGTTCTGTTACATGAAGTTCTTAAACTATATCAAATGTTTACCGACTGTCTCAATGTATAAATCAGTGGTCCTCACTTGTTGTGTTTTGTGTTGTGTGTAATGTGGACATTGAAAGAATCTGTACAGAAATACAATTTTAATGTATGTGGGCTAGTTTCCCTAAAATCAACTCATTTGTTCTCTTTTATACAATACACTATATTTGTACTTGATGAGTATACACAATGCTATATTTGATGAGTATACACAATGCTATACTTGATGAGTATACACAATGCTATACTTGATGAGTAGACACAATGCTATATTTGATGAGTATACACAATGCTATACTTGATGAGTATACACAATGCTATACTTGATGAGTATACACAATGCTATATTTGATGAGTATACACAATGCTATATTTGATGAGTATATACAATGCTATATTTGATGAGTATACACAATGCTATACTTGATGAGTATACACAATGCTATATTTGATGAGTATACACAATGCTATACTTGATGAGTATACACAATGCTATACTTGATGAGTAGACACAATGCTATATTTGATGAGTATACACAATGCTATACTTGATGAGTATACACAATGCTATACTTGATGAGTATACACAATGCTATATTTGATGAGTATACACAATGCTATATTTGATGAGTATATACAATGCTATATTTGATGAGTATACACAATGCTATACTTGATGAGTATACACAATGCTATATTTGATGAGTATACACAATGCTATACTTGATGAGTATAGACAATGCTATATTTGATAAGTATACACAATGCTATATTTGATGAGGATAAACATTTGTTTCAGGGTCAATGTTTTGTAGCAATAAATCCTGATGCATTTGGCGATGGTTTCACTGATAGAATGAGTGACTTGATTCAGTATTGTAGAAATCTAGAACCAGTAAGTAGCAAATTAATAAAGTGAAGACTGTCATTACCACAAGGAAACAGGACTTGCTTCTTTGTCATATTTTTTTGTCATTCGTACCAAACCACAGTCGAATACTTTCTAGACATGAAAGACAGGAAGATACACTGTGTGAGCTCAATGTGTCATATAATATTGTAGGAAAATAAATATAAACTCATGGTGCAAATAATTGCTGCCTGGAGCAGATCCAGGTCCAGTGGTAACGCGCTGGACTAGTCATCCAGGGGTAGCAGATTTGATCCCCGCTCCATAACTTAGTCTTTCGGATGAGACAAAAACAGAGGTCCCCTGTACGATGCTTTATATCGGGCACATAAAAGAACCAAGGGTGTTTCTGGAACTTGGGCATCTCCTGACTCATGCACTATCCTCAAAAAATGTAAAATGACTGAAACATTCTTCCAGAGGTGTAGCCCTTATGGGAAACCGATGGCAATGATAAATAAACGCAAATACAGAAATTGCTGCCTAGGTTTACTTTGTGCCTCAATCTTGTACATAAATTATACATGTATCTCCTTAAAGTTAATATACCTGTATTTTTTCATGAAAATGTTAAATGAAGAAGAGCATTGAAATGGAAAATATACATGTTTAAACCATGGTTTGCGAGAGAATTATGCATGGAAATTGTTTTGACTTTAACAACTTATTTAACATTTTGTACACTAAATGTCCCCATAAGTTAACCAACAACAATCAATATTGTCCACTTATACTTACAAATATAGAAACACGTCCTAGTCACAGGTTCTTTCCCCTTTTCCCATCTAGAGGTCTCTCCCTGTTGACATATTCTATACTAGGGACAAAGGGAGAGAACGAAAGATAGGATAAAGGGATAGAACTCATGACAGTCTCCTGTGGTCCTAGTATATAATTATATTCTTACATGACATCAAAGAGTTGTTTGTATAACAGGTATCCCATGGCAGCGCTCATATATTCTTACATGACATCAAAGAGTTGTTTGTATAACAGGTATCAGGAGAGTCTGAGGTGTTTGTAGCAGGAGATCCAGAGAGGAAACACATGGAGAAATGTGATGGACAAGGTGGAATACTTTATCATCCAAACCAAATCAAAAATGCTGTAAGTATAAGAAGGAGTTATCTGATAGCAGGTATAGGAATGGTTGATGTACATCTTGTTGGTACTTTCAAGACAAAACCTAGGCCCGTTTCACAAACGTTTAAAGACTGAATCTCGGACTTAGACTTTAAAATTGCAAAAATTAAATTTACAAGCATTATATTTAAGCGATACATTTGTTGTATCTTTCCTAAATCTACACTTTTGCCATGTTTTATCAAAATATATTGTGTAATAATAAGGCAGGAACAAAATGAAAATTTACCCTTTTAAAGTCTAAGTCTGAGATTCAGTCTTTAAATGTTTGTGAATACGGGCACTGTATTAGTAATGGTGCTTATGACATCGACAGGCTTTCCTATTTTTTCCTAGTTTTCCAAAAAAGCTCCTAGTATTCCTACTTTTTCATAAGCAGAGTAGTGTTGGATAAGGTCTCGAAGTTTTTAAACATGGTTTTGGAGACTTTCTTGCTGAAGAAGACAAGAGGATGTTTAGTTGAAGGACTCCTTTGCTGAAAGTGTGATCTGGTGGTCTGGTATCACTGGTGCATAGTCCAACCTTCTCAACTGATGACTGAAAATGTAGGCCTATGATTCAGTGATATCTGCAAGTGACTGCGGAAACAAATAACCTGTCAACTAAATGATCCAATTCCCTTGGTGTATGGTAATCAAATAAAAAAGTGGCAAAGGTAACAAAACTTTCCAAACTGTCACATTTTCAATGGTGTTGATAATCCACTAATGGACATAGAAGAGGCTACATACATTCTTTCCTTGGGTATATTCAAAACAAAACAGACACTCCTATATTTTGAATGTTTATTATCAATCTAACAATGTATTGTATGTACATACAGTAAAACCTCAGTAATAAGACCAACTTTAGGACCCTTGAAACCTGCTTTATCAAGAGCAAAGAACACAATAATTCACAATACCAATATATAAACAACAAGATATTCATATATTGGCATTGTGAAATATTTTGTTCTTTGCTCTTGACAAAGGCCCAGTGTGGTTGAAATATTGAGCTTGAGCGACACCTGACATTAAATTGATCCACTTTTTGGGATATTTCAACAACAAGATTTAATCCTAATAATTTATGTTTTTCAGGAACGGATTGCAGAAAATCTCAAAGTTGCACCAATGAAGACATTATAAAGTCCACTATACTATTTCTTGTGTTTCCATCCATCAAATTGTTTTGTTATGAGTTATACAAAACATGAACTATTGAATGAATTGTTAGTTTTAGAGAATACAATTACATGTAAAATAATTAAATACATCTAGTCAGTGGACATAACTGGTTTATTTTTTACAAATCATATGTATAACTAGATATTGAAAATATTATGCACAACTAGGCATGAAGTGCAGAGTGACGGGTATCCCCTTGCTGTCCTGGGGTCCTCGAGTCTGCCCTGGAGGACTTTTGTAGTCTTCAAACACGATGCACTAGTGTGACTAACTGGCAAGAGGATTTCTTTTATGCAAACTAGAAGTTATGATGTTACATTTACTGCCACGTCTCATGATTCATACAACATTGTAGGGCATTCTGCAGTAAGTAACGGTCACCATTCATTGTAGGGCATTCTGCAGTAAGTAACGGTCACCTTTCATTGTAGGGCATTCTGCAGTAAGTAACGGTCACCTTTCATTGTTTGCAACAAATCTGTGACTGGATTTGTACATAAACACATGCATATTGTGCATAATGGATGCTACTGTCTTGCAAAGCACCAACAAACATAAGTGATATCGGTAACATGATTTGAAGAAAAGGCAACACTCCATACCATCACATTTACACACTTAAAGTTATACTATGCTCATTCTTTCTTCATTTGTTTACCTAACCAAACATGTAAAATATATTTCCTATAGTTAAAACATCAATAAACAGGCCTTAACAAAGAATGATGTTTGTATATCATAAACAATCAGGCTATTTTACAGGTTTTGACCGCTAATAATATGATAAAATAATATTTGTTTCAATCAGGTTATAAATTGCAATGGTTCTTATTACAACAATACTGGATGAAGTCAATTCAAACATTTTATGTTCAGATGAGCCAGATACATCTTTAACTCCACTCACAAAACAGACTCTAAAGAATACTGTCTGAAATAATCACCTCGCTTCAATTTTCTCTTCACCTTACTGATACACCTTAAAAAATAATGTCACCATCATCCTTGAAACATCTACAGTTCATCATATTTTATTCACAATCTGTAACAATTTTTCAAAAGCTGTTCTGAATTATTATTTTTTAAACTTATTTAATTACATCGATTGTGAAACAAGTTCATACAACTTATATTAATCACTCTAGATGACTTCTTCCTGGCTACCAACCAGTACTCGCGCCATATGTAAGATTTGTGAAGTTCATGATCAAACCCTGGGGTTAGGGGTTATGAAATTGTTTGTAGTTTCAAAGAAGAATCTAATTTTCTCAACCCAGAGAACTCTGAGAGTTCTACAACTGCTCCAACTTTCAGCAGTTTCTCATCTCACTTTCCTAAACAAACACATCTCCATGAACCCTAGCCATCACATCGACAACACAACACAGTACAAAGCCTTTATTTAAATCTGCTCCCATATGCATTTCTTTCCCACACTTCACATCCACCTGAATTCTTTACCTTCTTCCGACATATAATCCTAATCTGCAATCAATCATTTACACTAAAACCAGCTTCTCCTGTGATAAATTGTGTTGAATTCAAACCTAACTACAGTAACACATGACTTCTTCCTCTAGATAACAGTCTGTCAGCAACATCCACCATGTCCACCAGTTTCTGGGGCTTATTCTCATTCTTTTTACCAACAAGGAAATGTCTCAGGAAAAGTCTCAATCCTTCGTGTAGTGGTTTTAGTTTATCAATCTGGGCGATTCTTGTAAAAGCAGCTTCAACATCTGACTGCTGGTGTTCCAGTAACAAATCTGTAAATAATTGTTTCAATAGTCTCACCATAGCCTTCTCCAACGTTCCAAACGAAATCACCTGAAATTAAAACAACTTACTTACATTGCGGTAAAACACAGCATACAAACTAACTTATATTAAATAAATTGTAAAACAAGTTCATACAACTTACATTAATCCCTCTCATCGCCTGCTTCCTTGTTCATTAACCAGCACTTGCACTAAATTCTGGGATTTCGAAGAATGCGTAAGAGTTTGAGCCATGGGACAATGCAAGTCGAGGAGACAAAGAAATTTCTACTATGTAAGTCTGCAAATGTTTGACCTACTCTGATACACACAATTTAAGGAAATGATTTAAGCCTTTCTATTCAGTACAGAAAGCAAAGGGGTGGAATACACCAGTCTATCGGTATATACATAAAGAAGCAGATAGACTGGTTTCACTTTCATCCCCCCCCCCAGAAAAATGTGCTCTATGTAATATTTTACCTTGAGTACAGAGAGAGATAAAGCTTTAGTGATGATGAGATGTGCTCTATGTAATATTTTACCTTGAGTACAGAGAGAGATAAAGCTTTAGTGATGATGAGATATGCTCTATGTAATATTTTACCTTGAGTACAGAGAGAGATAAAGCTTTAGTGATGATGAGATGTGCACTATGTAATATTTTACCTTGAGTACAGAGAGAGATAAAGCTTTAGTGATGATGAGATGTGCTCTATGTAATATTTTACCTTGAGTACAGAGAGAGATAAAGCTTTAGTGATGATGAGATATGCTCTATGTAATATTTTACCTTGAGTACAGAGAGAGATAAAGCTTTAGTGATGATGAGATGTGCACTATGTAATATTTTACCTTGAGTACAGAGAGAGATAAAGCTTTAGTGATGATGAGATATGCTCTATGTAATATTTTACCTTGAGTACAGAGAGAGATAAAGCTTTAGTGATGATGAGATGTGCACTATGTAATATTTTACCTTGAGTACAGAGAGAGATAAAGCTTTAGTGATGATGAGATGTGCACTATGTAGTATTTTACCTTGAGTACAGAGAGAGATAAAGCTTTAGTGATGATGAGATGTGCACTATGTAGTATTTTACCTTGAGTACAGAGAGAGATAAAGCTTTAGTGATGATGAGATGTGCACTATGTAGTATTTTACCTTGAGTACAGAGAGAGATAAAGCTTTAGTGATGATGAGATATGCACTATGTAATATTTTACCTTGAGTACAGAGAGAGATAATGCTTTAGTGATGATGAGATGTCCTAACAGTTTGGCTAGATGGTGTCTGTTGATATCAGACAAACTCTTGATCTCTTTGAATCTGTCCCATAAACAGAACTGGAAGGCCATCTGCAAACATATTCAATATTTGTTTTACATACTATATAACCTAGTAATGACAAAACAAGAAATATCTTGAAAAAAGATGGTCGTCGTTATTTTTAAGGTTAAAATTTGTTGTTCAACATCAAAAATGCTGAGATGTTTCGATTGCTGGTCACTCCAGATCCAATATTGTTTTTGGTAAATTCACAGAAATTCAGAGGATTTCGTTAAGGTAACGTACCATTTATCCAAAGGTTAACCAATCTGCGTTAAGGTTAAACGTTGTTTTCGGTTGAAGAGAAATTGCCTAGGTGGTGAACGCAAGATTTGATTGGTTTACACAACACTGATATGCAAATATCAAAGCCATGTTAGTACGGCTGCACCAAACAAACACAGTAGAAAAGGAAGTATACATGATCATGTATTGTGGATTTAAAATAAGTTGAGAATGCCATTATTGTGTATCCATTGTCTATTGGTCAATATTGTGTAAAACATGTTTTCATCAGCTGACAATTTCACTATTTACTTAGAAGGTTTGTATACAACACTTTTGCAGGGGTTCTAACAGCTGAATGTTCTCAATCGTGAAGATTTGCCAGATCTCAATCACTTAGCTGCTCTGATCGAAGCTTCAATGACTCAGCATTATCAGATGCAGGCGTCTGATGATCTAGACTATTAAAATGCTTTTGTACACAAAACGTTTTGTACCTGTCACAATTCGGCCCCTCTTACCCCCTAAACAATTATCAGATTTACATCGATCTAAAAGTGACCCTGGAGCCTCTAAATCTGGATTTTCGGATTAATCCGGAACTTTAGAACCCCTGCTTATATAACTCCATCGATAATATAGTAAGAATATATGTATCAAATAAATGACAACTTATTAACCTGATAGGTCCTGTGGTGCTCACAGAACTTCTGTACTAAATGTGAATAGAATGGGTTATATTTCTTCTCCTGTAGACAGCAATCCAAGATGACGAGTATAATTTCCTGTTGTTGACTGGATTTTAGACCCAACCTCAGTAACTTTTCAAAAGCATCTAAAAAATCCTAAAATAGAAAATTAACATCAGTTGTTAACTAACTTACAATACAGAGTTAGCATCAGTACAGGCTATAGTAATGGTATTATATTTTAGAACAAGAAATGGAAATGCCCACAAACCAGGCTTTCAACCCAATTGCCAGAAACAAATTTACTATTTTTAGTAACAGAGACGGGGCCGGCCCAACAGCTATCCCAAAGCGAGCTCTTCACATATTCTTCCTATACAACAAGTTTGGTTTTAATATGATCACCAAAACTAAAGTTACTCGCCGGAAACCAAATTTCTATTATATTTAAGAACAAAAGATGTTTGTAAAACATTAAACCCCCCTGTGACCTTGACCTTTGACCACATGACCCCAAAATCAATAGGTTCCTCTGCTACCGAAGGTGAATGTATCAACCAAGTTTGAGGATGATAGGTAAAGGGGTTCTTGAGTAATTAATTGGAAACGGTTCGTGAACAATTGACACCTGTCACCTTGACCTTTTACCCTGTGACCCTAAAATCAATAGAGTTTCTCTGCTACCCGAGATGAATGCATTGACCATGTGTGAGGATGAAAGGTCAAGGGGTTCTGGAGTTATTGATCGGAAACGGTTTGTGAAATATTGATCCCTGTGACCTTGACCTTTAATCCCAAAATCAATAGGGTTCCTCTGCTACCCGAGATGAATGTGTGGACCAAGTTTGAGGATGATAGGTCAAGGTTACGGACCCACCGACGGCCATATCGACTGACATGTGCAAACCAATATGCCCTCTCTTTTTTCGAAGATTGCTTGATACCGACACGCAGCATTACATGCCATTAGCAACATACATTGAGTACATGAAAACATTAAAACAAAGCAGACATCCTTGTGCGGGATATTTCTATCCGTACCAGAAGTCAGTCAAACATTCTTATAATCTCACATCTTTCTCCAAGGTAAATATAAGATCACCCAGTGTACTCTCACACATACCTCGCTGGTCATGATAACAAAGAATATATTCCGTCTGATATCTGTGTTCATTCTCTGTTTTCTGGCAAGTTCTTGTAGCTTACTGCTTATCTCAAGTTGTCCAAGTACGGAGCTGTTACTGCCATCACCACCTAAACACACAAGGAAACAAGTCAGTCATATATAACATACACCAAGTACGGAGCTGTTACTGCCATCACCACCTACACACACAAGGAAACAAGTCAGTCATATATAACATACACCAAGTACCGAGCTGTTACTGCCATCACCACCTAAACACACAAGGAAATAAGTCAGTCATATATAACATACAGTCAAATATCTTGAACACAAGGTGTCACCATGACAAAGATAATATTTGTGACACAGAAGATTGTCAGAAGTTCTCTCCCTTTATCCCTATATACAAATACAATAAGGGATAAGGGGAGATAACTCTAAAAGGGATAAACTCATGACAGTCTCCTGTGATTTGTGATATACATACACCTGTCATGTCAAAGCTGTAAACTGAAGTCTGATATGTGGAACAGTTGAATCCAGTGATATGAAGGACTAAGTGCACGCACACAAGTTGCATGGCCTTACAATATAAGAATACCTTCTTCAATTCCTAGAGTTTTGTAAGAAATGAAAAAATCAATTAAAAAGGCAACTTGCTGCTCATCATTGGAGTATGTTTGCCTGACATGCCCTGGGGCTAGGGACAACTATCCACATTGTTTATTGGGATCTGTTTGATTATATACAGGGTTGTTTACAACTAACTTTTATTTTGTACACATTGCAGATAGTTAAAGAATACATGTTCACAGAATTACAGTTCCATAGATTGCTGAGCTACTGAACATACAATCTGGCAGTAGCCCGGTGGGCTTGTTCTTTTTGTTGTAGTCTTTTTTTTGTAGCCTGCACTTTCTGGGCATGGGATCTGTCAGACTCTGAAGGTATTAAAAATTCATACCAGCTCTCTAGGTACAAGTCAACGTTTGATGACAGAAACAAGAGATCAGCTCGGGTATTATAGCTCACCTGGTCTGGTTTGCTGTATCTTCCCATCCCATGCTGACCCAACTAGCCACCATTTTCCTTTCACATCAGCATTGAGAAGATCTTCTAGAGTTATATGTAGTTGATTGTCTCCAAATTGTCCACCTGGTAAATATATATATATATAAATCTTTACATCATAAATAAAGAGTAATAACAACCATGTATAATATTCCATAGTTCACATGTGAAATACAAGGGGCAGTCCTTAAGTTCCCAGACGGTACAAATAAATCTGGGAAGCTTTAATACATTGTCATAAAGCATACATTATTGTACAGTTAGTCATGCATGGAGAGCTTCAAACGTCAAAATGGCCACATCTTCTTCTCACGGTTACATTAGTTTGGCATCCAACTTTTGATGTATTGGCACTTGAAACAGTAGGCGCCATTGACCAATTTTTTGTGTTCCTCAAAACATGATTTTATATCAGTATAACTACAGCTTGCATTAAGTGCTGTGTGGTGAATGTAAATATTCGCCCCGTACTTCGTCCAAAGTGTAGTTAATCTTATCTCACTTAATAAGTTAAATGTACACGAAAACAACGTTAGGTTGCTGCAGTGTAGTGGTTAGCATAACAGACCGGCAATCCGTAGACCCGAGTTCCAATCCCTGTAGCGCCATTGACTGATATTTCGTGTTCCTCAAAACATGATTTTACATGAAGTAAATAACCTTACCTCTAATATAATTACGGATCAACTTTCTCAGATGATCGAGATGATCCGGATCATAATTTGGTATTTTTCTCATATTGTTGTTTCGTATCGCCATGATCACTTCAAGCATAAATCGAACACGTGACTGGTCGGCTAGACTCACAGCGTCTGCGCTCGCTGCACAGGCCTGTACCTTCACAATGAAATCTTTCAGCTCAGACGGATTGTCTTTTCTCAGAGAAAACCCAACATCTGTAAAATATAAGCAAATAAAGATTCTAAAACATAAAAACCGATAAATTCCTCCATCTTCCCTGATAAGACTTTCTCAATGTGCGTCACCCTCTATTTTCCATTCGCATTTCTATGCCATAATAGTCTACTCTAGCATTTAGTATAATTTTTTTGTTTTAACTAAAATTATCATTTTTTATACAAAAGTGAGAAAACATTCACAGAACAAGGCCTCTCCACACAGAACCTTCAGATAAGATATGAATTACAGAATGATGAGAGGATATAAAACAATACCAAAACAAGATATGTTTGTAAAACATTATGCGCCCCGATGACATTGATCCCGTGACCCCATAATCAATAGGGTTCCTCTTCTACCCAAGGTGAATGTGAGGACCAAGTTTGAGGATGATAGGTCTAGGGGTTCTTGAGTTATTTACCGGAAAGGAAAAGGTTATGGACCGATAGACGGACATGTGCAAACCAATATGCCCTCTCTTCTTCAAGGGGGGCATAAAAATGAGAACAGAAAAAACATAATTAGGACCGGGGCAAGAGTTCAACATAGCTGTTTAGCCATGCCCATACTATCAACAGGTACCTGTTAAGAGATATGACTACTCCTTCATTAAATAGCTAAATACACTAATTCTGAACCAACTTTAATACTAAACACCAACTACCAATATTGATGTATTCATTCTTAGAGGAAGCTTTCTAATCCTGAACAAAAAAAACAACCATTACTGCAACATAACCAAAATGGATATACAATAGCTATGCACCAAAACCCAGAAATGTTTCATGCATATTTTTAAGTTGGTCGACATATTAATCATCAATTTCTTCAGTGAGAACCCAATCAAATGTAACATGTTGTCTTAAAGTTATATCATGCTCATTTCTTTGTTCATTTTTTTACCTAAACAAGCAGGAAAATATACCGCATTTAGTTAAAAAACCCCAGTAAAAATGAATTATCAAAGAATACACTAATAATGTATTCCTCTGTATTTGTCGAAAAAATAAGTTTGTATTAACATGAAATTAAAAAAGCGACTTTTACAGGTTTTGTCAATTAGTAATTAAATAAAACAAGATTGTTTTAATTGTTATACATTGCAATGATTCTTGTTAAGGATGTTTTAGTCTATGTAACAACAATACTGGATGAAGCCCATTAAAATAAATAAGGGTTCAGATGAGCCAGTTACATCTTTAATAAAGAAATGTTGGTTAACTTACTTCTAAGCAACAGCAAAATAAGCTCAATGTCTTTTTCTGCGAAATTTTCTGTCAGCTTCTTCAACACATCAAAGACAAGGACACTGTGTACTACCTGAAACAGGGACAGTGTTATAAATTACATTATCACATAACTTGCACTCCAGGAGTGGCATAAAGCAGAGACATAAATATCATATGTAACTAGTTACATAAATAGCCAGTGTAACGTCACTTTAAATGACATCATATTGTTTACAATTGTTCTGAATTTCGGCATTTATTAAAAATATTGTTGAAAGAGAATAAATCTCGATAAATGAAATGTTATAAGTGCCTTGTTGCTAATTTTGTATAAAATCAAAAGGTTATTGATAGGGACTACTTTTTACAGTGGAAGTATGCATTAGAACTTCGGGTGAACTTCGGTCACTGTGTATATGAGGACGAAGAAAGATCTGTCTATTTAAAGACTGAAAGCAATCTATTTATGGTGTTATGTGATAAATAGAATCTTACATGAGTGCTTATTTGATATTGTTTTTATGAAACTCGTCGACTGAAACGAATATTATTTCAGTGGACTCGTTTCATAAAAACAATAACAAATAAGCACTCATGTAAGATCCTCTATTCAATTTCAACTTATTTAATTTATATCACAATAATAACAATTTTATTCTGTTGTCTTTCAAAATCCAAGCTACAAGATGCTATTTTGCAAAGATGAAATACTTAAGGGATGTTATGTCCACTGTGAAAACAAATATTAGAGGGTGTTTTTTCCTACTTGTAAAATTAATGAAGGGGATTTTGTCCTACTTGTGAAATTCATGAAGGGGATTTTGTCCTACTTATAAAATTCATGAAGGGGATTTTGTCCTACTTATAAAATTAATGAAGGGGATTTTGTCCTACTTGTAAAATTAATGAATGGGGATTTTGTTCTACTTGTAAAATTCATGAAGGGGATTTTGTCGACCTTGTACAAAATGAGCGAAGGGGATTTTGTCGACCTTGTACAAAATGAGCGAAGGGGATTTTGTCCACCTTGTACAAAATGAGCGAAGGGGATTTTGTCCTGAGGGGATTTTGCCCTACACTCTGTACAAGGATATACCATTCTAAAATCTAGATGTGTCCATATAGGAACGAATGCCTCCACTTAGGATTTTTAAATCGAAAAAGGGCCACAACTCCTCCTAACATTGGTGGATTGAAACCCAAATTGAACTTGACATGTATTTTATTATCCTTTACCTATGTGCCCAATATGAATAGAATCCATTTATCCTTTCAGAAGTTATTGATTGTAAATCAATTTTTCACACTGACACACGCTCGGACAAGGGAAACACTTTATGCTCCAACAGAATGTTGGGAGGGGGGGGGGGGAGAACAAGGCTGTCATGTCAATAAATTTTCATAACACTCCTAAATAATACTACTATAGAGAAATAAACACCATGGTTACCTTGAAGTTGTACAGATGAGCCATAAGAACAACAATATTGTCTATTTGTTTACCCGCACCATACTCCTTCTCTTGCAACAACAGACCAAACCTCTTCGCAAAATGTTGAAGAAACGCAGCACCTAGATAGATAATGTTACGGGTTGAAAGCAAAACAATTCTATCAGCATATCAATGGAAAAGGAGATTTTGTTATTTTGACGGTGCTGTGAATTCTATTCGGGCAAGTAAATGTGAATTCGGGCAAGTGGAAATTGCAAGCTGTCTGCCCGAATGGGAAAGTCCTTCAAAAAAATTATCGTGAAGACTGTCATACCATAAGTATTAACATCATTGCTTCAACAAAGGTTCAATCTAACAATAGATTTCTGCATATGTAGATCATTCTTCAGTCTAATGTTTGCTAAATGTTTCAAATCTATTTCAAAACAAATTTAAATTCTTGGGAATATTAAGTAAAAGATGATGTCAAAATACGAGAAATATCCAGAACAGTGTAATGGTTTGGACAAGATGTTTTACACCCATTTTTGACATTTGACCTACAAGTGTGACCTTGACCTTTGAGCTACAGACACAGTCTTATCATGTAGAACATTTGTACCAGGTCATTTGAAAATCCTCTAATAAACGACAGAGTAATGGTCCGGACAAAGAACATCTGGACGCAGGCACCAACGCACGCACAAATATACACCGGACCGCCATTGTGGCAACTATATCGAGCTCACCCCAAGCGGGCTCGACAAAATAGGAAATGAAATAATTAAGAAAATTCTAAAATCATGAAGTTTGGGGAAACCAAGATCAGAACAATATAATGACAAGAAGTCGAAGAAGAACTTACCCACTTCAGAACCAACATTGCCATGCAATATAGCTACCAACATCATAAGTTCCATGGACAGTCTTTCAGGAGCTAAGGCAGGAGTTATACATGCATCAGATATCAGACCAACTAATGTCGCATTGACATCTGCTCGAGAGTTATGTAGATATAATTCCTCAATCTGACCACTGATTGGCTGCATGTTATTTTCACTTGCTCTGTTGTACAAAAAACGGTTTAAATTTTAAAACAACATCTAGGCAACATTAGTATGATGTATTTTTTCCATAAAATGTCTGGATCTAAAAATGCAAATATTAAGAATAGGATACAATACAGGATATGTGGAATGGGGTACAGTATATTCATGAAAGTGTTCAACATTTCTGTTAGCACCACATCAAGACTTCTGTCTCCATCTGAACACAGTAACATTATATCAATAGTCTATTTTTTAATTACTGCAATGAAGTCATCTTTTTTATCACTTACAGTTAAAGTTTTGTCAGCACAGAATTATTCAATCATTAACGCCAAGGAAGTTTTTCAATGACAATAAAACAGTATCCAAATTAACACACAACCTTGGTCCTCACACAATTATAGCATTACTTAATTTACTATGACAATGATAAACACCTACCTATTTACAAGTCCTTTCATTTGCTTCTGCAACCTTTCCATTAGAAATCTTTTCTTCTCATCACCACTTGCAGCCATCTGCATCCTACGTGCTGGTGGTACATAGGCTCCTTCACCACTTACTGGTTTATTATCAACCACAACATTGCCTTTAGAATCCCTGAGACGACCATAAATATCCTCTTTGAGATCAGGGTTACCGGTATCAGTGTCTACTAAATTCATCTTAATTTTACGAATGTCAGTTTCTTCATCATCAAAATCCTCATTATCATTCACAACAAGCTCCTCATCAACATCATGGGAATCATCTAAATTTTCTAGAGTTTCGAAGTCCATTTCTTCATCATCATCACCATCATTATTGTCTTCTTCTTCGCTTTGATTTTCCTCATAATCCTTTTCATCATCAATTACATCATCATCTTGTTCGCTTCCCTCTTCATCATCATAATCCTCATCATCATAGTCATTGTCAATTGATTTTTTTTCAACTTCATCTGCAAATGTCACACTTTTCTTAGGCCCCTTCTTTCTCTCAGCAAGTTCTTTAATTTTATCAGCTAGTTCTTCCCATTTCTGCTTTTGTTTTACTTCACTTAACATAGATTTACATGTGTTTTCAATGCCTCCTGAAGGTTTATTTGTAGTAGATACAGTTTCAGGTTCACTTGAGCCATCACTGTCATTTAAGTTCTCATCATCATCTAAATCTTCCTCATTTTCACTACCACTGACATCCAAGTCACTTTCTCCAGCATCACTGTCCTCTCCCATTAGTCCAAAGTCATCCCCATCTGCAATGCAATCTTTTTGAATCAAATCATAATTCTCTGAATTAATTAAATATATTCACAACAAATTAAGGAGAAAGCACTGTTTGTACTGTACTGTTCTGTACTGATGTCTTCCACTTAAACTTGAAACTTATTTATGTGATTAGATATGACAACAGAGTAATGTATTAGTGATACATGTGTATATTGGTGCATTGCGCTGATGCCATACCTAATTGTTAACTAATTTTATATTGATTTTTTTCGTAGGATTAATTAATCTGATCATGGTGACCTCTATTTTCACATGTTTGAATATATTAATATTGTTTCGGATTTGACCGGGTCAAAAGAAGAAGGGGGCTGATAATGTAACAGAAACTTAAAGAATTTGCTCATTTAAAAAAAAAAAAGGTCAAGATCAGGTTAATTTGTTCGACTGAATTTTTATAAAGTGTGATCACCATCCCCACCTCCAAATCCTTGTGTTTACGCCCGTCATTGTATATACGTTTATTATTACCATTGTATATACGTTTATTATTACCATTTGTCCACATGTTATTGCAAAACATATTGTTTTGCAATCTGTGTTTGAAAATAAAAGTTCTGTTCTGTTCTGTTCTGTTCTGTTCTGTATCTATCGGCTCATTATGTCAAGTTATAAATGTACGCATGTTCTGCCTATATGGTTTAATATAATTACAAGAGATGTTTGTAAAACATTATGCCCCCCCTGTGACTTTCACCTCGTGACCCCAACATCAATAGGGTTCCTCTGCTACCCAAGATGAAAGTGTGGACCAAGCTTGAGGATGAAAGGTCAAGGGGTTCTTGAGTTATTGATCGGAAACGAAAAGGTTACAGACCAACAAAGATAAATTTAGATAATTAGTCAACTGTGAAATTATACTACCTGAAGTACAGGTCAGTTTTAACAAGCTATACAGATATAAAAAGCACAAAAAGGCAAACATAATTAGTATTAAAATTTGAGTGTTAAGAGACAAAACAGTCACAACGGCCCCTTTTCCAGAACTAAGCAACATTTAATGTTATCATTGTGATTTCCATACAAACCAGTACTGCCTGCATTCTTACAGTAAATCTGCATATGACTTGAGAGAGAATTTCAAATACTAAAAGTAATTGTTTTATATACACAGTAATGCAGTACCTGCATCATCTTGTAAGTCAGCCATTGCCTGCAACTTCTCTGTATTGACAGCATCAAGAATGTCTAAGACTCTGTTAAGGAACCTTTCTATAACACTAAAGTTATTACTAAAATGTATTCATCACTAAATAATAAAAAGAGATATATTGCTTTAATTAGCATTAATCATGACATGTATGATACTGAATAAGTGGGTATTTTTGCAATTCAAAAGGTTCGTGAATTAGCCATTTGAGACGTTCACAGGTCAAAATGATTACCAGTATGCTTAAACAGTTCCTGCACACTTTCACAATTTCCCATTGCAATTAATGTATTCTCATATTTGTTTCACATGCAATACATCAAAAATGCTTTTTAACACAGCAATAATTTTCTGTAGAAGTGTTTATAAATTTATACTGAAACAAATTATCTTATTTTCTGTGTCAGATCAATCAGTTACACACATATTGTTTTCGGATGCAGGCCGATTGATGCTGCTGCCGAGATCTGCAAATTGTTATTTCTAAACTATCCATCACAGAAATGGGATGAATAATTTTACTTCAAGGCCATACATGTTTCATTTGAAATTCTGTAAGAAAAAGAAGTGAAATTCAAAATACATTTGTATTCAAATTTCAAGGAACTTTTGGATGCAAGAAGTGAATGCCTCATGGTGTTACAAGCACTCCAGGTAAGTATGATAATATATTGTACTTACTAGATACAACCTCTCTGTAATTGTTTGAATAATCTGCTTTTAAACAGATGAACGTAAAAACACAACAATAATGTTCACACAAATGTATGAACGATTAAATCATTAACTGTCCGAAATGTTGAGTCAATATCAAAAACAATGAATCACTTAAGGATACAGTCAAGACCATCAGCTTTGAATGACATTGGTAATGTGTCTTTTTTCTTTCTTTTGTTCAACCCCAATTTCTTCTCCAAATCCTTGATTTCTTTATCATCATACATATTCTCTATCTTCCTTCTTTCATCTTTTTCTTCTTGTTCCTGAAACATAATCTTACATACAATATATATGATAGATATCCAGGGATTTCCCTGATGCAGAAATATTGAGTCCCTGACTCCCTTTCCTTTCTAGGGATTCCAATTTTCTTCTTACTGTGCATCCCTGGGACCTCTAAATTCAACTTTTGTCAAGTATAAACTGCATCAGGGGACCCTACAAATTTACTCAGGACCCCAAATTTATCAAAAACAAGGGTCCTAGGAGGCTAGGACCCCTAGCTGAAAATTCCTAGGGAATTCCCTGGATAGTATGCAATGTTTTTTTCACTTAAGGATAGTGATGGGTGGGTCCTTTCATGTTGAAAGCAGAAAATATGGGAGAAAATAAAAATTTACATGACAAAGTATACTGATTTACTTCTAAAACATGGTTTTCATTGATTTAATATTATTAATAATAATGACAAGTCAAAAGAATTTACTTTGTGAATATAGCTATCTTGAATTAATTAAAATATGATCAATTTTACCCTGAATTAGCTGTAAGAGGGAATTTTGCACAACATAAGGGTAACTGGTGCAAAAATTCAGACTTAACTAGACCAGAAAAAAATGTATCAATAAAATGCCAATAACAGAGCATGAGCAAAAGTTTGCATATAAAACCCATGTAATATGTTTGGTTATAAAACCCATGTAATATGTTTGGTTATAAAACCCATGTATTATGTTTGGTTATAAAACCCATGTAATATGTTTGGTTATAAAACCCATGTAATATGTTTGGTTATAAAACCCATGTAATATGTTTGGTTATAAAACCCATGTAATATGTTTGGTTATAAAACCCATGTAATATGTTTGGTTATGAAACCCATGTAATATGTTTGGCAGAATTAAAGATTTTTAATCTTGACAGCAACAATGCGATGATATTGGATCAAAGGATTATTTCTTACGATTTCATATTCCTGAAAGCATTAAGTCAACCAGGCCTTTTTCTATAGTTCACGCGGGTCAGACTATCTGACTCATTCCCAAAGCCAAATATATGTTTTTTTCCCTATCAGAAGCTCTTTGAATAACTGTGGCCATTATTGTCCCTTGTGTCATAAATGTATTTTTGACAGTTGATATAAGAAATGTAGATTAGAATGCTTGTGTTTATAAAATTTAGATATGAAAAGCCTGTTCTTTTAACAATGAAAATTTCCAAAATTGGAGTTGTAGCAATTTAAGTTTTCCCAAATTGGCAAATTTTACCAATTTATCTAGGGTCTTTTTCCCAAAACTGACAGAAAAAGGCCTGTCAACATGTCGTATCTACAACAAGCAAACTAACATTGTCAACATGTCGTATCTACAACAAGCAAACTAACATTGTCAACATGTCGTATCTACAACAAGCAAACTAACATTGTCAACATGTCGTATCTACAACAAGCAAACTAACATTGTCAACATGTCGTATCTACAACAAGCAAACTAACATTGTCAACATGTCGTATCTACAACAAGCAAACTAACATTGTCAACATGTCGTATCTACAACAAGCAAACTAACATTGTCAACATGTCGTATCTACAACAAGCAAACTAACATGTTTACCTCAAGCTTCTTCCTTTCCTTCCTAGCTTTTTTCTTCTGTTTTTGTGTCTCCACTTTCTTTAGCTTTGCTTCTTCTTTCGCTTTTTTGATGGCCACAGCCTTTTCTTTTTCATCCTCTTCTTTCGATGGCATCTTTAAATGAGAAAGTTTTAATGAGTTAACTTTCGTATTGAATTAAGTTCAAACAAAGAAAACCTCTGGCACAGGAAATCTGTGTCAATAATGTACACTGTCAAAATAATTAAATATTACACAAGCCAACTGGTTAGCAACTTACATAATGCATATAATTAGAATATTCCACTGTCAATAAAATGTCTCAATAAAAATGATGCCTTTTCAATTCACTAATAACACGGACATATAAACCATGGATTAGAAACAGGCCGATATCGGTGAAACGATAAGAAGAAATAATTTACCCACAATCCGTAACACGCAATAATTTACCCACAATCCTTAGCCTGCGCTTGGTAAGTATCATAAATTTTGAATCGAAATTTCATCCGATTAAACAACTGAACGTCTTACAACTCAGTATTGAACCGAAAATTGCATACAAGGAAACAACAAAATAAACACAAATATATAAACACCATCAAGAAATATATAGCTGTTGTAAACAGGATGATTACGGCTGTTCGAAATGTCAATTTCTTTCGATTCAAAAACAAGATGGCGGATGTCGCCAATTTTTTACTGCTAATCAGAACACCTCAGTTATTATTACGGATCATTTTGTAGAACAGACGAGGTGTTCCGATTGTTTGATCTCGGAAGAAAATCTCAACACTTGCGAGAGTTAAAAAAAAGTCTAAATACCATCTAATCCATGGTTTATAATTATATATCATGAATCAGACAAATTCTTTCTAAGCAATCTAGAACATTCTATAACTATAAGCATGATAATGCAGACCGTGCTCCCTTCTCAAAATGACATCATATTATGCTTTAGGTTTGCATGGCTATGCCCGTCACTTTTCGTAAAATGATGAATATGTTTTGAATGTTAATCAGAAACTTGGACAAATGTATTAGTAAAGACGCATCAAGATGTAGTGGTGTGGGGTAAGACAGCCAGGTTAGCTCAGTAGGTAGAGTGCCTTACTAGGGGGTCATGGGTTCAAGCCCTGCATCACCCGTGCGTTCGGTTAAGGCTAACAAGTAAAATTCGCACGAGTGAAGAAACTGTGCACACATTTTGCAACCGAACGCTCTGTTTGCCAAAAAGTATGCGCCCACTGTGCACCCACTCGCTCGAGCATCTCCAAGGTAGCTAGCGAAGGGTGCGTACTTTTTGGCAATGCGTGCACAGTTTCTTAACTCGTGCGAGCCTTAACCGAATGCACGGCTGGCGTTCTTTTCCCCCTTGATCTTGATGATTTTATTTTGAACTTTAAAACTGTACAAGAATTTTATAAATGGTTGCCAATTTAAACAAGCTAGAAGCACATTTGAAAACTTACCGGCAATCCATGATGGTAGGCATTCATTCTTGTCTTTTTCTCCAATCTAGCATCCTTGCGTTTCTGTTTTCTTGTTAATTTCGGGGCTGGCCTCGTAAAATGGCGGTTGGATTTTGTAATTGACTGAATTTCTGATCTAAATCGCTTGAGATTAGGAGCATCGCTAATTTGGTGGTTTTTTCTTTTCGTCATTGCAACTGTATAGAGGTAGTTCAATCAATAGTAAACACAAGAAATGTGACCAATCATGGGCGCAGCCATCTTTTATTTCATCCACCTGATTGGAATGACTTAGAACATAATTAATTGATTTGGACACTTAATATGTCCACACACACAAATAGATATTTATGAATAATTGCATTAAAGTATTTTAAGGATATTGTTATCAGATTTTAATACACACTTTTGAGAGATGAAATTTATACTCGATTAATATTTTAGGGAAAAAATAATTCACATAAAGCGAATGGAACATACTATATGCCGGTCCCGGTCATTTCCGGTCTAAAACGAGTGACCGGCAAAAACTTCAGCCCAATACAGTAACACGCATGGCATCCTCATAACATAATATATGATACCCTGGATAAACTGAATGTAAAAAATCGTGTATGAATAGCCTGGGTACCGAGGATGGCATGGTGGTTAAGAGGTCGATATAATAATATTCAGAGTGGACAAATGGAGAACATGATAACATATATTTTGTGTTTTACGATGAATTGTAGAGTTTTATTAGTGAAGTAAAGTGTCAGACTATAAAACTAAAATTTAATTTGCTATTCGTATTATCCATTGAAAATTATTATACATGTATTACTTATGTCGAATGATAGACTTATTTTATCGTTATTGCATATTTTGGAAAAAATATGTAAAATGATATTTGAAACGTCAAAATTACATTCGATCCTGTTAAGACATAAGCTGTGGATGTACAGTTACTGCTGTGGGCATCGTTCGTCATAAGGCATAATAGGCTAATATCTCGCTGATATATAGATATTCTTAAAAACTAATGACAACATATATTTGAGCCAGGTTTATACACTTTTTACAAGTTAAATCAATACTTTGCCGCTAGTGAAGTCGATTATGTTATTACTAGTTACAAATTGTTTTCTTTATTTCATACTATGAATGTTTTAGATCTTATTGATTTTAGGATCATTGTCCAATTGAATTTAGCTTATATCTAGAAAGTATGAAACCTATAAACGATACTGAATCCTCACACAACACTGTGATAAAAGTATGTGGGGAAATTCCGACACGGATAAGCTTTATAATTTACTAAACAAAATAAACTGTTATTTATGATGACATTAATGACTCACGACAGGTAAATCTGATGTATGTCTGACCGTATTTTTAATATATCTTTCAAAACTACACGGGAAACATTATAAACTGAACACGCCCAATTAATGCCTAGCTTAAAAATGCTCCATGAACGGTCACCAATCTGCGTCAAGGTTACAAACGTTCTTCGGTTGAAGAGAAATTGCATTGTTGGTTAACGTAAGATTTGATTGGTTTACACAACACTGATATGTATATAAGAAAACCAAGTTAGCGCGGCTGCACCGAGGTGGCCCTGTGGCTCAGTGGTTAACGCTGCTGACTACGAATCCGAAGGTTGTGGGTTCGATCCCTCGTCTCGCCGGATAAAACAGAAATACTTTTCAGTGTTTCCCACCTAACATAGTACTGGCATGTAACCAGGAAAGTACTGGGTAGATTCCAGGACAGTACTGGTTAGGTGCCAGGAAAATGGTAACTGTATGATAGGTATCATTGGCACTGTGCAGTAACCGTCTTTGGCTTCAAAAAATGTCTGTTTGATCTATACTGCTATACTGGCAGGTAAATTTCCCCCTTCGGTTTCAAAAAGTCTATTTATGGTGTGCGGGGGACATACCGGGTCGACCAAAATACCATAAAGTGCATTATAAAATGTGCGCGGCGACGGGCGACCTCATAAACAGTAATACCAAACCAAGCGGCTGCACCGAAAAAAACAATGTTTTGTTTACCGGCATTCTGAACTGTGTAACGTGTGGAAAATATGGTATGTACATACTGTCCATAACAGGTAGAGACCCGGGTCCTGTTGTGAAGGTCGTTGGGGCCGAGCGTTCAGGGGAGTTTCGTCATACACTTAACAATCCCTGACATGGGTACTGGAGTATATAAAGAATAAGCAACTTCGTCCAAAGTTTAGTTAATCTTAATCAACTTTATATAAGTTCCAATTTACACGAAAACATAATGTTAGGTCGTGGTGGTGTAGTGGTTAGCATAACGGACCGGCAATCATGTATTTCAAACTTGATGGCAGTCATCTTGTTTGGATGCTTCGATAGTGAAGTGCTGTTTTCAACAAATTTCTGTCGATAATACTTTACGAGTTTTTTTCAATACGACTACAAACTCACTATTCACAGGACAGACACAGTTCCATACACGCGTGAACATTAGGTGTAAACCGTGATGATAACTATTGTGATATTATTCATTAAAATATCTGACATGTTTAGTCGTTATATCTAGTTTTATTCGCCCGTTTCAGTTACATAATTATATGATTATGTGCGCACCTCGTCACATTGGTGCCCTGCTGTGTTCTCTCCTAAATAGTGACATATTTGTGCTTTACTTGCATATATTACTTTCTTGAGTCTGGGTAACAACCAGTATTTCCCGCCAAAAACTCCAGCTCGTTACAAATTAATATTTTAATATATAGTTTGCTATTACCTGCCTTTATGATTATTTTACATCATATTAAAATGAAACATAATCTATAAATATATAAAAAAATAACGTTTTAATTCGGTTTAAACAATTAAATATCACCGTATGAAATGAATATGTGCTAAGAACATGGATATCAATTATTATTATTTTCTTATACAATTATAAATAAATGTACAATGTCACACAAAACTGTAACTCTGGTTTCACTACAATCACGCTTAAATCTTTCGCCTTTTACTAAAGATTTCCGTGCAGTGGAACAATCAACGAGTCTATAGACTTATTTCTTGAACCCGTCGAAACATGGGTGACTTTAAAAATTCGTTAAGAGTGCAAGGATGTATTGTTTATGTTATGCAAAATCTCAGTCAGTCTAAGTGTCGTCTGTTTGTATTTTTCGGCGTAGCTGTATAAAATAGATTTTGACCAAATTGGTAACTTGTACTACACGTCAGTATTTTTCAAACTTTATATTTTGTCATATGTTTTACTAATATAACTCGGCTTACATGTACATACACCATATCAACAAATAAAGTGGTCTCTGTGGTCGAGTGGTCACGGTCGCTGATTTCAAATCTCTTGTCCCTCACCGCTGCGGGTTCGAATCCCACTGGAGATATGGTGTATGTGATGGTGTATGTGATGGTGTATGTTATGGTGTATGTGATGGTGTATGTGATGGTGTATGTTATGGTGTATGTGATGGTGTATGTGATGGTGTATGTGGTGGTGTACGTATGTGTTTGTGTATGTGATGGTGTATGTGGTGGTGTACGTATGTGATGGTGTATGTGATGGTGTATGTGATGGTGTATGTTGTGGTGTATGTTGTGGTGTATGTGATGGTGTATGTGATGGTGTATGTGATGGTGTATGTGATGGTGTATGTGATGGTGTATATGTGATGGTGTATGTGATGGTGTATGTGATGGTGTATGTGATGGTGTATGTTGTGGTGTATGTGATGGTGTATGTTGTGGTGTATGTTGTGGTGTATGTGATGGTGTATGTGATGGTGTATGTGATGGTGTATGTGATGGTGTATGTGATGGTGTATGTGATGGTGTATGTGATGGTGTATGTGATGGTGTATGTGATGGTGTATGTGATGGTGTATGTGATGGTGTATGTGATGGTGTATGTGATGGTGTATGTGATGGTGTATGTGATGGTGTATGTGATGGTGTATGTGATGGTGTATGTGATGGTGTATGTGGTGGTGTTTGTGGTGGTGTATGTGATGGTGTATGTGATGGTGTTTGTGGTGGTGTATGTGATGGTGTATGTGGTGGTGTATGTGATGGTGTATGTGGTGGTGTATGTGATGGTGTATGTGGTGGTGTATGTGATGGTGTTTGTGGTGGTGTATGTGATGGTGTACGTGATGGTGTATGTGATGGTGTTTGTGGTGGTGTATGTGATGGTGTACGTGATGGTGTATGTGATGAATCCATCCATCATCTGGTTGAGGGCATGTCGGTAGTTCTGCCAGGTGTATGTCTGGGGTTTGCACCTTCATAAAGTCACGACATGACCCTTTCTGTCTATGTGACTTAAACCCCCATTACAAAAACATCAACAATAATGTTGATGTAAAATTATACGTATATGTAGATCTATACCATTTTATTTTCAATACTAAACGCACATAATTGATTTATAATTGTATCATGACAAATAAAGTGTTTACATTTGATCATTTATTGTACGTTTCACACATGGATAATAAGGAAACTAGTCAAACAAAGATATTAACATTAATTGCAGAATGGTACAATACATGTATACACACACTACCAGTCTCTTCTGTGTCATGCCGCCAAAAACAGGGACCACGGTGGAAATAAGAGGAATATTATTTCTCTTGTTTGTGTTATCCCTGGTTTGGTGTGCATTTCATGGTCCTTGCATATATGTGTAACTATGTGACCAACATGTCATTGCTGCTATTTCATACATCTTTGTTTTGACCATATTTTACTTGTATACTATTACTGAAATAAATATATCTTCATGCAGACACAACCAAGCAGTGATTTACTGTACATAGGTATAAACAGACAGATATATATATTTATTGCAAAAGGCAATATTGCCCATGAGCATACATGTAAATAATCACAAAATTATAAATAAAATGCTTTCGATCAATGTACAAATCATTAAAGCATAATCAATTACCAAACAAACATGTTTATATATAGTTTGTAATTTTAATATGAATAGAGCATTTCATCTATAGAAAATGTGTCTGGTACGTTTGAAAGTAAAACATTGGAACGGGATCCATCCAATGTTGTGGTTACATTCTTCAACATAAACAATTGCGATGTAATACCGATTCAAAAAAATAATGCATATGAGCGCCGCTGTACGATTTCTAACCTCTTCTTTTAGTGTGTCGTCACCATGATAGTAAGTAATATTTGTCCCTTATATACCAATATGAAAACAAAGTGACCATATGGAGTAAATATTGTTTCCTGCTTGCAAATAATGACATCACATGTTGCGTTTTCTTGAATTGACGTCACTTACTGAAGAGGTTGTAAATCCCATAGTAACGCTTAAATTTATTGGTGCTTTAACTATGTGAAATGTATTGTCATGTTTGTTTAGATAACAACTAAAATGAGTATACTATTACAGTTTTAGTTTAAAGTCTCAGTTTTGTTGTACGAGTGGGATGTGACAATTTCGTTTACAATTTCATGGATTTAATACATCGGATTAAACTTTGCATTGTCATTTTTGAGTGAAATCTGACTTCAGTGAGTTTATAAACAACTACGTCAGTATGAAGTGATGCATGGTGTTTAAAGAGTTCATAGAGAGAATCCGAGAAGCTAGATAGTCTGCGTGTAATGCGTTTGAGAACGATACTGTTCGCATTAGTGAGTTCTTCCGAACTCAATAACACTGCAGTATTCTCAATAACATGATTCATTTCTGAATATAAGTCGACAGCACTGGTGACTAGATAGGGAACTTTCTCAAATTCGCGTTTAAAGATTTTGTCTGAATTGTCAAAATTAAGTGCCACGGGTTTGCCGGACCTTTCAGCATTGCAAACGTATCCTTGAATTTTTCTTGACAAAGGTCTTATAGTCATTTTCAGTGTCTGTATTCTGTCTGGATGCTGCTTTACACGATGTATTAACGCCATTTTATACCACTTTTGACGGTTTTTATTGTCCAATATACTAGTATTTGTCTGAGTAAAAGTTCGCGCTGTAGTATAATGTGCGTCATTAGAGCCGTGAGTGCGACATTCACTCGTATGCCTTCGTGAGTTCCATACCTGGCCACATCCCCAACAGAAAGCAGCCTGGCAAACACACGTCATATAAGGACATCCGCCGTTTTTCTCGACGAATCTGTGACATGAAGGGCAAGATTTACCCCGCACAACGACAGTTGGTCTTGATTCAGGTGGTTCCAAACTGATATCGCCACTCACTCTCAACTTCTTGTAGTACTTCTTCACAGACTCACAGCTTGCTGGCCAGTGTGGCGGATCCAAGCAATCAAAGCACATTTTCAAACCACATAAACACCGACAGTTTTTCATATTAATATCGTTAATTTTGAGCACTCGGCCACATGTCTCATTTGGGCACCATTTGGTATACGCCTGTTGCTCCACATTAGTGTCATGGCAACGTTTGGCGTGCTTAATGACGTCACGCAAGTTGATAAGTGATAAAACAGTGCCTGAGTCAACATAATTATTACATTCAAATTCAGGGCATTTAAATGAAAGAGCGCCATCCATTATTCTTGTCTCGAGATATTCTCTCCAACACACGTTGCAGAACCAATGAGAGCACGCCATCAGAGCTGTTCCATGCGTCGATACTTCCAGCGTCGAGTAACAAATGCAACAAAACTGGTCTTCTGGAGAACCAATATCATTATCATTAGCTGTTAAGTCCAAGCGAGTCACAAGTTCGTATCCCATTTCGACGGCTTCTTTAACTTCTGGAGTACGTGCAATGAAATAATCCAATAAAAACTCGTTGTCAGGGTTGTAGGGCTCTGTAGACCAGTTGGCATATTGTTCCAGAGGAGTTCGTCTCATATGTTTCTTGTACGAGTTTGAGTCATTTGCACAAACAACAGATTCTTCTTCAATCAGTTCTTCAACATTTGTCTCCATGTAATCAAATATGGTTTCAATTCGAATGCTTGGAAGATTGCCACTCATGTTCGCATTGAGGAATATTTTGTATATATTTTCCTTTTGATTGTTTATTTCATTGTCGATGTCATGGACAAAGACAAGACAAGCTTCTGCATGGAACCTAGGTGTCTTACAATGTGATTTGAAACAGTTCAGCTGGTTCACTCTGTGAGAAATATTCAGAATAAACTTCCTGGGAAAACACTCACATTCGATATAATGCTTTCCATATGTGTCTGCAAGCACCTTTGGTGCAACCATGTCGTCTGCAAGTATCGCATGCACTGGTTCCAAGATTGTACTAGAAGCCTTCTTACTGGCAGTTTCTGATACATTTCCGGTTGTAGAATCCGTATCTTTCTCGATATTGTCGTCGGCGCGTTCGATATATACAACGTGGCCTTTTGCAGACGACGTTTCAGCAGACGATACGCTGCTATCACTATGGTGACGACTTTTGTTACTAGCCAACTTGTTTGCTGTGTTAGCATGAAGTAAAATGTCATCTACAGTGACGTGGTAATCTAGCTTAACGACATCATCGAATATGTCGTCTGTTTCATGGTGAACATTCTCCTCATCTGATTCATCGAACGGATCATCCATGCAGTCCAGGGATTCTCGAATGTCGTTATTGATTTTTTTAGATTTTTTGCATCGCTGCTGTTTATCCTGAAAACCACTCGAGACAAATTTCTTGGATGAATTGTTGCCAATTGTTTTATCAACATGACATAAATAAGATTCTGTCGGGACTGGATGAAACACTTCGTAACGCAGTTTATTCTGATCATGTAGTTCCGGTTCATCGTCAACCTCAGTAAGTTCAACTTCCGGCGCTCGGCGTCTTCGTCGATTCGTTTTGTTACTATTCTTCAGTACGGAATCAGACTGGCAATAACCACCACGATTTTTACATAAAAACTTTCTGTCTTTGTTGATCTTGCCATCTTTATAAAGGCCACTCGTTGAGCAGACATTGATACAGTTTGCCATTCGAGTAATTCTGTGTCGTTCCACCAGTTCAATCCCATAATCCTCTTCGTGCTCTTCAAACAAAATTTTATTTTCTAATAAATTTGGAAGTTCCCATCTTGCCTGTTTATTTAAGGAATATTCGACCCCGTCAGTCATAGAATCACCTTCTCCCAAAGCGCTTGTCTTTCCAAACTGGACGATGTCCTCAGAACCTGTCATTTCCTGTCCCGCTTGTTTAATGATATGAGATCGAATGATATAGGATTGCCGTCTGAAAGATAAATTCGGAACATATAAATGAACGAATTTAATAAAATCAAAGTCAGTATACATATTTGGGTAACAGACAAAACTGTTGTCCTAAGACGGGGTGGGTTTAACCTTGGAAATCCAGTGATGCGCAATGTACGCGAGAACAACAGTTCATACTATTGGCAGGGATTAGTTCAATTCATGCCGGTTGGATTTATTTCGCGTGAAAAAGCAAACAATAACATATTAACAAGTATATAGCGCATCAGGTTATAATAAAACCTATTTTCAAATGCCACTATTAAAGTAGTCCGGAGCTTTGCCGGCATATGTAGTGTTGACCGTATAATGAAACCTCACTTAAAGACCACCTCGAAATTAACACTCATTAATAAGACCATATTTCATGAATCAGTTTTTTAAATATGTCTTCCATATTCTAATTCAACAATCTGACAATTTCACAACTAAGACTTACTATCTTCTGGTCCAATGGTCACGTGGTCTGATTATGTGCATTTTACTGTATATTGATTTTATTCCGGCGTTAATTGTATACTGATTAGTGAAATACATTAATTGTATGTGATGTACTTTGATTGCATAAATATATTTTTCTTAGAACAAAATGCCGTCTTTGCACTGTAGATTTTCCGAAAACATTCAAACATAATGGATTCCTGGAGGTCTATGTTCCGAAACTAATTAATGTAAAGTAGAACCTTACTTAAACACTTCCTCAGAATTAAGACCAACCCATTAACACGACCAACGGCCATATAATATTGACCAGTTTTCTTTATTTCGTTCACATTATAACTCTATAATCAGACCACCTCATTGATAAGACCGACTTTTCTTCAGAAACATTGTTTGGTTATTTATTCAGGTAACATTGTAGATCAAATGTATCTACAGTTTCTTACATGTTCATAAACACGCGCGTATGCGGATTAAAGGGGGCGGAGCCGGCGTGCCCCTGCCCTTAGTATCTGGCAAGCTTATGGAAAAAATATCAATAATATAGAAATAACAGATTATTTTCATCTTCTATCATATCAATACTGTAACTGTACAGTGAGAAAACGCTCCCCAGAACCCCTAAACAAGGGACTTCGTAATAGCGATTGAGCATAAATAAATTCGAACTTTTTTAAGATTTTGAATAAAATTATGAAAAAAACAACAACATTTATTAGACTAGAGCGATTTGAAAGTGCAAATCAAGGAACACTTACGCATAGTTACGGAGATATTTATTATTCCATCGTTTAAATGTATTTCCAGTTCTCACTCCGTGTTTTTCAGTTTTGTACACCATGGTTACGCTTTGTGTAGCGTCCAGATGGAGGCGCCGTAAAAATGTTTGTTATATTATAGCTGTCGCTCAATTGATCTATATATATACCACGCAGAAATGTCGGATCGCTACTTTCGTTTCGTTGTGCAATATCTAGTAACGGAAGTGATATTTACGGCTAACCAGTGGACGTCTATTATTGGAACGCGGTAATGCGCTGAAAATAAACGCTCGGTAAAGTTGGATTATCGGTAAATATTGATATTTATACCATACCAAGCTTGTTCTATGTTTAGCATGATCTGACTGGTAGGTTTAAGACGATTTGTTCCGGTCTTGTAACTATAGTGGCGAAACAGTCCATTCTGAAGTTGATCTCAACGAAGATCTGGTATAAAAGTCTATTTACTTACGGAGACACTTGAAATAATGAAAATGTCTTCATTCGGGCATTTAAATTGATTTTACATTTGTAGTATTTTATGCTATACACATTTTCCCATGCTTGTTAAATACCGGCTCAATCATGCATGAATGTTTTGGATGGTCACTTTCTGTCATGGAACTATTACTGCTAATCAAACAGTTATACACACGATACACACGTAATAACTGAGTGAAATGACAAACATGAGAACTGCCCACACCTGTCAGCAAGTATTCAAAATGTGCGACGTTTTTCCCAAAGTTTACATGTGTTTACGTGTCAATAATTTTGAAGATTTATTATATTTGTAAATTTGTTGAAACAAAACTCTTGAATTTGTAATTCATGATGATAAAACATAAAATAATGTAATAATTAGTTGGGATAATGAATAAAATATGGACATACATTCAAAAGACCAATTACCAATCGGCTGGGAGCTGTGGCTTGCTCCTGTAATCTAGCTACTTGGAGGCCGGGGTCTGAGGACGGTTTGAAGACGGGAGTCCTACTGTCAGCCTCTATATGTAGATCGGGCGTCCGCACTAAGCCCGGCATCAATATGGGCCACTCGGGGGAGCCCAGGTGATCCAGGTTGTCTAAGGAGGAACGTACCGGCCCAGGGTGGTAACACAGCAGGCAAAAGTTTCCGTGTCCGGCAGTAGTGGGATAGCGTCTGTGAATATACAACTGATGGTAGCCCGTCCAATACAACTGGACTCGATCCTTTTTTTATTTTTTAAGACTTACTTTTGAATATTGAAATACATGTTGTTATACTACTAGTTCATGTGTTTATCTTCATATTAATTGAAATGTATGTACATATTTTTCAAAATATTTTTCAATTCTTTTTCACCACAAACCACACTGCATAAATGCTTATATTCAACCTACTGAACATCATTCACAAAAAGTGACGTCTTTAAATAATTAATCATAGCGCTGAAAGCGCTTATGTTGTTCGGTATTGAACACTGGTTTAGTATTCAACACTTCCAGATTCACAGAAAGTACGAACCATTATTTCCATTGTTGAACCATTATATGTAATTGCGCAGTAAAGATTACTACCAGTATTGAGCACGTAAGGCAGGTTACACTTAGAGGTTGAACTCTTTTTTACCGATTCACTCACATTTTATTCTTGCGCCGCTTCCGGAAAAAAGGAGTTTTCGTAGTTAAGCGATGCGACTGTCGAAAATTGCCTTAGAACTAGTTGTTCTACCGAACAACTAAAAAGCAGGATTTGACAGTATAATCGGACGCTGATTATTCTATGATTAGGAAACAAAATATGGATGGATTCATTTCCAAATTTATCAGAGTAATAAACGATGAATTTTACTTAAAATATCATCAAATAAATGTCGCTGACTTTCAAGAAAGTTAAGAAATTTATTTGTGTGGGAGCTATCCCACACAATTCTATCGAACGAACTATTAACATTACGTGGTACATTTATATGGTCCTATGATGGAGAACATATCTCTCTATATATGTTCGTGGTGCCAGCCTTATGGAAATTTTATCACTTTCCGTTATAAATCGGAACATTAGATGAACATGTTCGCGCGTTGTTCTTAGATCTGTTACACTGATCGGTAATTAAAAAATAAAATCGGCGAATGGATGCTTTTTATTATGTCCCTTTAATAAAAAATATTGCTTAATTTTAATTTCTGAATAATTTTATCATAATTAAAATGTAACTTTAAATGTGGATTTAATATAGTATACTTACACGTTAAACAACAAAATGTAATGTCAAAATACAATAAACATCACGCTAACATTGTTTGTTCACCCATTTATATATAGACTAGTGCATCTGTATTCCAACCAACTCTGGTTTCACTACAATCACGCTTAAATCTTTCGCCTTTTACTAAAGATTTCCGTGCAGTGGAACAATCAATGAGTCTATAGACTTATTTCTTGAACCCGTCGAAAGACGGGTGACATATAGATTAAAAATATTATAGAAACGACCCACAGTGAAGAAATCGCTTGCGTCATTTTTCTCATACCTGAAGTCAATAAGAAAATTGTATTTTTAGATTTACCGTTGGTTCTTTGAAGGGTATTGGGAGAGAAAAATAAGAAGATACAATTTGGACGACGACGTAGGCGTGTCAGTGGATAATTCTTCGATTTCTCCGGTATATTCGCACTAATGATACCCCAAGTGTTTGCCAAGACTCTGCTTTTACCCCCTCTGCTCTTTTTCCATGGGAAATATCAACCCAATCACCAATTCGGTATTTTACCGTTTCAGCAAAAAGGGGAGGAAACTCCAAGTGTGTTCGAAGTTTAATTAATGATTTATAGTGGCATATTGGTTGAGTGGTTGTGCGCAGGACTCCTGACCCGGAGGTCGTGAGTTCGAATCGAGCCTTGGGTGACATTGTACTGCAAATTTCCCACAATCCCCGATTTAGAAGCGAATGTACTGGTTTATAACCCAGGAAGCGGTCATTGAGAGTAAATTATTGAAGTTGCAAGCTTCTTTCTGAATATGTTCTGTTCTGTTCTGTAAAATAAATAAGTTTAATTAGAGATACTTCACCGGTTAATAAGTTTTCAATGTAACTGCTATACACATTTTCCCATGCTTGTTAAATACCGGCTCAATCATGCATGAATGTTTTGGATGGTCACTTTCTGTCATGGAACTATTACTGCTAATCAAACAGTTATACACACGATACACACGTAATAACTGAGTGAAATGACAAACATGAGAACTGCCCACACCTGTCAGCAAGTATTCAAAATGTGCGACGTTTTTCCCAAAGTTTACATGTGTTTACGTGTCAATAATTTTGAAGATTTATTATATTTGTAAATTTGTTGAAACAAAACTCTTGAATTTGTAATTCATGATGATAAAACATAAAATAATGTAATAATTAGTTGGGATAATGAATAAAATATGGACATACATTCAAAAGACCAATTAGCAATGCAAACTATCGGCTGGGAGCTGTGGCTTGCTCCTGTAATCTAGCTACTTGGAGGCCGGGGTCTGAGGACGGTTTGAAGACGGGAGTCCTACTGTCAGCCTCTATATGTAGATCGGGCGTCCGCACTAAGCCCGGCATCAATATGGGCCACTCGGGGGAGCCCAGGTGATCCAGGTTGTCTAAGGAGGAACGTACCGGCCCAGGGTGGTAACACAGCAGGCAAAAGTTTCCGTGTCCGGCAGTAGTGGGATAGCGTCTGTGAATATACAACTGATGGTAGCCCGTCCAATACAACTGGACTCGATCCTTTTTTTATTTTTTAAGACTTACTTTTGAATATTGAAATACATGTTGTTATACTACTAGTTCATGTGTTTATCTTCATATTAATTGAAATGTATGTACATATTTTTCAAAATATTTTTCAATTCTTTTTCACCACAAACCACACTGCATAAATGCTTATATTCAACCTACTGAACATCATTCACAAAAAGTGACGTCTTTAAATAATTAATCAAAGCGCTGAAAGCGCTTATGTTGTTCGGTATTGAACACTGGTTTAGTATTCAACACTTCCAGATTCACAGAAAGTACGAACCATTATTTCCATTGTTGAACCATTAAATGTAATTGCGCAGTAAAGATTACTACCAGTATTGAGCACGTAAGGCAGGTTACACTTAGATGTTGAACTATTTTTTACCGATTCACTCACATTTTATTCTTGCGCCGCTTCCGGAAAAAAGGAGTTTTCGTAGTTAAGCGATGCGACTGTCGAAAATTGCCTTAGAACTAGTTGTTCTACCGAACAACTAAAAAGCAGGATTTGACAGTATAATCGGACGCTGATTATTCTATGATTAGGAAACAAAATATGGATGGATTCATTTCCAAATTTATCAGAGTAATAAACGATGAATTTTACTTAAAATATCATCAAATAAATGTCGCTGACTTTCAAGAAAGTTAAGAAATTTATTTGTGTGGGAGCTATCCCACACAATTCTATCGAACGAACTATTAACATTACGTGGTACATTTATATGGTCCTATGATGGAGAACATATCTCTCTATATATGTTCGTGGTGCCAGCCTTATGGAAATTTTATCACTTTCCGTTATAAATCGGAACATTAGATGAACATGTTCGCGCGTTGTTCTTAGATCTGTTACACTGATCGGTAATTAAAAAATAAAATCGGCGAATGGATGCTTTTTATTATGTCCCTTTAATAAAAAATATTGCTTAATTTTAATTTCTGAATAATTTTATCATAATTAAAATGCAACTTTAAATGTGGATTTAATATAGTATACTTACACGTTAAACAACAAAATGTAATGTCAAAATACAATAAACATCACGCTAACATTGTTTGTTCACCCATTTATATATAGACTAGTGCATCTGTATTCCAACCAACTCTGGTTTCACTACAATCACGCTTAAATCTTTCGCCTTTTACTAAAGATTTCCGTGCAGTGGAACAATCAATGAGTCTATAGACTTATTTCTTGAACCCGTCGAAAGACGGGTGACATATAGATTAAAAATATTATAGAAACGACCCAAAGTGTAGAAATCGCTTGCGTCATTTTTCTCATACCTGAAGTCAATAAGAAAATTGTATTTTTAGATTTACCGTTGGTTCTTTGAAGGGTATTGGGAGAGAAAAATAAGAAGATACAATTTGGACGACGACGTAGGCGTGTCAGTGGATAATTCTTCGATTTCTCCGGTATATTCGCACTAATGATACCCCAAGTGTTTGCCAAGACTCTGCTTTTACCCCCTCTGCTCTTTTTCCATGGGAAATATCAAACCAACCACCAATTCGGTATTTTACCGTTTCAGCAAAAAGGGGAGGAAACTCCAAGTGTGTTCGAAGTTTAATTAATGATTTATAGTGGCATATTGGTTGAGAGGTTGTGCGCAGGACTCCTGACCCGGAGGTCGTGAGTTCGAATCGAGCCTTGGGTGACATTGTACTGCAAATTTCCCACAATCCCCGATTTAGAAGCGAATGTACAGGTTTATAACCCAGGAAGCGGTCATTGAGAGTAAATTATTGAAGTTGCAAGCTTCTTTCTGAATATGTTCTGTTCTGTTCTGTAAAATAAATAAGTTTAATTAGAGATACTTCACCGGTTAATAAGTTTTCAATGTAACTGCTATACACATTTTCCCATGCTTGTTAAATACCGGCTCAATCATGCATGAATGTTTTGGATGGTCACTTTCTGTCATGGAACTATTACTGCTAATCAAACAGTTATACACACGATACACACGTAATAACTGAGTGAAATGACAAACATGAGAACTGCCCACACCTGTCAGCAAGTATTCAAAATGTGCGACGTTTTTCCCAAAGTTTACATGTGTTTACGTGTCAATAATTTTGAAGATTTATTATATTTGTAAATTTGTTGAAACAAAACTCTTGAATTTGTAATTCATGATGATAAAACATAAAATAATGTAATAATTAGTTGGGATAATGAATAAAATATGGACATACATTCAAAAGACCAATTAGCAATGCAAACTATCGGCTGGGAGCTGTGGCTTGCTCCTGTAATCTAGCTACTTGGAGGCCGGGGTCTGAGGACGGTTTGAAGACGGGAGTCCTACTGTCAGCCTCTATATGTAGATCGGGCGTCCGCACTAAGCCCGGCATCAATATGGGCCACTCGGGGGAGCCCAGGTGATCCAGGTTGTCTAAGGAGGAACGTACCGGCCCAGGGTGGTAACACAGCAGGCAAAAGTTTCCGTGTCCGGCAGTAGTGGGATAGCGTCTGTGAATATACAACTGATGGTAGCCCGTCCAATACAACTGGACTCGATCCTTTTTTTATTTTTTAAGACTTACTTTTGAATATTGAAATACATGTTGTTATACTACTAGTTCATGTGTTTATCTTCATATTAATTGAAATGTATGTACATATTTTTCAAAATATTTTTCAATTCTTTTTCACCACAAACCACACTGCATAAATGCTTATATTCAACCTACTGAACATCATTCACAAAAAGTGACGTCTTTAAATAATTAATCAAAGCGCTGAAAGCGCTTATGTTGTTCGGTATTGAACACTGGTTTAGTATTCAACACTTCCAGATTCACAGAAAGTACGAACCATTATTTCCATTGTTGAACCATTAAATGTAATTGCGCAGTAAAGATTACTACCAGTATTGAGCACGTAAGGCAGGTTACACTTAGAGGTTGAACTCTTTTTTACCGATTCACTCACATTTTATTCTTGCGCCGCTTCCGGAAAAAAGGAGTTTTCGTAGTTAAGCGATGCGAATGTCGAAAATTGCCTTAGAATTAGTTGTTCTACCGAACAACTAAAAAGCAGGATTTGACAGTATAATCGGACGCTGATTATTCTATGATTAGTATTACCTTGTAAATACCGATTCTGCAACAGATATTACCTTGAGTATATTCTTAGATATTGTTCTCTGTTGTGGTTGTGCCGTAAGGACAACCTGTAGGGAATTCAGGTTCCGGAATTCCGAGTTTAGGTAATATGTATTTCTTGCGTTGTTCACACTCAATAGTAAATGACCAAGTCCAATAGGTTTACACACTTTTATTACATACATACGTACAATCCAATTACAACGTACCACAGAGTTAATACTATTGATAACTACGGTAAGTAAAAGTCCACACCTATTAATAAGTTCCCAACTTCAATCTCAAACTTCAATCTTACTGTTTTTCTATAACTTCTTGATGTTAACATGACTGGTTTCTCAGAGCTCCCAAAACCAACTCCGATTATTCATTCGTGCGCGGATATTATCAGTATCTTTCTTACTGTATTTCGGGTGATTCTGACCAATCCCGAAGGTCGTAACCTTATTTGCCAACCACGTCATACACATATTTCAATGACGTGTTGCGTTGTTTTAACCTGTACCCGAGCGTATAACCAAATGTGTTAGAGATCAGACTCGGAGCAAAGTTCAAGTATCCGCTGACTAATAATATTTTCTATCTACCTGTACTGATTCTTGGCCATTGTACTTATAACACTTATGAGAGATTAATAGACTGGCTACATCTCCCCCCACTTATGTTAATAAAAAGTCCCCTTTTTATATGTGTTTATTAATATCGAAAAATATGCAAACCCTTTTTTTGCACACAATAACTACACTAAATCCATATCAAGATGATCAAACTTGATAAAGACATGATAAAACATGATACATTGTAAAAACATAATAAAAACATGATAAAACATGATAACAACATGAATCAATGACTTTCTAATAACATATGACTATCAATATAATATTACTATTATCACTATCAATTTTTTTTTCATATTGTAATCGCACTCTTTCGATACTACAATTAACCTTTTCTTTAATAACAATTTAAATAATACTTACAGCTAGGATTATATATATTGACATCCTTTATTACATAATAACAATACACAATTTAAAAGTTAACTTCAATATTCCATGTAACACAATTATAATATTAACACAATGTATATTGCCTGGTTTTAACATTACTGTTAATACCTATCATGTTATAAAACAACAATATCACATTGTAGTCAACCTGACTTTATATGTAATAAACATATATTCACTCCTAGTATATTATACTGAAAATATGCATAATTTATAACATACATTTTTTTTCCTAATGTTATAAATTCAAACAATAATTACTAACAACATAATTGTGAGCTTTGACGTATAGCCAGCATAACTCGAAAACCATCATAAATTATATTATGACATATCATAATATTTGAAAAACCACACAATCATAACTACATCAACAATTGATATATTGAAAATTCCATGTAACAATTAAACATTTCTAATTATACATAATGAAAAATACAATATTCCACTTTCACCCACTGGCATAACTCTCATTAAATTTCTTTGACCCCGTATTCTTTCCTGTACCAACACATGCCATTATTGTTTATACCCTTAACCTATCACTTAAATTAACTCTAGTAGAATTTTCAATCAATTCATTTAACACTGAGTCATTGAACAAATATCTCAAATATTGCATATTAATCGGATGCACCACATCCCCTGTGAATTTTTATTTTAATTCTCATTTGGAAAAATGTCTGTCCGTAATATGTCTTTCTATAGTAATTCTACAGCCACAAGGAACATAAAGAACGCAAAATTTACAATCTGAAATCATTGTAATATTTTGTCCTATGCATTCCATTCTCATACTTGTTTGCTTTATCGCTAAGACTTTTTCATCGTTTAGTCTTCTCAATTCGGGTTCTAAAATACCCCGAACTATTTTGTGTTTGCACAACTTATTAACCCTAGTAATATTCTCATATTTGAAAAATTCTAGGAGACAACTATCTTTTTGGTTCTTGTTAAACCTTATATCTCCATTGCACAACATAAAAGTTGCATAATGTACGCATTCCTTCAAAAATGATCGTCTGCGACTGCAAATGATTAAATTGATTGTTCATTATAAAATACCCGTCGATATTTTGAACAAGTATACTTGCATCTGTATTGTTAAAATCATTGTTTAAAGGACTTGGGAAATGGTTAATTTCATGACTCTTAACCTCCCTTTTACGTACTATAGGCATGTTTATGCTAATAGTTTGCCTGAATTCAGCATTTGAATTCCTCTTAACAAATTCTTAAAGTGTACGCACACTGTACATAGCAAACTTTCCGGTATACCGCAATACACTCTTTCCGTAGCTATTTGTACTTTATGAATTTTTCCTTAATTCCTCTACCATTGTTTAAGTTATCTCTTGCTCAATCAATACAAAATTATCCAAATTATCCAAATTATCCAATTCTTCATTAACATGACTCATAAAACTTGACAATCCTTCCTCACACTGGCTAAATACCTGTGCCATATTATTATACTCTTTTGTAAGTTTATTGGTGCGACCACGTAAAACATTCTATTGCGATAGAATTATTTTATTTAACCTGGTATTATCGCTTTCTTAATGATTTACCGATATAAAATTGTCTGATTAATGCTTCACTAACATCTTTTTCTTGTATCCAAGAATTTTTATAGCGTTTATTGGACCATTTTATCAGATACATCTTGGTATTATTTTCAGTTTTTGTTTTTAAAATCTTCTGTGCATTATACCAAGTCTTTTTCCTTTGGTTTGATGGATGTTCTTGATTACCTCCGTTTTTATGGATATTTCTTGTGACCGGGTTGCCGTGCGAACTAAGGTCACTATTGTTATTGTTTACCTTCTGATCATTATCTTTCTTGCTACTGTCTGTTAATGGGTCGTTAACGGTCAATGGGTCGTTAACGGTTAATGGGTCATTAACGGTTAATGGGTCGGGAACGTTTCCCCCAGAAATTTGTTCCTCCCTATAATCTCTAGGATCATAAAATCTTCTCATTCTATTGATATTAACAGGTGCTTTTATTTCTTTATTTGTTTGTATATCTCTTAGAACATAGGTATTTTTAGGAAGAACTTTTGTTACATAATACTGATTGTTTGAAAATTTGCGATATAATTTTCTGTAAGCATTCGCAGGGATTTTGTCTTGTTTTAACAAAACAATATCTCCCAGTTTAAAGTGTCTATCATCAGCTTTCTTATCATATTGCTTTTTCATTCGCCTCTTATTTTTCTCTAAATTTTCTTTTATTATTTCCCACATAATACGCAATCTATCCGATAATTCCTTAACATAATATTCAGGTTTTGTTTTTGTTTGAGATTCAATAGGTAAATGATCTACTGGCTGAGTTGCATGTCTCCCAAATAGTATGTAATAAGGTGCGTATTGAGTTGAATCAGGACATACTGTAGAATTATATGCTAATTGCACAGATGATACTTTGGTTGGCCAATCACTTTCATTTTTCAACATGGTGCGTAAAACTGTAAAAAGGGTACTGTGGATTCTCTCAACCATACCATTAGACATTGGATGATACGAAGACGTTCTACAACGCTTAATATTAAATGCCTGATATAATTTATCCATTATCCCACTAAGAAAGGTCATGCCTCGGTCTGACACTAATGTTTTTGGTGGCCCAAAAACACATATCACCGAGTGATATAACTTTTCCGCTACTTCCACACTATTTTGAGATTTTAATGGAAAAAACAGTACGTATTTTGAAAATGCACAAATAACACTCAAAACATATTTGTACCCCATACTTTCCTTTCCAACCGTTACAATATCTATATGCAATACCTCAAATGGTTTATTCGGTACATCCATTGACTCTAACGGTACAGGTTTATAACTGTAATCTCTTTTATTTATTTGACAAGTTGGACACGAAATAACATAATCCTTAATTTCCTGATACATTCTAGGAAAATAATAGAATTCCCTTAAAGTCCAGAACAACTTGTCTGTTGAAAAATGTCCTAAATTGGTATGGAACGAATTTATTATATCATCTCTTAAAACTTTTGGAAGAGCTATTTGTTTTAACCGTCTATGTTCTTTTTCAACCTTCTTACCACGGGATTCATAAAAATGGTATAAAATACCATCTATTATTTCATATTGCATACTTGTATATGGAATACTTTTCTTTTTGTTTGATTCCGTAGGCAATATTCCACTTTCTAAATATGCCACTATATCTTTAAAATCATTACATTGTTTTTGTAATTCTCCTATATTTGACGGTACGTCATCGAACTTATCATTATTTGCATTCATTGGAATATTTTTACTTGTTTGTCCCTTATTATCTAAGACAGGAGTGTTTATAACTGTATTGTTATCTGTCTCTGTAACTTTCTTAGTTTGTCTAGTTTGCGCTCTTGTCACAACATTGACATTTTCCTGCTCTGAGTAAAGGTTTTGACAATCTCCTAATATATCATCAACTGTTTCCCGTTTCAAGTCTGACTTATCATGTTTAATCCTACTTAAATAGTCACTTGGATTTAAGCTGCCTTTTCTGTACTCAATTTTATAATCGAAACTTTCAAGCTCAATGGCCCATTTGTATAAACGATTATTGTTATGCTTGGCAGTATGTAAATATGTTAACGCTTTGTTATCAGTGTATATTGTAACAGGTACGTTTATCACATAATTCCTACATTGTTTCAAAGCGTATATTATTGCTAACAGTTCAAGCTCACAGCTGGAATACCGTGTTTCAGTCGGGCGTAAAGTGCGTCCCCCATATTCAATAACTGACATTAATTTCCCTGCATCATTGGATTGACCAAGAATGTAACCTACAGATATTGAACTAGCATCTGTGTATAACATAAAAGGTTTGTTGAATTGCGGTAACTTCAAAATTGGTTCAGAAATAAGAGCTTGTTTGAGTTTATCAAAACTTTTCTGATGTTCATGTGTCCATTTATATAACGTATCTTTTTTCAACAACGTGTTCAATGGAAATGTTATGCGAGAATAATCCTTAATAAATCTGCGCAAAAATGAAGTCATTCCTAGAAATCCTTTCAATGACCTCTGATTGTTAGGTCGTGGAAAGTTTTTGATAACATTTAATTTCTTTGGATCAATTTGTAATGTATCCCGTTCGAAAACCATACCCAAGAATGATATTTTGTTTTGTGCAAATTCGCATTTTGGCAATTGTAACCTCAAGTTAGCACCTTTTAATATTTCAAATATTTCACTGAGATGCCCAATATGTTCCTCTATTGAATTGGAGAATATCAATATATCATCCATGTAATTTATTGCAGATTTGTATAAAATTGGCTTTAATAATTTGTTCAAATAAATAGACCAGTATGCTGGTGAATTTACATAGCCGAATGGAAGTCTATTATACTCGTAAGCTTCCCCCGTATTTAAACAAAAAGCTGTATACGGCTTCGAGTCTTCTGACAACGGCAGTGTTAAAAATGCACTTTTGATGTCTAATTTACTGAAAAACTTTGGACGTTTTTCTGCAATTAAATCCTTTATATCATCCAGTTTTGGTAATTGAAAATACATGCGTTTTGCAATTTTATTCAAGTGTCTATAATCTATTACCATCCTATATTCTTGTTTGTCTGATTCATTTATTTTCTTTTTCTTTACAAACAGGACAGGGCTGCTGAACACAGATGTAGAAGGTCTTATAACGCCTGTGTTTATTAATTTGTTTATTTCCTCTTCCTGAATTGTTCTGATATTCGGGCTAATAGGATACGGCCTTGATCGAATTGGTAATGCATTTGGTATTAATTCTATAGTACATTCCAAATTTTCCACTCTGCCAATATCTTTGCTATTCTTACTAAACACATCTCTATAATGATTTAAAACATTTAACAACTCTGTATTGGATTTAAAATCATTTGCAATATTGAATTTTAATGGTTGTTCTGAAGTTGACAATTCCGACAGTTTAACCGTATCAAATTCATAAATTGAATTTCCGTTGACATCTATATTTTCAATATTTGCTATTATTTCATTTTTTGGAATAAATCTCATATCATTTGTAAAGTTGTGAAATGGTACCAGAATAACATTTCTACCTTGATTTCTACGGCATACCATATTGCAAACCATTTCACATTTAGATTCCAAAACAAAACTATTTGATAACCTTTTGCTATTAACAACAACAGGTATTTTTCTTATGGCGTTGGGCGGTAATTTAATAGCTTTGTTTGTACGTAACGAGCGATTCCATTGCGGTTCTATTGAAGCAATTTCACATCTATTTATTTCCAGCGTCTTTGTTTTAAAATTTATGAAAACCTTGTATCTATGGAAAAAATCAATCCCTAAAATTACAGGTTTGAGTAAATTATCTATGACATAAAATTCATGATTAAATACCCTATCTCCTATTGTTATAGGACAATTGATAACACCCCTAATATCATTAGGACTGCTATTTAATGCTGTTTTAAACCTCACTGAAGTAGGTTTAAGCGTACGGTTAGCTAATTTTGTAGTTTTCCAAAATTGATATTGTATACAAGAAATAGAACTTCCTGTATCTATTAGAGCAGCAATGTTTCTATTGCCTAATTGCATTGATACTAAATTTTCATTAATCTCAGTTATGCAACTAATAGATTTTGATTTTTGTTTCTTTATTACCGGTTGTTTATTTTTCAAACACGTGTTGGTACTCCCCCGTCTTTGTCTAGCTTTATAACATTGTGACCTGAAATGCCCTCTAATTCCACAGAAATAACAACTCCTCCCATAAGCTATACAATTTCTTCCCATTCTACAACCATCATAACCACACTTCTGACATGCATGTTGCCTAGAGGTCAATCGTGGGTTAACCGTGTATTGCTTTATAATCTTTGGTTTACTATAGGTAAACCTGTTATAACCAGATACTCTAGGTTGCTGAGTATGATTCATTAATCTATCAGGTACAAAACTTTGGCGATTAGTTTGATAGCCATTTGTCCAATTATCATAATTTCGGGAGTGTTGTTCCGCATGCATTAGATTCACATGATTATTTTTCATCTCTACCTTAAGATTTCTCAACTCTCCCACTAACTCATTAAACTTTGTTTCTAAAGTATTAACACATAATGTATTTGTGGCTTCACACAATTTTATAAATTTGCATAATTCTGGCAAAGACTTTGGCTCTCTCAATAAAACTTGTTTTCTGATATCATCTTTTAAACCATGCACAATTAGACTAATTAAAATCTTTTCATCTATTTCAAGGTCTGTAGCAATTTTCAATGCCCTTGACATATAATTTTCACTGGATTCATCCGGTTTTTGCTTAATTGCAATCAGATTATGATCTAAATTTTTGTACTGAAATCGATTCGCCAAAGCTTGTGTAAGCTCCGAAAAATTTGATTTGATATTTTCCGACAAATTATCATAATATATTGCCGCATTATCTACTAAATAAAAATTGATAACATCACATTTGTGATCATCTGTAATATTATTCAAAGCACAAAATTTATTAAATTTTGTTAGAAAAGCTGAGAAACTTTCAAAATCCTTACCAGTAAATGGTGACAATTTTATCATACGGAAATTAGAATACATTTTACCCTGTTCCGATGCTGTACTTGATCTTCCGTCAGTTCTTGATTGAAAATTATGAATGTTACTATCACCTGTACACAGTTTGTTCCTGATCTGTTCCTCATCTTCTAATAACAAATTATTATGAAAACTAGAGTTTTTATTGTCAATAAATTCTTCTTCTTTTCCCGATTGTTCTTGATCACTTCTTAAAATTGGATAAAGCGGTTGCCTTATTTGTCCCTGGTCTGGTAATCGTTGTTCTCTGGATTTAAATTGGTCTTCTTCTATTGTATTCTGTGTAACTGGACCGCCGTATGCTGCACCCTGATTGACTTCCTCCACCCCTTCATCGTCGTACCCAGGTGAACTCAATTGATCTAACTCACTTTTATTTGTTGAATTTAACCCAATTGTCAATGATCCATTTTGTTGTAAGGATGAATAAAACTGTCTACGTAATTCTTTGTCTTTTCGCTTTGTATCAGCCACAAATTCCTTTAGCCGTTTAAATGGTGATCTATGCAATTTTTGCGGAGTTAAAAATACTCTCTGAACATCCTTACTTCTTAAATTATATTCTGTCATAACTGTTCCATAATTAATTATCAATCCACCTTAATCCCGCAGATTCTCCACCAGATATTACCTTGTAAATACCGATTCTGCAACAGATATTACCTTGAGTATATTCTTAGATATTGTTCTCTGTTGTGGTTGTGCCGTAAGGACAACCTGTAGGGAATTCAGGTTCCGGAATTCCGAGTTTAGGTAATATGTATTTCTTGCGTTGTTCACACTCAATAGTAAATGACCAAGTCCAATAGGTTTACACACTTTTATTACATACATACGTACAATCCAATTACAACGTACCACAGAGTTAATACTATTGATAACTACGGTAAGTAAAAGTCCACACCTATTAATAAGTTCCCAACTTCAATCTCAAACTTCAATCTTACTGTTTTTCTATAACTTCTTGATGTTAACATGACTGGTTTCTCAGAGCTCCCAAAACCAACTCCGATTATTCATTCGTGCGCGGATATTATCAGTATCTTTCTTACTGTATTTCGGGTGATTCTGACCAATCCCGAAGGTCGTAACCTTATTTGCCAACCACGTCATACACATATTTCAATGACGTGTTGCGTTGTTTTAACCTGTACCCGAGCGTATAACCAAATGTGTTAGAGATCAGACTCGGAGCAAAGTTCAAGTATCCGCTGACTAATAATATTTTCTATCTACCTGTACTGATTCTTGGCCATTGTACTTATAACACTTATGAGAGATTAATAGACTGGCTACATTAGGAAACAAAATATGGATGGATTCATTTCCAAATTTATCAGAGTAATAAACGATGAATTTTACTTAAAATATCATCAAATAAATGTCGCTGACTTTCAAGAAAGTTAAGAAATTTATTTGTGTGGGAGCTATCCCACACAATTCTATCGAACGAACTATTAACATTACGTGGTACATTTATATGGTCCTATGATGGAGAACATATCTCTCTATATATGTTCGTGGTGCCAGCCTTATGGAAATTTTATCACTTTCCGTTATAAATCGGAACATTAGATGAACATGTTCGCGCGTTGTTCTTAGATCTGTTACACTGATCGGTAATTAAAAAATAAAATCGGCGAATGGATGCTTTTTATTATGTCCCTTTAATAAAAAATATTGCTTAATTTTAATTTCTGAATAATTTTATCATAATTAAAATGTAACTTTAAATGTGGATTTAATATAGTATACTTACACGTTAAACAACAAAATGTAATGTCAAAATACAATAAACATCACGCTAACATTGTTTGTTCACCCATTTATATATAGACTAGTGCATCTGTATTCCAACCAACTCTGGTTTCACTACAATCACGCTTAAATCTTTCGCCTTTTACTAAAGATTTCCGTGCAGTGGAACAATCAATGAGTCTATAGACTTATTTCTTGAACCCGTCGAAAGACGGGTGACATATAGATTAAAAATATTATAGAAACGACCCACAGTGAAGAAATCGCTTGCGTCATTTTTCTCATACCTGAAGTCAATAAGAAAATTGTATTTTTAGATTTACCGTTGGTTCTTTGAAGGGTATTGGGAGAGAAAAATAAGAAGATACAATTTGGACGACGACGTAGGCGTGTCAGTGCATAATTCTTCGATTTCTCCGGTATATTCGCACTAATGAAACCCCAAGTGTTTGCCAAGACTCTGCTTGTACCCCCTCTGCTCTTTTTCCATGGGAAATATCAACCCAATCACCAATTCGGTTTTTTACCGTTTCAGCAAAAAGGGGAGGAAACTCCAAGTGTGTTCGAAGTTTAATTAATGATTTATAGTGGCATATTGGTTGAGTGGTTGTGCGCAGGACTCCTGACCCGGAGGTCGTGAGTTCGAATCGAGCCTTGGGTGACATTGTACTGCAAATTTCCCACAATCCCCGATTTAGAAGCGAATGTACTGGTTTATAACCCAGGAAGCGGTCATTGAGAGTGAATTATTGAAGTTGCAAGCTTCTTTCTGAATATGTTCTGTTCTGTTCTGTAAAATAAATAAGTTTAATTAGAGATACTTCACCGGTTAATAAGTTTTCAATGTAACTGTTATACACATTTTCCCATGCTTGTTAAATACCGGCTCAATCATGCATGAATGTTTTGGATGGTCACTTTCTGTCATGGAACTATTACTGCTAATCAAACAGTTATACACACGATACACACGTAATAACTGAGTGAAATGACAAACATGAGAACTGCCCACACCTGTCAGCAAGTATTCAAAATGTGCGACGTTTTTCCCAAAGTTTACATGTGTTTACGTGTCAATAATTTTGAAGATTTATTATATTTGTAAATTTGTTGAAACAAAACTCTTGAATTTGTAATTCATGATGATAAAACATAAAATAATGTAATAATTAGTTGGGATAATGAATAAAATATGGACATACATTCAAAAGACCAATTAGCAATGCAAACTATCTGCTGGGAGCTGTGGCTTGCTCCTGTAATCTAGCTACTTGGAGGCCGGGGTCTGAGGACGGTTTGAAGACGGGAGTCCTACTGTCAGCCTCTATATGTAGATCGGGCGTCCGCACTAAGCCCGGCATCAATATGGGCCACTCGGGGGAGCCCAGGTGATCCAGGTTGTCTAAGGAGGAACGTACCGGCCCAGGGTGGTAACACAGCAGGCAAAAGTTTCCGTGTCCGGCAGTAGTGGGATAGCGTCTGTGAATATACAACTGATGGTAGCCCGTCCAATACAACTGGACTCGATCCTTTTTTTATTTTTTAAGACTTACTTTTGAATATTGAAATACATGTTGTTATACTACTAGTTCATGTGTTTATCTTCATATTAATTGAAATGTATGTACATATTTTTCAAAATATTTTTCAATTCTTTTTCACCACAAACCACACTGCATAAATGCTTATATTCAACCTACTGAACATCATTCACAAAAAGTGACGTCTTTAAATAATTAATCAAAGCGCTGAAAGCGCTTATGTTGTTCGGTATTGAACACTGGTTTAGTATTCAACACTTCCAGATTCACAGAAAGTACGAACCATTATTTCCATTGTTGAACCATTAAATGTAATTGCGCAGTAAAGATTACTACCAGTATTGAGCACGTAAGGCAGGTTACACTTAGAGGTTGAACTCTTTTTTACCGATTCACTCACATTTTATTCTTGCGCCGCTTCCGGAAAAAAGGAGTTTTCGTAGTTAAGCGATGCGAATGTCGAAAATTGCCTTAGAATTAGTTGTTCTACCGAACAACTAAAAAGCAGGATTTGACAGTATAATCGGACGCTGATTATTCTATGATTAGGAAACAAAATATGGATGGATTCATTTCCAAATTTATCAGAGTAATAAACGATGAATTTTACTTAAAATATCATCAAATAAATGTCGCTGACTTTCAAGAAAGTTAAGAAATTTATTTGTGTGGGAGCTATCCCACACAATTCTATCGAACGAACTATTAACATTACGTGGTACATTTATATGGTCCTATGATGGAGAACATATCTCTCTATATATGTTCGTGGTGCCAGCCTTATGGAAATTTTATCACTTTCCGTTATAAATCGGAACATTAGATGAACATGTTCGCGCGTTGTTCTTAGATCTGTTACACTGATCGGTAATTAAAAAATAAAATCGGCGAATGGATGCTTTTTATTATGTCCCTTTAATAAAAAATATTGCTTAATTTTAATTTCTGAATAATTTTATCATAATTAAAATGTAACTTTAAATGTGGATTTAATATAGTATACTTACACGTTAAACAACAAAATGTAATGTCAAAATACAATAAACATCACGCTAACATTGTTTGTTCACCCATTTATATATAGACTAGTGCATCTGTATTCCAACCAACTCTGGTTTCACTACAATCACGCTTAAATCTTTCGCCTTTTACTAAAGATTTCCGTGCAGTGGAACAATCAATGAGTCTATAGACTTATTTCTTGAACCCGTCGAAAGACGGGTGACATATAGATTAAAAATATTATAGAAACGACCCACAGTGAAGAAATCGCTTGCGTCATTTTTCTCATACCTGAAGTCAATAAGAAAATTGTATTTTTAGATTTACCGTTGGTTCTTTGAAGGGTATTGGGAGAGAAAAATAAGAAGATACAATTTGGACGACGACGTAGGCGTGTCAGTGCATAATTCTTCGATTTCTCCGGTATATTCGCACTAATGAAACCCCAAGTGTTTGCCAAGACTCTGCTTGTACCCCCTCTGCTCTTTTTCCATGGGAAATATCAACCCAATCACCAATTCGGTTTTTTACCGTTTCAGCAAAAAGGGGAGGAAACTCCAAGTGTGTTCGAAGTTTAATTAATGATTTATAGTGGCATATTGGTTGAGTGGTTGTGCGCAGGACTCCTGACCCGGAGGTCGTGAGTTCGAATCGAGCCTTGGGTGACATTGTACTGCAAATTTCCCACAATCCCCGATTTAGAAGCGAATGTACTGGTTTATAACCCAGGAAGCGGTCATTGAGAGTGAATTATTGAAGTTGCAAGCTTCTTTCTGAATATGTTCTGTTCTGGGCCCGTATTCAATATACATCTTAAGTTGAAAATTTATCTTAAATCCTAAGATTTCCATTAAATTTAAGATTTTTCTTGCATTTCTTCCTTAGATTTCAAGAAAAATCTTAAGTGGTATTCACAAAGCATATTATCTTAAGATATTGTTTATTTTTCTCCTTAACTGTAAGGTACCTCTTAGCAGTCTTAACTTTTATCTTAAATATAAGGAAAATGCTAGTATTTTCGATATCTACAATCTGCTGCTTGTATTTTGTTTAAAAGAAGTTCCAGCATATACAATGACTGTTATGTTATCGTTCTACGTATACTTCCATTGATGCCCTAGTATAACATTTGTCAGGGGCGACTATTCTTGCTCGATCTACCTGATAAACCCTTGTCAGTATTTAGGAAGCGCGGTTGGAAGATTGATTTTGTGACTAAAATGCTTATTTCATTGTAATAAATTAAATATTTCTCAATGAATGTGATTGAAATGGTATGACATACATGTTTTGATCGGAATAGACTTTCACTGTTTGGAGACGATCATTCAACAACGACCAATGGATGTCATATTTCCACGAAATTGTCTGGCATTACTGGGGGGGATACATTAATAATTATAATTATATATTGTTATCTTATAAAGATATTGCTAAGCCTAATTTTAAACTGTTACGACATGAAATTGATGACTTTATATATCAAGACAGATTAATTATGAACACTTATAAACCATTAGAATTACTGTGGTTATGACTGTAAGCAGCATTTCACATTTCTTTAATAATAGTCTGCATCATTAACATCACCAGCTGAATGACATCCTCAATGATATTTGACTTACAATTAAGTATTAAATCCTCAATAAATTAGATCTTCAAGATCGTGAAAATTCAAGAAAATAATAAACTATTTAAGCAAGTTTTCATCCTTCTGAGCATAGAATACCACTCAATATACTGTTTCTTAAGCTGTGTAGTGGAGTGTGACGAAACGGTAGAGCACCTTGCGAGAGTTGGGGTGGGGTCGAACCCAACACTGGGTGCACATCCACCTGCATTTATATGAAGATAGCAAAAGTGTAGTGACGTAAGTGGGAGGAGAGCATCGGTGTGGGATGATACAGCCAACTGGTTACTACTGTTTGTAGAGCGTCATGCAGGGGTAGAGGGGGGTGGCGTGAGTTCGAACACCTCATCAAGCGCCACACCACTACAGTACTTTCATATTTCAGTTCGAACCTCTTATGACCAGCCCCTGTTTGTTCGCATCTTAGTCATCAGACATGAAATAGCAAACCTCCTCTTTAATAAATAGGCTTTTAGTGGGTAGGCATATCCGCGACATATCTAACTGAATACTGTTCAGTGTTCTGTTACGTTGTCCCAGTACTTTTAAGCAGCTATCCACCGAAGTTTGCTCGTCTTCCTCTGAGAAGTTTGTTTGCCTACTGACAACAGATGGATAGGCGGTTATATTTTTGTTTCTCAACAGACGACTGAGAGACGACGTGAGATACGTCTAGTTTGACATCCCCAAGAAGAGCGTGTACTGATTTACTGTGCGCACGAACATTCTTATTCGTAAGATCGCAGTCATACATGTATACGGACACATTTTGATAAAACGATCGTAAGTATTTTCGTAAGAAAATTCTTACGAATATTTCGTATCGTACGAAGGCTCGTTCGTACGAATATTGATAAAACGGGTCCAACTCAAGACCAAAATTGAATGTTGATATGCGTGTCACAGGCACACTCATGACCAACTTTCTGGCTCATCGCAAGATTCCCCAGATCTGATCGATATTGGCTCCATGCTATAACCGATTATATATACGCCACTTTAACGTCTCATAATCATTATCATTCGCGACTTAATTAGCCAGCATGATGAAATTGCCAAGGGCTGTAGCATTTATCTTGATGTATCAGTATGTATGTAGTTGTGTATATTTTGCTTTCGAATATTACATGTATCATAATATATTTGCAAACAAAACTGTATCTGTTTTCTTCAGTATACGTTTTAATCAATAATATATATTGACATTTTAGTACTCAGTACATGTAATAACGCACGATATGGGATCTTTATATTTTCATTGACTGACTTTTAGGATACAAGAAATTAACAACACGATATTATGACTGATAAATAAAAGTATTTGGAAGTAATGACAAGTTATCTTTACACCTTTGATGTAAGTCAATTACTTAACACAAATGTGTGAAAATACACATGGATGACAAACAGTTGGTTGAAATGTATCACATTTCACACCTTGTATTGAGACATAATTTTTCAATAGAAAAATAATGAAATTGGTAAATGTAAATAAAATATTATATTATGTTATATTGGAATGTTAAGTACTAATACTACAATTCACATACTATTATACATATCTTTCACATAAAATATAATCAAGAAGTTTAAGTTTAAATCATGAAGAATAGGAATTGTAATACATTTTTTTCACAAATAAATTACCATACTTTAAAGTGCTATCGTCATGTTGGGGGGAAATAAAATTAGTCTTTAAGCAAACAACATTATATGAACAGAACAGAACAGACATTTTATTAATACTTGTACAATGTAAATCGTCCACAACACATACATGTTTATATACATTTTGTCAACGTGAAAGTTACTTACTAAGTGTTATTGAACAACAATAAAAATACATCGGAATAAGTCATATATTACACAATTTAGTTTGAAATAAATCGTCGGAGGTTGAACTAAGCATTTATTTTTCAACAGTTAATAAAGTATTCAGTATTATATGAGATGTTAATCCAATTATGACAACGAAGATGTTCAATTGCCTGTAAAAACAAATATCATCTATATAGTAATAAGTGACATGTACTTAAAACCGCATAACATTAAATGTTCGTAGCTTTAAATTCGACACGCTAGATGCATATAGGAGGTGATATTTCAAATCTAATTTATATGTGTATATACTTATGTGCTTAATCGACCTCATGGTTATTATTGTATCGTAAAATGTTGCTTAATATGGGCGCTTTCCCACACCTTACACTATTTGTCGGCACATCAACAACAATTAAAAATTTTACGATCTGTTCATGTCTAGCTGTTCTTTGTTACATAGTTATATTATTACGTTCATGTAATAAAATTCACCAGACCAATGCTTAACAACTTTAAAGATTAAAATCTGAAACAATTTTATGCATTTCATATAATACATATGTACTTCATAACCATCAACAAATTGCTTACTTATTGAAGAACGCACCCTCATAATGCATTTTAGATTTGTTTACAATAAACAACTGAATGTTGCAACTGTCATAAATTCTTGATCGCTTCAGTGAAATTTTTGATTATAGTATATACATTTTTAAGTATAAGTGTTTATTCATGAGAATGCAAAATTTCAAATCAGCTGAAAATTCGGCAAGGGGTCCAGGGGGCTGCTGAAGCTACTGGCTTTAAGCATCTAAGACGGTTTAAATTGTCTCAAAAACGGCCCTTGCGAGCCTCAAATCAATCCCCGGAAAATTCTCATGCATGATTATTACACGAGTACAGTAGAGCCACTCGTAACAAGTCTCTTAAGTCATGTATGTCATGTTTTATATTGTTGTTGTTTTATCTATAAACTAGAGACAAGTGCTAATCAGTTCATCTACTGTCTGCCATAGATGTAATCGAGTTTTACAAAATGTTATTTCACAATCTTTCTGAAAAACGGAATATGTATTGCAGAAATGTTATTTTTTTCAAAACCGTTTGCACAAGTTTGATATCTCAATCCGTTGTTGAGATATTAACGATTTCCCACAGTTCCCATGTATTTTCCCCATTACCCACGTTATCGACGATGAACCAGTAATACTAGGACATGATTGTTGGGAGTAGAATATAGATGTGTTGAAACAACAGTAGCTTACAGAAATCATTGGTCCATGCAGCAGTAGAAATTTAGAACACGACTAAGATTTTTTTTACTTAAGAAAATCTTAGGAAAGAAATATCTTAAGTAATATATTGAATATAACTTAAAGATAAAATATTTTTTATCCTTGCGTAAGGAAAAAATATGTCTTAAGGAAAAACTTAAGAAATATCTTAAGATGTATATTGAATACGGGCCCTGTTCTGTAAAATAAATAAGTTTAATTAGAGATACTTCACCGGTTAATAAGTTTTCAATGTAACTGTTATACACATTTTCCCATGCTTGTTAAATACCGGCTCAATCATGCATGAATGTTTTGGATGGTCACTTTCTGTCATGGAACTATTACTGCTAATCAAACAGTTATACACACGATACACACGTAATAACTGAGTGAAATGACAAACATGAGAACTGCCCACACCTGTCAGCAAGTATTCAAAATGTGCGACGTTTTTCCCAAATTTTACATGTGTTTACGTGTCAATAATTTTGAAGATTTATTATATTTGTAAATTTGTTGAAACAAAACTCTTGAATTTGTAATTCATGATGATAAAACATAAAATAATGTAATGATTAGTTGGGATAATGAATAAAATATGGACATACATTCAAAAGACCAATTAGCAATGCAAACTATCGGCTGGGAGCTGTGGCTTGCTCCTGTAATCTAGCTACTTGGAGGCCGGGGTCTGAGGACGGTTTGAAGACGGGAGTCCTACTGTCAGCCTCTATATGTAGATCGGGCGTCCGCACTAAGCCCGGCATCAATATGGGCCACTCGGGGGAGCCCAGGTGATCCAGGTTGTCTAAGGAGGCACGTACCGGCCCAGGGTGGTAACACAGCAGGCAAAAGTTTTCGTGTCCGGCAGTAGTGGGATAGCGTCTGTGAATATACAACTGATGGTAGCCCTTCCAATACAACTGGACTCGATCCTTTTTTTATTTTTTAAGACTTACTTTTGAATTTGAATATTGAAATACATGTTGTTATACTACTAGTTCATGGGTTTATCTTCATATTAATTGAAATGTATGTACATGTTTTTCAAAATATTTTTCAATTCTTTTTCACCACAAACCACACTGCATAAATGCTTATATTCAACCTACTGAACATCATTCACAAAAAGTGACGTCTTTAAATAATTAATCAAAGCGCTGAAAGCGCTTATGTTGTTCGGTATTGAACACTGGTTTAGTATTCAACACTTCCAGATTCACAGAAAGTACGAACCATTATTTCCATTGTTGAACCATTAAATGTAATTGCGCAATAAAGATTACTACCAGTATTGAGCACGTAAGGCAGGTTACACTTAGATGTTGAACTCTTTTTTACCGATTCGCTCACATTTTATTCTTGCGCCGCTTCCGGAAAAAAGGAGTTTTCGTAGTTAAGCGATGCGACTGTCGAAAATTGCCTTAGAACTAGTTGTTCTACCGAACAACTAAAAAGCAGGATTTGACAGTATAATCGGACGCTGATTATTCTATGATTAGGAAACAAAATATGGATGGATTCATTTCCAAATTTATCAGAGTAATAAACGATGAATTTTACTTAAAATATCATCAAATAAATGTCGCTGACTTTCAAGAAAGTTAAGAAATTTATTTGTGTGGGAGCTATCCCACACAATTCTATCGAACGAACTATTAACATTACGTGGTACATTTATATGGTCCTATGATGGAGAACATATCTCTCTATATATGTTCGTGGTGCCAGCCTTATGGAAATTTTATCACTTTCCGTTATAAATCGGAACATTAGATGAACATGTTCGCGCGTTGTTCTTAGATCTGTTACACTGATCGGTAATTAAAAAATAAAATCGGCGAATGGATGCTTTTTATTATGTCCCTTTAATAAAAAATATTGCTTAATTTTAATTTCTGAATAATTTTATCATAATTAAAATGTAACTTTAAATGTGGATTTAATATAGTATACTTACACGTTAAACAACAAAATGTAATGTCAAAATACAATAAACATCACGCTAACATTGTTTGTTCACCCATTTATATATAGACTAGTGCATCTGTATTCCAACCAACTCTGGTTTCACTACAATCACGCTTAAATCTTTCGCCTTTTACTAAAGATTTCCGTGCAGTGGAACAATCAATGAGTCTATAGACTTATTTCTTGAACCCGTCGAAAGACGGGTGACATATAGATTAAAAATATTATAGAAACGACCCAAAGTGTAGAAATCGCTTGCGTCATTTTTCTCATACCTGAAGTCAATAAGAAAATTGTATTTTTAGATTTACCGTTGGTTCTTTGAAGGGTATTGGGAGAGAAAAATAAGAAGATACAATTTGGACGACGACGTAGGCGTGTCAGTGGATAATTCTTCGATTTCTCCGGTATATTCGCACTAATGACACCCCAAGTGTTTGCCAAGACTCTGCTTTTACCCCCTCTGCTCTTTTTCCATGGGAAATATCAAACCAACCACCAATTCGGTATTTTACCGTTTCAGCAAAAAGGGGAGGAAACTCCAAGTGTGTTCGAAGTTTAATTAATGATTTATAGTGGCATATTGGTTGAGTGGTTGTGCGCAGGACTCCTGACCCGGAGGTCGTGAGTTCGAATCGAGACTTGGGTGACATTGTACTGCAAATTTCCCACAATCCCCGATTTAGAAGCGAATGTACTGGTTTATAACCCAGGAAGCGGTCATTGAGAGTAAATTATTGAAGTTGCAAGCTTCTTTCTGAATATGTTCTGTTCTGTTCTGTAAAATAAATAAGTTTAATTAGAGATACTTCACCGGTTAATAAGTTTTCAATGTAACTGTTATACACATTTTCCCATGCTTGTTAAATACCGGCTCAATCATGCATGAATGTTTTGGATGGTCACTTTCTGTCATGGAACTATTACTGCTAATCAAACAGTTATACACACGATACACACGTAATAACTGAGTGAAATGACAAACATGAGAACTGCCCACACCTGTCAGCAAGTATTCAAAATGTGCGACGTTTTTCCCAAAGTTTACATGTGTTTACGTGTCAATAATTTTGAAGATTTACTATATTTGTAAATTTGTTGAAACAAAACTCTTGAATTTGTAATTCATGATGATAAAACATAAAATAATGTAATAATTAGTTGGGATAATGAATAAAATATGGACATACATTCAAAAGACCAATTAGCAATGCAAACTATCGGCTGGGAGCTGTGGCTTGCTCCTGTAATCTAGCTACTTGGAGGCCGGGGTCTGAGGACGGTTTGAAGACGGGAGTCCTACTGTCAGCCTCTATATGTAGATCGGGCGTCCGCACTAAGCCCGGCATCAATATGGGCCACTCGGGGGAGCCCAGGTGATCCAGGTTGTCTAAGGAGGAACGTACCTGCCCAGGGTGGTAACACAGCAGGCAAAAGTTTCCGTGTCCGGCAGTAGTGGGATAGCGTCTGTGAATATACAACTGATGGTAGCCCGTCCAATACAACTGGACTCGATCCTTTTTTTATTTTTTAAGATTTACATTTGAATATTGAAATACATGTTGTTATACTACTAGTTCATGTGTTTATCTTCATATTAATTGAAATGTATGTACATATTTTTCAAAATATTTTTCAATTCTTTTTCACCACAAACCACACTGCATAAATGCTTATATTCAACCTACTGAACATCATTCACAAAAAGTGACGTCTTTAAATAATTAATCAAAGCGCTGAAAGCGCTTATGTTGTTCGGTATTGAACACTGGTTTAGTATTCAACACTTCCAGATTCACAGAAAGTACGAACCATTATTTCCATTGTTGAACCATTAAATGTAATTGCGCAGTAAAGATTACTACCAGTATTGAGCACGTAAGGCAGGTTACACTTAGATGTTGAACTATTTTTTACCGATTCACTCACATTTTATTCTTGCGCCGCTTCCGGAAAAAAGGAGTTTTCGTAGTTAAGCGATGCGAATGTCGAAAATTGCCTTAGAATTAGTTGTTCTACCGAACAACTAAAAAGCAGGATTTGACAGTATAATCGGACGCTGATTATTCTATGATTAGGAAACAAAATATGGATGGATTCATTTCCAAATTTATCAGAGTAATAAACGATGAATTTTACTTAAAATATCATCAAATAAATGTCGCTGACTTTCAAGAAAGTTAAGAAATTTATTTGTGTGGGAGCTATCGAACTATTAACATTACGTGGTACATTTATATGGTCCTATGATGGAGAACATATCTCTCTATATATGTTCGTGGTGCCAGCCTTATGGAAATTTTATCACTTTCCGTTATAAATCGGAACATTAGATGAACATGTTCGCGCGTTGTTCTTAGATCTGTTACACTGATCGGTAATTAAAAAATAAAATCGGCGAATGGATGCTTTTTATTATGTCCCTTTAATAAAAAATATTGCTTAATTTTAATTTCTGAATAATTTTATCATAATTAAAATGTAACTTTAAATGTGGATTTAATATAGTATACTTACACGTTAAACAACAAAATGTAATGTCAAAATACAATAAACATCACGCTAACATTGTTTGTTCACCCATTTATATATAGACTAGTGCATCTGTATTCCAACCAACTCTGGTTTCACTACAATCACGCTTAAATCTTTCGCCTTTTACTAAAGATTTCCGTGCAGTGGAACAATCAATGAGTCTATAGACTTATTTCTTGAACCCGTCGAAAGACGGGTGACATATAGATTAAAAATATTATAGAAACGACCCACAGTGAAGAAATCGCTTGCGTCATTTTTCTCATACCTGAAGTCAATAAGAAAATTGTATTTTTAGATTTACCGTTGGTTCTTTGAAGGGTATTGGGAGAGAAAAATAAGAAGATACAATTTGGACGACGACGTAGGCGTGTCAGTGGATAATTCTTCGATTTCTCCGGTATATTCGCACTAATGATACCCCAAGTGTTTGCCAAGACTCTGCTTTTACCCCCTCTGCTCTTTTTCCATGGGAAATATCAACCCAATCACCAATTCGGTATTTTACCGTTTCAGCAAAAAGGGGAGGAAACTCCAAGTGTGTTCGAAGTTTAATTAATGATTTATAGTGGCATATTGGTTGAGTGGTTGTGCGCAGGACTCCTGACCCGGAGGTCGTGAGTTCGAATCGAGCCTTGGGTGACATTGTACTGCAAATTTCCCACAATCCCCGATTTAGAAGCGAATGTACTGGTTTATAACCCAGGAAGCGGTCATTGAGAGTGAATTATTGAAGTTGCAAGCTTCTTTCTGAATATGTTCTGTTCTGTTCTGTAAAATAAATAAGTTTAATTAGAGATACTTCACCGGTTAATAAGTTTTCAATGTAACTGCTATACACATTTTCCCATGCTTGTTAAATACCGGCTCAATCATGCATGAATGTTTTGGATGGTCACTTTCTGTCATGGAACTATTACTGCTAATCAAACAGTTATACACACGATACACACGTAATAACTGAGTGAAATGACAAACATGAGAACTGCCCACACCTGTCAGCAAGTATTCAAAATGTGCGACGTTTTTCCCAAAGTTTACATGTGTTTACGTGTCAATAATTTTGAAGATTTATTATATTTGTAAATTTGTTGAAACAAAACTCTTGAATTTGTAATTCATGATGATAAAACATAAAATAATGTAATAATTAGTTGGGATAATGAATAAAATATGGACATACATTCAAAAGACCAATTAGCAATGCAAACTATCGGCTGGGAGCTGTGGCTTGCTCCTGTAATCTAGCTACTTGGAGGCCGGGGTCTGAGGACGGTTTGAAGACGGGAGTCCTACTGTCAGCCTCTATATGTAGATCGGGCGTCCGCACTAAGCCCGGCATCAATATGGGCCACTCGGGGGAGCCCAGGTGATCCAGGTTGTCTAAGGAGGAACGTACCGGCCCAGGGTGGTAACACAGCAGGCAAAAGTTTCCGTGTCCGGCAGTAGTGGGATAGCGTCTGTGAATATACAACTGATGGTAGCCCGTCCAATACAACTGGACTCGATCCTTTTTTTATTTTTTAAGACTTACTTTTGAATATTGAAATACATGTTGTTATACTACTAGTTCATGTGTTTATCTTCATATTAATTGAAATGTATGTACATATTTTTCAAAATATTTTTCAATTCTTTTTCACCACAAACCACACTGCATAAATGCTTATATTCAACCTACTGAACATCATTCACAAAAAGTGACGTCTTTAAATAATTAATCAAAGCGCTTAAAGCGCTTATGTTGTTCGGTATTGAACACTGGTTTAGTATTCAACACTTCCAGATTCACAGAAAGTACGAACCATTATTTCCATTGTTGAACCATTAAATGTAATTGCGCAGTAAAGATTACTACCAGTATTGAGCACGTAAGGCAGGTTACACTTAGATGTTGAACTATTTTTTACCGATTCACTCACATTTTATTCTTGCGCCGCTTCCGGAAAAAAGGAGTTTTCGTAGTTAAGCGATGCGACTGTCGAAAATTGCCTTAGAACTAGTTGTTCTACCGAACAACTAAAAAGCAGGATTTGACAGTATAATCGGACGCTGATTATTCTATGATTAGGAAACAAAATATGGATGGATTCATTTCCAAATTTATCAGAGTAATAAACGATGAATTTTACTTAAAATATCATCAAATAAATGTCGCTGACTTTCAAGAAAGTTAAGAAATTTATTTGTGTGGGAGCTATCCCACACAATTCTATCGAACGAACTATTAACATTACGTGGTACATTTATATGGTCCTATGATGGAGAACATATCTCTCTATATATGTTCGTGGTGCCAGCCTTATGGAAATTTTATCACTTTCCGTTATAAATCGGAACATTAGATGAACATGTTCGCGCGTTGTTCTTAGATCTGTTACACTGATCGGTAATTAAAAAATAAAATCGGCGAATGGATGCTTTTTATTATGTCCCTTTAATAAAAAATATTGCTTAATTTTAATTTCTGAATAATTTTATCATAATTAAAATGCAACTTTAAATGTGGATTTAATATAGTATACTTACACGTTAAACAACAAAATGTAATGTCAAAATACAATAAACATCACGCTAACATTGTTTGTTCACCCATTTATATATAGACTAGTGCATCTGTATTCCAACCAACTCTGGTTTCACTACAATCACGCTTAAATCTTTCGCCTTTTACTAAAGATTTCCGTGCAGTGGAACAATCAATGAGTCTATAGACTTATTTCTTGAACCCGTCGAAAGACGGGTGACATATAGATTAAAAATATTATAGAAACGACCCAAAGTGTAGAAATCGCTTGCGTCATTTTTCTCATACCTGAAGTCAATAAGAAAATTGTATTTTTAGATTTACCGTTGGTTCTTTGAAGGGTATTGGGAGAGAAAAATAAGAAGATACAATTTGGACGACGACGTAGGCGTGTCAGTGGATAATTCTTCGATTTCTCCGGTATATTCGCACTAATGATACCCCAAGTGTTTGCCAAGACTCTGCTTTTACCCCCTCTGCTCTTTTTCCATGGGAAATATCAAACCAACCACCAATTCGGTATTTTACCGTTTCAGCAAAAAGGGGAGGAAACTCCAAGTGTGTTCGAAGTTTAATTAATGATTTATAGTGGCATATTGGTTGAGAGGTTGTGCGCAGGACTCCTGACCCGGAGGTCGTGAGTTCGAATCGAGCCTTGGGTGACATTGTACTGCAAATTTCCCACAATCCCCGATTTAGAAGCGAATGTACTGGTTTATAACCCAGGAAGCGGTCATTGAGAGTAAATTATTGAAGTTGCAAGCTTCTTTCTGAATATGTTCTGTTCTGTTCTGTAAAATAAATAAGTTTAATTAGAGATACTTCACCGGTTAATAAGTTTTCAATGTAACTGCTATACACATTTTCCCATGCTTGTTAAATACCGGCTCAATCATGCATGAATGTTTTGGATGGTCACTTTCTGTCATGGAACTATTACTGCTAATCAAACAGTTATACACACGATACACACGTAATAACTGAGTGAAATGACAAACATGAGAACTGCCCACACCTGTCAGCAAGTATTCAAAATGTGCGACGTTTTTCCCAAAGTTTACATGTGTTTACGTGTCAATAATTTTGAAGATTTATTATATTTGTAAATTTGTTGAAACAAAACTCTTGAATTTGTAATTCATGATGATAAAACATAAAATAATGTAATAATTAGTTGGGATAATGAATAAAATATGGACATACATTCAAAAGACCAATTAGCAATGCAAACTATCGGCTGGGAGCTGTGGCTTGCTCCTGTAATCTAGCTACTTGGAGGCCGGGGTCTGAGGACGGTTTGAAGACGGGAGTCCTACTGTCAGCCTCTATATGTAGATCGGGCGTCCGCACTAAGCCCGGCATCAATATGGGCCACTCGGGGGAGCCCAGGTGATCCAGGTTGTCTAAGGAGGAACGTACCGGCCCAGGGTGGTAACACAGCAGGCAAAAGTTTCCGTGTCCGGCAGTAGTGGGATAGCGTCTGTGAATAAACAACTGATGGTAGCCCGTCCAATACAACTGGACTCGATCCTTTTTTTATTTTTTAAGACTTACATTTGAATATTGAAATACATGTTGTTATACTACTAGTTCATGTGTTTATCTTCATATTAATTGAAATGTATGTACATATTTTTCAAAATATTTTTCAATTCTTTTTCACCACAAACCACACTGCATAAATGCTTATATTCAACCTACTGAACATCATTCACAAAAAGTGACGTCTTTAAATAATTAATCAAAGCGCTGAAAGTGCTTATGTTGTTCGGTATTGAACACTGGTTTAGTATTCAACACTTCCAGATTCACAGAAAGTACGAACCATTATTTCCATTGTTGAACCATTAAATGTAATTGCGCAGTAAAGATTACTACCAGTAATGAGCACGTAAGGCAGGTTACACTTAGATGTTGAACTCTTTTTTACCGATTCACTCACATTTTATTCTTGCGCCGCTTCCGGAAAAAAGGAGTTTTCGTAGTTAAGCGATGCGACTGTCGAAAATTGCCTTAGAACTAGTTGTTCTACCGAACAACTAAAAAGCAGGATTTGACAGTATAATCGGACGCTGATTATTCTATGATTAGGAAACAAAATATGGATGGATTCATTTCCAAATTTATCAGAGTAATAAACGATGAATTTTACTTAAAATATCATCAAATAAATGTCGCTGACTTTCAAGAAAGTTAAGAAATTTATTTGTGTGGGAGCTATCCCACACAATTCTATCGAACGAACTATTAACATTACGTGGTACATTTATATGGTCCTATGATGGAGAACATATCTCTCTATATATGTTCGTGGTGCCAGCCTTATGGAAATTTTATCACTTTCCGTTATAAATCGGAACATTAGATGAACATGTTCGCGCGTTGTTCTTAGATCTGTTACACTGATCGGTAATTAAAAAATAAAATCGGCGAATGGATGCTTTTTATTATGTCCCTTTAATAAAAAATATTGCTTAATTTTAATTTCTGAATAATTTTATCATAATTAAAATGTAACTTTAAATGTGGATTTAATATAGTATACTTACACGTTAAACAACAAAATGTAATGTCAAAATACAATAAACATCACGCTAACATTGTTTGTTCACCCATTTATATATAGACTAGTGCATCTGTATTCCAACCAACTCTGGTTTCACTACAATCACGCTTAAATCTTTCGCCTTTTACTAAAGATTTCCGTGCAGTGGAACAATCAATGAGTCTATAGACTTATTTCTTGAACCCGTCGAAAGACGGGTGACATATAGATTAAAAATATTATAGAAACGACCCACAGTGAAGAAATCGCTTGCGTCATTTTTCTCATACCTGAAGTCAATAAGAAAATTGTATTTTTAGATTTACCGTTGGTTCTTTGAAGGGTATTGGGAGAGAAAAATAAGAAGATACAATTTGGACGACGACGTAGGCGTGTCAGTGGATAATTCTTCGATTTCTCCGGTATATTCGCACTAATGACACCCCAAGTGTTTGCCAAGACTCTGCTTTTACCCCCTCTGCTCTTTTTCCATGGGAAATATCAAACCAACCACCAATTCGGTATTTTACCGTTTCAGCAAAAAGGGGAGGAAACTCCAAGTGTGTTCGAAGTTTAATTAATGATTTATAGTGGCATATTGGTTGAGTGGTTGTGCGCAGGACTCCTGACCCGGAGGTCGTGAGTTCGAATCGAGACTTGGGTGACATTGTACTGCAAATTTCCCACAATCCCCGATTTAGAAGCGAATGTACTGGTTTATAACCCAGGAAGCGGTCATTGAGAGTGAATTATTGAAGTTGCAAGCTTCTTTCTGAATATGTTCTGTTCTGTTCTGTAAAATAAATAAGTTTAATTAGAGATACTTCACCGGTTAATAAGTTTTCAATGTAACTGTTATACACATTTTCCCATGCTTGTTAAATACCGGCTCAATCATGCATGAATGTTTTGGATGGTCACTTTCTGTCATGGAACTATTACTCCTAATCAAACAGTTATACACACGATACACACGTAATAACTGAGTGAAATGACAAACATGAGAACTGCCCACACCTGTCAGCAAGTATTCAAAATGTGCGACGTTTTTCCCAAAGTTTACATGTGTTTACGTGTCAATAATTTTGAAGATTTACTATATTTGTAAATTTGTTGAAACAAAACTCTTGAATTTGTAATTCATGATGATAAAACATAAAATAATGTAATAATTAGTTGGGATAATGAATAAAATATGGACATACATTCAAAAGACCAATTAGCAATGCAAACTATCGGCTGGGAGCTGTGGCTTGCTCCTGTAATCTAGCTACTTGGAGGCCGGGGTCTGAGGACGGTTTGAAGACGGGAGTCCTACTGTCAGCCTCTATATGTAGATCGGGCGTCCGCACTAAGCCCGGCATCAATATGGGCCACTCGGGGGAGCCCAGGTGATCCAGGTTGTCTAAGGAGGAACGTACCTGCCCAGGGTGGTAACACAGCAGGCAAAAGTTTCCGTGTCCGGCAGTAGTGGGATAGCGTCTGTGAATATACAACTGATGGTAGCCCGTCCAATACAACTGGACTCGATCCTTTTTTTATTTTTTAAGATTTACATTTGAATATTGAAATACATGTTGTTATACTACTAGTTCATGTGTTTATCTTCATATTAATTGAAATGTATGTACATATTTTTCAAAATATTTTTCAATTCTTTTTCACCACAAACCACACTGCATAAATGCTTATATTCAACCTACTGAACATCATTCACAAAAAGTGACGTCTTTAAATAATTAATCAAAGCGCTGAAAGCGCTTATGTTGTTCGGTATTGAACACTGGTTTAGTATTCAACACTTCCAGATTCACAGAAAGTACGAACCATTATTTCCATTGTTGAACCATTAAATGTAATTGCGCAGTAAAGATTACTACCAGTATTGAGCACGTAAGGCAGGTTACACTTAGATGTTGAACTATTTTTTACCGATTCACTCACATTTTATTCTTGCGCCGCTTCCGGAAAAAAGGAGTTTTCGTAGTTAAGCGATGCGAATGTCGAAAATTGCCTTAGAATTAGTTGTTCTACCGAACAACTAAAAAGCAGGATTTGACAGTATAATCGGACGCTGATTATTCTATGATTAGGAAACAAAATATGGATGGATTCATTTCCAAATTTATCAGAGTAATAAACGATGAATTTTACTTAAAATATCATCAAATAAATGTCGCTGACTTTCAAGAAAGTTAAGAAATTTATTTGTGTGGGAGCTATCCCACACAATTCTATCGAACGAACTATTAACATTACGTGGTACATTTATATGGTCCTATGATGGAGAACATATCTCTCTATATATGTTCGTGGTGCCAGCCTTATGGAAATTTTATCACTTTCCGTTATAAATCGGAACATTAGATGAACATGTTCGCGCGTTGTTCTTAGATCTGTTACACTGATCGGTAATTAAAAAATAAAATCGGCGAATGGATGCTTTTTATTATGTCCCTTTAATAAAAAATATTGCTTAATTTTAATTTCTGAATAATTTTATCATAATTAAAATGTAACTTTAAATGTGGATTTAATATAGTATACTTACACGTTAAACAACAAAATGTAATGTCAAAATACAATAAACATCACGCTAACATTGTTTGTTCACCCATTTATATATAGACTAGTGCATCTGTATTCCAACCAACTCTGGTTTCACTACAATCACGCTTAAATCTTTCGCCTTTTACTAAAGATTTCCGTGCAGTGGAACAATCAATGAGTCTATAGACTTATTTCTTGAACCCGTCGAAAGACGGGTGACATATAGATTAAAAATATTATAGAAACGACCCACAGTGAAGAAATCGCTTGCGTCATTTTTCTCATACCTGAAGTCAATAAGAAAATTGTATTTTTAGATTTACCGTTGGTTCTTTGAAGGGTATTGGGAGAGAAAAATAAGAAGATACAATTTGGACGACGACGTAGGCGTGTCAGTGCATAATTCTTCGATTTCTCCGGTATATTCGCACTAATGAAACCCCAAGTGTTTGCCAAGACTCTGCTTGTACCCCCTCTGCTCTTTTTCCATGGGAAATATCAACCCAATCACCAATTCGGTTTTTTACCGTTTCAGCAAAAAGGGGAGGAAACTCCAAGTGTGTTCGAAGTTTAATTAATGATTTATAGTGGCATATTGGTTGAGTGGTTGTGCGCAGGACTCCTGACCCGGAGGTCGTGAGTTCGAATCGAGCCTTGGGTGACATTGTACTGCAAATTTCCCACAATCCCCGATTTAGAAGCGAATGTACTGGTTTATAACCCAGGAAGCGGTCATTGAGAGTGAATTATTGAAGTTGCAAGCTTCTTTCTGAATATGTTCTGTTCTGTTCTGTAAAATAAATAAGTTTAATTAGAGATACTTCACCGGTTAATAAGTTTTCAATGTAACTGTTATACACATTTTCCCATGCTTGTTAAATACCGGCTCAATCATGCATGAATGTTTTGGATGGTCACTTTCTGTCATGGAACTATTACTGCTAATCAAACAGTTATACACACGATACACACGTAATAACTGAGTGAAATGACAAACATGAGAACTGCCCACACCTGTCAGCAAGTATTCAAAATGTGCGACGTTTTTCCCAAAGTTTACATGTGTTTACGTGTCAATAATTTTGAAGATTTATTATATTTGTAAATTTGTTGAAACAAAACTCTTGAATTTGTAATTCATGATGATAAAACATAAAATAATGTAATAATTAGTTGGGATAATGAATAAAATATGGACATACATTCAAAAGACCAATTAGCAATGCAAACTATCTGCTGGGAGCTGTGGCTTGCTCCTGTAATCTAGCTACTTGGAGGCCGGGGTCTGAGGACGGTTTGAAGACGGGAGTCCTACTGTCAGCCTCTATATGTAGATCGGGCGTCCGCACTAAGCCCGGCATCAATATGGGCCACTCGGGGGAGCCCAGGTGATCCAGGTTGTCTAAGGAGGAACGTACCGGCCCAGGGTGGTAACACAGCAGGCAAAAGTTTCCGTGTCCGGCAGTAGTGGGATAGCGTCTGTGAATATACAACTGATGGTAGCCCGTCCAATACAACTGGACTCGATCCTTTTTTTATTTTTTAAGACTTACTTTTGAATATTGAAATACATGTTGTTATACTACTAGTTCATGTGTTTATCTTCATATTAATTGAAATGTATGTACATATTTTTCAAAATATTTTTCAATTCTTTTTCACCACAAACCACACTGCATAAATGCTTATATTCAACCTACTGAACATCATTCACAAAAAGTGACGTCTTTAAATAATTAATCAAAGCGCTGAAAGCGCTTATGTTGTTCGGTATTGAACACTGGTTTAGTATTCAACACTTCCAGATTCACAGAAAGTACGAACCATTATTTCCATTGTTGAACCATTAAATGTAATTGCGCAGTAAAGATTACTACCAGTATTGAGCACGTAAGGCAGGTTACACTTAGAGGTTGAACTCTTTTTTACCGATTCACTCACATTTTATTCTTGCGCCGCTTCCGGAAAAAAGGAGTTTTCGTAGTTAAGCGATGCGAATGTCGAAAATTGCCTTAGAAGTAGTTGTTCTACCGAACAACTAAAAAGCAGGATTTGACAGTATAATCGGACGCTGATTATTCTATGATTAGGAAACAAAATATGGATGGATTCATTTCCAAATTTATCAGAGTAATAAACGATGAATTTTACTTAAAATATCATCAAATAAATGTCGCTGACTTTCAAGAAAGTTAAGAAATTTATTTGTGTGGGAGCTATCCCACACAATTCTATCGAACGAACTATTAACATTACGTGGTACATTTATATGGTCCTATGATGGAGAACATATCTCTCTATATATGTTCGTGGTGCCAGCCTTATGGAAATTTTATCACTTTCCGTTATAAATCGGAACATTAGATGAACATGTTCGCGCGTTGTTCTTAGATCTGTTACACTGATCGGTAATTAAAAAATAAAATCGGCGAATGGATGCTTTTTATTATGTCCCTTTAATAAAAAATATTGCTTAATTTTAATTTCTGAATAATTTTATCATAATTAAAATGTAACTTTAAATGTGGATTTAATATAGTATACTTACACGTTAAACAACAAAATGTAATGTCAAAATACAATAAACATCACGCTAACATTGTTTGTTCACCCATTTATATATAGACTAGTGCATCTGTATTCCAACCAACTCTGGTTTCACTACAATCACGCTTAAATCTTTCGCCTTTTACTAAAGATTTCCGTGCAGTGGAACAATCAATGAGTCTATAGACTTATTTCTTGAACCCGTCGAAAGACGGGTGACATATAGATTAAAAATATTATAGAAACGACCCACAGTGAAGAAATCGCTTGCGTCATTTTTCTCATACCTGAAGTCAATAAGAAAATTGTATTTTTAGATTTACCGTTGGTTCTTTGAAGGGTATTGGGAGAGAAAAATAAGAAGATACAATTTGGACGACGACGTAGGCGTGTCAGTGCATAATTCTTCGATTTCTCCGGTATATTCGCACTAATGAAACCCCAAGTGTTTGCCAAGACTCTGCTTGTACCCCCTCTGCTCTTTTTCCATGGGAAATATCAACCCAATCACCAATTCGGTTTTTTACCGTTTCAGCAAAAAGGGGAGGAAACTCCAAGTGTGTTCGAAGTTTAATTAATGATTTATAGTGGCATATTGGTTGAGTGGTTGTGCGCAGGACTCCTGACCCGTAGGTCGTGAGTTCGAATCGAGCCTTGGGTGACATTGTACTGCAAATTTCCCACAATCCCCGATTTAGAAGCGAATGTACTGGTTTATAACCCAGGAAGCGGTCATTGAGAGTGAATTATTGAAGTTGCAAGCTTCTTTCTGAATATGTTCTGTTCTGTTCTGTAAAATAAATAAGTTTAATTAGAGATACTTCACCGGTTAATAAGTTTTCAATGTAACTGTTATACACATTTTCCCATGCTTGTTAAATACCGGCTCAATCATGCATGAATGTTTTGGATGGTCACTTTCTGTCATGGAACTATTACTGCTAATCAAACAGTTATACACACGATACACACGTAATAACTGAGTGAAATGACAAACATGAGAACTGCCCACACCTGTCAGCAAGTATTCAAAATGTGCGACGTTTTTCCCAAAGTTTACATGTGTTTACGTGTCAATAATTTTGAAGATTTATTATATTTGTAAATTTGTTGAAACAAAACTCTTGAATTTGTAATTCATGATGATAAAACATAAAATAATGTAATAATTAGTTGGGATAATGAATAAAATATGGACATACATTCAAAAGACCAATTAGCAATGCAAACTATCTGCTGGGAGCTGTGGCTTGCTCCTGTAATCTAGCTACTTGGAGGCCGGGGTCTGAGGACGGTTTGAAGACGGGAGTCCTACTGTCAGCCTCTATATGTAGATCGGGCGTCCGCACTAAGCCCGGCATCAATATGGGCCACTCGGGGGAGCCCAGGTGATCCAGGTTGTCTAAGGAGGAACGTACCGGCCCAGGGTGGTAACACAGCAGGCAAAAGTTTCCGTGTCCGGCAGTAGTGGGATAGCGTCTGTGAATATACAACTGATGGTAGCCCGTCCAATACAACTGGACTCGATCCTTTTTTTATTTTTTAAGACTTACTTTTGAATATTGAAATACATGTTGTTATACTACTAGTTCATGTGTTTATCTTCATATTAATTGAAATGTATGTACATATTTTTCAAAATATTTTTCAATTCTTTTTCACCACAAACCACACTGCATAAATGCTTATATTCAACCTACTGAACATCATTCACAAAAAGTGACGTCTTTAAATAATTAATCAAAGCGCTGAAAGCGCTTATGTTGTTCGGTATTGAACACTGGTTTAGTATTCAACACTTCCAGATTCACAGAAAGTACGAACCATTATTTCCATTGTTGAACCATTAAATGTAATTGCGCAGTAAAGATTACTACCAGTATTGAGCACGTAAGGCAGGTTACACTTAGAGGTTGAACTCTTTTTTACCGATTCACTCACATTTTATTCTTGCGCCGCTTCCGGAAAAAAGGAGTTTTCGTAGTTAAGCGATGCGAATGTCGAAAATTGCCTTAGAATTAGTTGTTCTACCGAACAACTAAAAAGCAGGATTTGACAGTATAATCGGACGCTGATTATTCTATGATTAGGAAACAAAATATGGATGGATTCATTTCCAAATTTATCAGAGTAATAAACGATGAATTTTACTTAAAATATCATCAAATAAATGTCGCTGACTTTCAAGAAAGTTAAGAAATTTATTTGTGTGGGAGCTATCCCACACAATTCTATCGAACGAACTATTAACATTACGTGGTACATTTATATGGTCCTATGATGGAGAACATATCTCTCTATATATGTTCGTGGTGCCAGCCTTATGGAAATTTTATCACTTTCCGTTATAAATCGGAACATTAGATGAACATGTTCGCGCGTTGTTCTTAGATCTGTTACACTGATCGGTAATTAAAAAATAAAATCGGCGAATGGATGCTTTTTATTATGTCCCTTTAATAAAAAATATTGCTTAATTTTAATTTCTGAATAATTTTATCATAATTAAAATGTAACTTTAAATGTGGATTTAATATAGTATACTTACACGTTAAACAACAAAATGTAATGTCAAAATACAATAAACATCACGCTAACATTGTTTGTTCACCCATTTATATATAGACTAGTGCATCTGTATTCCAACCAACTCTGGTTTCACTACAATCACGCTTAAATCTTTCGCCTTTTACTAAAGATTTCCGTGCAGTGGAACAATCAATGAGTCTATAGACTTATTTCTTGAACCCGTCGAAAGACGGGTGACATATAGATTAAAAATATTATAGAAACGACCCACAGTGAAGAAATCGCTTGCGTCATTTTTCTCATATCTGAAGTCAATAAGAAAATTGTATTTTTAGATTTACCGTTGGTTCTTTGAAGGGTATTGGGAGAGAAAAATAAGAAGATACAATTTGGACGACGACGTAGGCGTGTCAGTGGATAATTCTTCGATTTCTCCGGTATATTCGCACTAATGATACCCCAAGTGTTTGCCAAGACTCTGCTTTTACCCCCTCTGCTCTTTTTCCATGGGAAATATCAACCCAACCACCAATTCGGTATTTTACCGTTTCAGCAAAAAGGGGAGGAAACTCCAAGTGTGTTCGAAGTTTAATTAATGATTTATAGTGGCATATTAGTTGAGTGGTTGTGCGCAGGACTCCTGACCCGGAGGTCGTGAGTTCGAATCGAGCCTTGGGTGACATTGTACTGCAAATTTCCCACAATCCCCGATTTAGAAGCGAATGTACTGGTTTATAACCCAGGAAGCGGTCATTGAGAGTGAATTATTGAAGTTGCAAGCTTCTTTCTGAATATGTTCTGTTCTGGGCCCGTATTCAATATACATCTTAAGTTGAAAATTTATCTTAAATCCTAAGATTTCCATTAAATTTAAGATTTTTCTTGCATTTCTTCCTTAGATTTCAAGAAAAATCTTAAGTGGTATTCACAAAGCATATTATCTTAAGATATTGTTTATTTTTCTCCTTAACTGTAAGGTACCTCTTAGCAGTCTTAACTTTTATCTTAAATATAAGGAAAATGCTAGTATTTTCGATATCTACAATCTGCTGCTTGTATTTTGTTTAAAAGAAGTTCCAGCATATACAATGACTGTTATGTTATCGTTCTACGTATACTTCCATTGATGCCCTAGTATAACATTTGTCAGGGGCGACTATTCTTGCTCGATCTACCTGATAAACCCTTGTCAGTATTTAGGAAGCGCGGTTGGAAGATTGATTTTGTGACTAAAATGCTTATTTCATTGTAATAAATTAAATATTTCTCAATGAATGTGATTGAAATGGTATGACATACATGTTTTGATCGGAATAGACTTTCACTGTTTGGAGACGATCATTCAACAACGACCAATGGATGTCATATTTCCACGAAATTGTCTGGCATTACTGGGGGGGATACATTAATAATTATATATTGTTATCTTATAAAGATATTGCTAAGCCTAATTTTAAACTGTTACGACATGAAATTGATGACTTTATATATCAAGACAGATTAATTATGAACACTTATAAACCATTAGAATTACTGTGGTTATGACTGTAAGCAGCATTTCACATTTCTTTAATAATAGTCTGCATCATTAACATCACCAGCTGAATGACATCCTCAATGATATTTGACTTACAATTAAGTATTAAATCCTCAATAAATTAGATCTTCAAGATCGTGAAAATTCAAGAAAATAATAAACTATTTAAGCAAGTTTTCATCCTTCTGAGCATAGAATACCACTCAATATACTGTTTCTTAAGCTGTGTAGTGGAGTGTGACGAAACGGTAGAGCACCTTGCGAGAGTTGGGGTGGGGTCGAACCCAACACTGGGTGCACATCCACCTGCATTTATATGAAGATAGCAAAAGTGTAGTGACGTAAGTGGGAGGAGAGCATCGGTGTGGGATGATACAGCCAACTGGTTACTACTGTTTGTAGAGCGTCATGCAGGGGTAGAGGGGGGTGGCGTGAGTTCGAACACCTCATCAAGCGCCACACCACTACAGTACTTTCATATTTCAGTTCGAACCTCTTATGACCAGCCCCTGTTTGTTCGCATCTTAGTCATCAGACATGAAATAGCAAACCTCCTCTTTAATAAATAGGCTTTTAGTGGGTAGGCATATCCGCGACATATCTAACTGAATACTGTTCAGTGTTCTGTTACGTTGTCCCAGTACTTTTAAGCAGCTATCCACCGAAGTTTGCTCGTCTTCCTCTGAGAAGTTTGTTTGCCTACTGACAACAGATGGATAGGCGGTTATATTTTTGTTTCTCAACAGACGACTGAGAGACGACGTGAGATACGTCTAGTTTGACATCCCCAAGAAGAGCGTGTACTGATTTACTGTGCGCACGAACATTCTTATTCGTAAGATCGCAGTCATACATGTATACGGACACATTTTGATAAAACGATCGTAAGTATTTTCGTAAGAAAATTCTTACGAATATTTCGTATCGTACGAAGGCTCGTTCGTACGAATATTGATAAAACGGGTCCAACTCAAGACCAAAATTGAATGTTGATATGCGTGTCACAGGCACACTCATGACCAACTTTCTGGCTCATCGCAAGATTCCCCAGATCTGATCGATATTGGCTCCATGCTATAACCGATTATATATACGCCACTTTAACGTCTCATAATCATTATCATTCGCGACTTAATTAGCCAGCATGATGAAATTGCCAAGGGCTGTAGCATTTATCTTGATGTATCAGTATGTATGTAGTTGTGTATATTTTGCTTTCGAATATTACATGTATCATAATATATTTGCAAACAAAACTGTATCTGTTTTCTTCAGTATACGTTTTAATCAATAATATATATTGACATTTTAGTACTCAGTACATGTAATAACGCACGATATGGGATCTTTATATTTTCATTGACTGACTTTTAGGATACAAGAAATTAACAACACGATATTATGACTGATAAATAAAAGTATTTGGAAGTAATGACAAGTTATCTTTACACCTTTGATGTAAGTCAATTACTTAACACAAATGTGTGAAAATACACATGGATGACAAACAGTTGGTTGAAATGTATCACATTTCACACCTTGTATTGAGACATAATTTTTCAATAGAAAAATAATGAAATTGGTAAATGTAAATAAAATATTATATTATGTTATATTGGAATGTTAAGTACTAATACTACAATTCACATACTATTATACATATCTTTCACATAAAATATAATCAAGAAGTTTAAGTTTAAATCATGAAGAATAGGAATTGTAATACATTTTTTTCACAAATAAATTACCATACTTTAAAGTGCTATCGTCATGTTGGGGGGAAATAAAATTAGTCTTTAAGCAAACAACATTATATGAACAGAACAGAACAGACATTTTATTAATACTTGTACAATGTAAATCGTCCACAACACATACATGTTTATATACATTTTGTCAACGTGAAAGTTACTTACTAAGTGTTATTGAACAACAATAAAAATACATCGGAATAAGTCATATATTACACAATTTAGTTTGAAATAAATCGTCGGAGGTTGAACTAAGCATTTATTTTTCAACAGTTAATAAAGTATTCAGTATTATATGAGATGTTAATCCAATTATGACAACGAAGATGTTCAATTGCCTGTAAAAACAAATATCATCTATATAGTAATAAGTGACATGTACTTAAAACCGCATAACATTAAATGTTCGTAGCTTTAAATTCGACACGCTAGATGCATATAGGAGGTGATATTTCAAATCTAATTTATATGTGTATATACTTATGTGCTTAATCGACCTCATGGTTATTATTGTATCGTAAAATGTTGCTTAATATGGGCGCTTTCCCACACCTTACACTATTTGTCGGCACATCAACAACAATTAAAAATTTTACGATCTGTTCATGTCTAGCTGTTCTTTGTTACATAGTTATATTATTACGTTCATGTAATAAAATTCACCAGACCAATGCTTAACAACTTTAAAGATTAAAATCTGAAACAATTTTATGCATTTCATATAATACATATGTACTTCATAACCATCAACAAATTGCTTACTTATTGAAGAACGCACCCTCATAATGCATTTTAGATTTGTTTACAATAAACAACTGAATGTTGCAACTGTCATAAATTCTTGATCGCTTCAGTGAAATTTTTGATTATAGTATATACATTTTTAAGTATAAGTGTTTATTCATGAGAATGCAAAATTTCAAATCAGCTGAAAATTCGGCAAGGGGTCCAGGGGGCTGCTGAAGCTACTGGCTTTAAGCATCTAAGACGGTTTAAATTGTCTCAAAAACGGCCCTTGCGAGCCTCAAATCAATCCCCGGAAAATTCTCATGCATGATTATTACACGAGTACAGTAGAGCCACTCGTAACAAGTCTCTTAAGTCATGTATGTCATGTTTTATATTGTTGTTGTTTTATCTATAAACTAGAGACAAGTGCTAATCAGTTCATCTACTGTCTGCCATAGATGTAATCGAGTTTTACAAAATGTTATTTCACAATCTTTCTGAAAAACGGAATATGTATTGCAGAAATGTTATTTTTTTCAAAACCGTTTGCACAAGTTTGATATCTCAATCCGTTGTTGAGATATTAACGATTTCCCACAGTTCCCATGTATTTTCCCCATTACCCACGTTATCGACGATGAACCAGTAATACTAGGACATGATTGTTGGGAGTAGAATATAGATGTGTTGAAACAACAGTAGCTTACAGAAATCATTGGTCCATGCAGCAGTAGAAATTTAGAACACGACTAAGATTTTTTTTACTTAAGAAAATCTTAGGAAAGAAATATCTTAAGTAATATATTGAATATAACTTAAAGATAAAATATTTTTTATCCTTGCGTAAGGAAAAAATATGTCTTAAGGAAAAACTTAAGAAATATCTTAAGATGTATATTGAATACGGGCCCTGTTCTGTAAAATAAATAAGTTTAATTAGAGATACTTCACCGGTTAATAAGTTTTCAATGTAACTGTTATACACATTTTCCCATGCTTGTTAAATACCGGCTCAATCATGCATGAATGTTTTGGATGGTCACTTTCTGTCATGGAACTATTACTGCTAATCAAACAGTTATACACACGATACACACGTAATAACTGAGTGAAATGACAAACATGAGAACTGCCCACACCTGTCAGCAAGTATTCAAAATGTGCGACGTTTTTCCCAAATTTTACATGTGTTTACGTGTCAATAATTTTGAAGATTTATTATATTTGTAAATTTGTTGAAACAAAACTCTTGAATTTGTAATTCATGATGATAAAACATAAAATAATGTAATGATTAGTTGGGATAATGAATAAAATATGGACATACATTCAAAAGACCAATTAGCAATGCAAACTATCGGCTGGGAGCTGTGGCTTGCTCCTGTAATCTAGCTACTTGGAGGCCGGGGTCTGAGGACGGTTTGAAGACGGGAGTCCTACTGTCAGCCTCTATATGTAGATCGGGCGTCCGCACTAAGCCCGGCATCAATATGGGCCACTCGGGGGAGCCCAGGTGATCCAGGTTGTCTAAGGAGGAACGTACCGGCCCAGGGTGGTAACACAGCAGGCAAAAGTTTCCGTGTCCGGCAGTAGTTGGATAGCGTCTGTGAATATACAACTGATGGTAGCCCGTCCAATACAACTGGACTCGATCCTTTTTTTATTTTTTAAGACTTACTTTTGAATATTGAAATACATGTTGTTATACTACTAGTTCATGTGTTTATCTTCATATTAATTGAAATGTATGTACATATTTTTCAAAATATTTTTCAATTCTTTTTCACCACAAACCACACTGCATAAATGCTTATATTCAACCTACTGAACATCATTCACAAAAAGTGACGTCTTTAAATAATTAATCAAAGCGCTTAAAGCGCTTATGTTGTTCGGTATTGAACACTGGTTTAGTATTCAACACTTCCAGATTCACAGAAAGTACGAACCATTATTTCCATTGTTGAACCATTAAATGTAATTGCGCAGTAAAGATTACTACCAGTATTGAGCACGTAAGGCAGGTTACACTTAGATGTTGAACTATTTTTTACCGATTCACTCACATTTTATTCTTGCGCCGCTTCCGGAAAAAAGGAGTTTTCGTAGTTAAGCGATGCGACTGTCGAAAATTGCCTTAGAACTAGTTGTTCTACCGAACAACTAAAAAGCAGGATTTGACAGTATAATCGGACGCTGATTATTCTATGATTAGGAAACAAAATATGGATGGATTCATTTCCAAATTTATCAGAGTAATAAACGATGAATTTTACTTAAAATATCATCAAATAAATGTCGCTGACTTTCAAGAAAGTTAAGAAATTTATTTGTGTGGGAGCTATCCCACACAATTCTATCGAACGAACTATTAACATTACGTGGTACATTTATATGGTCCTATGATGGAGAACATATCTCTCTATATATGTTCGTGGTGCCAGCCTTATGGAAATTTTATCACTTTCCGTTATAAATCGGAACATTAGATGAACATGTTCGCGCGTTGTTCTTAGATCTGTTACACTGATCGGTAATTAAAAAATAAAATCGGCGAATGGATGCTTTTTATTATGTCCCTTTAATAAAAAATATTGCTTAATTTTAATTTCTGAATAATTTTATCATAATTAAAATGTAACTTTAAATGTGGATTTAATATAGTATACTTACACGTTAAACAACAAAATGTAATGTCAAAATACAATAAACATCACGCTAACATTGTTTGTTCACCCATTTATATATAGACTAGTGCATCTGTATTCCAACCAACTCTGGTTTCACTACAATCACGCTTAAATCTTTCGCCTTTTACTAAAGATTTCCGTGCAGTGGAACAATCAATGAGTCTATAGACTTATTTCTTGAACCCGTCGAAAGACGGGTGACATATAGATTAAAAATATTATAGAAACGACCCACAGTGAAGAAATCGCTTGCGTCATTTTTCTCATATCTGAAGTCAATAAGAAAATTGTATTTTTAGATTTACCGTTGGTTCTTTGAAGGGTATTGGGAGAGAAAAATAAGAAGATACAATTTGGACGACGACGTAGGCGTGTCAGTGGATAATTCTTCGATTTCTCCGGTATATTCGCACTAATGATACCCCAAGTGTTTGCCAAGACTCTGCTTTTACCCCCTCTGCTCTTTTTCCATGGGAAATATCAACCCAACCACCAATTCGGTATTTTACCGTTTCAGCAAAAAGGGGAGGAAACTCCAAGTGTGTTCGAAGTTTAATTAATGATTTATAGTGGCATATTAGTTGAGTGGTTGTGCGCAGGACTCCTGACCCGGAGGTCGTGAGTTCGAATCGAGCCTTGGGTGACATTGTACTGCAAATTTCCCACAATCCCCGATTTAGAAGCGAATGTACTGGTTTATAACCCAGGAAGCGGTCATTGAGAGTGAATTATTGAAGTTGCAAGCTTCTTTCTGAATATGTTCTGTTCTGGGCCCGTATTCAATATACATCTTAAGTTGAAAATTTATCTTAAATCCTAAGATTTCCATTAAATTTAAGATTTTTCTTGCATTTCTTCCTTAGATTTCAAGAAAAATCTTAAGTGGTATTCACAAAGCATATTATCTTAAGATATTGTTTATTTTTCTCCTTAACTGTAAGGTACCTCTTAGCAGTCTTAACTTTTATCTTAAATATAAGGAAAATGCTAGTATTTTCGATATCTACAATCTGCTGCTTGTATTTTGTTTAAAAGAAGTTCCAGCATATACAATGACTGTTATGTTATCGTTCTACGTATACTTCCATTGATGCCCTAGTATAACATTTGTCAGGGGCGACTATTCTTGCTCGATCTACCTGATAAACCCTTGTCAGTATTTAGGAAGCGCGGTTGGAAGATTGATTTTGTGACTAAAATGCTTATTTCATTGTAATAAATTAAATATTTCTCAATGAATGTGATTGAAATGGTATGACATACATGTTTTGATCGGAATAGACTTTCACTGTTTGGAGACGATCATTCAACAACGACCAATGGATGTCATATTTCCACGAAATTGTCTGGCATTACTGGGGGGGATACATTAATAATTATATATTGTTATCTTATAAAGATATTGCTAAGCCTAATTTTAAACTGTTACGACATGAAATTGATGACTTTATATATCAAGACAGATTAATTATGAACACTTATAAACCATTAGAATTACTGTGGTTATGACTGTAAGCAGCATTTCACATTTCTTTAATAATAGTCTGCATCATTAACATCACCAGCTGAATGACATCCTCAATGATATTTGACTTACAATTAAGTATTAAATCCTCAATAAATTAGATCTTCAAGATCGTGAAAATTCAAGAAAATAATAAACTATTTAAGCAAGTTTTCATCCTTCTGAGCATAGAATACCACTCAATATACTGTTTCTTAAGCTGTGTAGTGGAGTGTGACGAAACGGTAGAGCACCTTGCGAGAGTTGGGGTGGGGTCGAACCCAACACTGGGTGCACATCCACCTGCATTTATATGAAGATAGCAAAAGTGTAGTGACGTAAGTGGGAGGAGAGCATCGGTGTGGGATGATACAGCCAACTGGTTACTACTGTTTGTAGAGCGTCATGCAGGGGTAGAGGGGGGTGGCGTGAGTTCGAACACCTCATCAAGCGCCACACCACTACAGTACTTTCATATTTCAGTTCGAACCTCTTATGACCAGCCCCTGTTTGTTCGCATCTTAGTCATCAGACATGAAATAGCAAACCTCCTCTTTAATAAATAGGCTTTTAGTGGGTAGGCATATCCGCGACATATCTAACTGAATACTGTTCAGTGTTCTGTTACGTTGTCCCAGTACTTTTAAGCAGCTATCCACCGAAGTTTGCTCGTCTTCCTCTGAGAAGTTTGTTTGCCTACTGACAACAGATGGATAGGCGGTTATATTTTTGTTTCTCAACAGACGACTGAGAGACGACGTGAGATACGTCTAGTTTGACATCCCCAAGAAGAGCGTGTACTGATTTACTGTGCGCACGAACATTCTTATTCGTAAGATCGCAGTCATACATGTATACGGACACATTTTGATAAAACGATCGTAAGTATTTTCGTAAGAAAATTCTTACGAATATTTCGTATCGTACGAAGGCTCGTTCGTACGAATATTGATAAAACGGGTCCAACTCAAGACCACAATTGAATGTTGATATGCGTGTCACAGGCACACTCATGACCAACTTTCTGGCTCATCGCAAGATTCCCCAGATCTGATCGATATTGGCTCCATGCTATAACCGATTATATATACGCCACTTTAACGTCTCATAATCATTATCATTCGCGACTTAATTAGCCAGCATGATGAAATTGCCAAGGGCTGTAGCATTTATCTTGATGTATCAGTATGTATGTAGTTGTGTATATTTTGCTTTCGAATATTACATGTATCATAATATATTTGCAAACAAAACTGTATCTGTTTTCTTCAGTATACGTTTTAATCAATAATATATATTGACATTTTAGTACTCAGTACATGTAATAACGCACGATATGGGATCTTTATATTTTCATTGACTGACTTTTAGGATACAAGAAATTAACAACACGATATTATGACTGATAAATAAAAGTATTTGGAAGTAATGACAAGTTATCTTTACACCTTTGATGTAAGTCAATTACTTAACACAAATGTGTGAAAATACACATGGATGACAAACAGTTGGTTGAAATGTATCACATTTCACACCTTGTATTGAGACATAATTTTTCAATAGAAAAATAATGAAATTGGTAAATGTAAATAAAATATTATATTATGTTATATTGGAATGTTAAGTACTAATACTACAATTCACATACTATTATACATATCTTTCACATAAAATATAATCAAGAAGTTTAAGTTTAAATCATGAAGAATAGGAATTGTAATACATTTTTTTCACAAATAAATTACCATACTTTAAAGTGCTATCGTCATGTTGGGGGGAAATAAAATTAGTCTTTAAGCAAACAACATTATATGAACAGAACAGAACAGACATTTTATTAATACTTGTACAATGTAAATCGTCCACAACACATACATGTTTATATACATTTTGTCAACGTGAAAGTTACTTACTAAGTGTTATTGAACAACAATAAAAATACATCGGAATAAGTCATATATTACACAATTTAGTTTGAAATAAATCGTCGGAGGTTGAACTAAGCATTTATTTTTCAACAGTTAATAAAGTATTCAGTATTATATGAGATGTTAATCCAATTATGACAACGAAGATGTTCAATTGCCTGTAAAAACAAATATCATCTATATAGTAATAAGTGACATGTACTTAAAACCGCATAACATTAAATGTTCGTAGCTTTAAATTCGACACGCTAGATGCATATAGGAGGTGATATTTCAAATCTAATTTATATGTGTATATACTTATGTGCTTAATCGACCTCATGGTTATTATTGTATCGTAAAATGTTGCTTAATATGGGCGCTTTCCCACACCTTACACTATTTGTCGGCACATCAACAACAATTAAAAATTTTACGATCTGTTCATGTCTAGCTGTTCTTTGTTACATAGTTATATTATTACGTTCATGTAATAAAATTCACCAGACCAATGCTTAACAACTTTAAAGATTAAAATCTGAAACAATTTTATGCATTTCATATAATACATATGTACTTCATAACCATCAACAAATTGCTTACTTATTGAAGAACGCACCCTCATAATGCATTTTAGATTTGTTTACAATAAACAACTGAATGTTGCAACTGTCATAAATTCTTGATCGCTTCAGTGAAATTTTTGATTATAGTATATACATTTTTAAGTATAAGTGTTTATTCATGAGAATGCAAAATTTCAAATCAGCTGAAAATTCGGCAAGGGGTCCAGGGGGCTGCTGAAGCTACTGGCTTTAAGCATCTAAGACGGTTTAAATTGTCTCAAAAACGGCCCTTGCGAGCCTCAAATCAATCCCCGGAAAATTCTCATGCATGATTATTACACGAGTACAGTAGAGCCACTCGTAACAAGTCTCTTAAGTCATGTATGTCATGTTTTATATTGTTGTTGTTTTATCTATAAACTAGAGACAAGTGCTAATCAGTTCATCTACTGTCTGCCATAGATGTAATCGAGTTTTACAAAATGTTATTTCACAATCTTTCTGAAAAACGGAATATGTATTGCAGAAATGTTATTTTTTTCAAAACCGTTTGCACAAGTTTGATATCTCAATCCGTTGTTGAGATATTAACGATTTCCCACAGTTCCCATGTATTTTCCCCATTACCCACGTTATCGACGATGAACCAGTAATACTAGGACATGATTGTTGGGAGTAGAATATAGATGTGTTGAAACAACAGTAGCTTACAGAAATCATTGGTCCATGCAGCAGTAGAAATTTAGAACACGACTAAGATTTTTTTTACTTAAGAAAATCTTAGGAAAGAAATATCTTAAGTAATATATTGAATATAACTTAAAGATAAAATATTTTTTATCCTTGCGTAAGGAAAAAATATGTCTTAAGGAAAAACTTAAGAAATATCTTAAGATGTATATTGAATACGGGCCCTGTTCTGTAAAATAAATAAGTTTAATTAGAGATACTTCACCGGTTAATAAGTTTTCAATGTAACTGTTATACACATTTTCCCATGCTTGTTAAATACCGGCTCAATCATGCATGAATGTTTTGGATGGTCACTTTCTGTCATGGAACTATTACTGCTAATCAAACAGTTATACACACGATACACACGTAATAACTGAGTGAAATGACAAACATGAGAACTGCCCACACCTGTCAGCAAGTATTCAAAATGTGCGACGTTTTTCCCAAATTTTACATGTGTTTACGTGTCAATAATTTTGAAGATTTATTATATTTGTAAATTTGTTGAAACAAAACTCTTGAATTTGTAATTCATGATGATAAAACATAAAATAATGTAATGATTAGTTGGGATAATGAATAAAATATGGACATACATTCAAAAGACCAATTAGCAATGCAAACTATCGGCTGGGAGCTGTGGCTTGCTCCTGTAATCTAGCTACTTGGAGGCCGGGGTCTGAGGACGGTTTGAAGACGGGAGTCCTACTGTCAGCCTCTATATGTAGATCGGGCGTCCGCACTAAGCCCGGCATCAATATGGGCCACTCGGGGGAGCCCAGGTGATCCAGGTTGTCTAAGGAGGAACGTACCGGCCCAGGGTGGTAACACAGCAGGCAAAAGTTTCCGTGTCCGGCAGTAGTGGGATAGCGTCTGTGAATAAACAACTGATGGTAGCCCGTCCAATACAACTGGACTCGATCCTTTTTTTATTTTTTAAGACTTACATTTGAATATTGAAATACATGTTGTTATACTACTAGTTCATGTGTTTATCTTCATATTAATTGAAATGTATGTACATATTTTTCAAAATATTTTTCAATTCTTTTTCACCACAAACCACACTGCATAAATGCTTATATTCAACCTACTGAACATCATTCACAAAAAGTGACGTCTTTAAATAATTAATCAAAGCGCTGAAAGTGCTTATGTTGTTCGGTATTGAACACTGGTTTAGTATTCAACACTTCCAGATTCACAGAAAGTACGAACCATTATTTCCATTGTTGAACCATTAAATGTAATTGCGCAGTAAAGATTACTACCAGTAATGAGCACGTAAGGCAGGTTACACTTAGATGTTGAACTCTTTTTTACCGATTCACTCACATTTTATTCTTGCGCCGCTTCCGGAAAAAAGGAGTTTTCGTAGTTAAGCGATGCGACTGTCGAAAATTGCCTTAGAACTAGTTGTTCTACCGAACAACTAAAAAGCAGGATTTGACAGTATAATCGGACGCTGATTATTCTATGATTAGGAAACAAAATATGGATGGATTCATTTCCAAATTTATCAGAGTAATAAACGATGAATTTTACTTAAAATATCATCAAATAAATGTCGCTGACTTTCAAGAAAGTTAAGAAATTTATTTGTGTGGGAGCTATCCCACACAATTCTATCGAACGAACTATTAACATTACGTGGTACATTTATATGGTCCTATGATGGAGAACATATCTCTCTATATATGTTCGTGGTGCCAGCCTTATGGAAATTTTATCACTTTCCGTTATAAATCGGAACATTAGATGAACATGTTCGCGCGTTGTTCTTAGATCTGTTACACTGATCGGTAATTAAAAAATAAAATCGGCGAATGGATGCTTTTTATTATGTCCCTTTAATAAAAAATATTGCTTAATTTTAATTTCTGAATAATTTTATCATAATTAAAATGTAACTTTAAATGTGGATTTAATATAGTATACTTACACGTTAAACAACAAAATGTAATGTCAAAATACAATAAACATCACGCTAACATTGTTTGTTCACCCATTTATATATAGACTAGTGCATCTGTATTCCAACCAACTCTGGTTTCACTACAATCACGCTTAAATCTTTCGCCTTTTACTAAAGATTTCCGTGCAGTGGAACAATCAATGAGTCTATAGACTTATTTCTTGAACCCGTCGAAAGACGGGTGACATATAGATTAAAAATATTATAGAAACGACCCACAGTGAAGAAATCGCTTGCGTCATTTTTCTCATACCTGAAGTCAATAAGAAAATTGTATTTTTAGATTTACCGTTGGTTCTTTGAAGGGTATTGGGAGAGAAAAATAAGAAGATACAATTTGGACGACGACGTAGGCGTGTCAGTGGATAATTCTTCGATTTCTCCGGTATATTCGCACTAATGACACCCCAAGTGTTTGCCAAGACTCTGCTTTTACCCCCTCTGCTCTTTTTCCATGGGAAATATCAAACCAACCACCAATTCGGTATTTTACCGTTTCAGCAAAAAGGGGAGGAAACTCCAAGTGTGTTCGAAGTTTAATTAATGATTTATAGTGGCATATTGGTTGAGTGGTTGTGCGCAGGACTCCTGACCCGGAGGTCGTGAGTTCGAATCGAGACTTGGGTGACATTGTACTGCAAATTTCCCACAATCCCCGATTTAGAAGCGAATGTACTGGTTTATAACCCAGGAAGCGGTCATTGAGAGTGAATTATTGAAGTTGCAAGCTTCTTTCTGAATATGTTCTGTTCTGTTCTGTAAAATAAATAAGTTTAATTAGAGATACTTCACCGGTTAATAAGTTTTCAATGTAACTGTTATACACATTTTCCCATGCTTGTTAAATACCGGCTCAATCATGCATGAATGTTTTGGATGGTCACTTTCTGTCATGGAACTATTACTCCTAATCAAACAGTTATACACACGATACACACGTAATAACTGAGTGAAATGACAAACATGAGAACTGCCCACACCTGTCAGCAAGTATTCAAAATGTGCGACGTTTTTCCCAAAGTTTACATGTGTTTACGTGTCAATAATTTTGAAGATTTACTATATTTGTAAATTTGTTGAAACAAAACTCTTGAATTTGTAATTCATGATGATAAAACATAAAATAATGTAATAATTAGTTGGGATAATGAATAAAATATGGACATACATTCAAAAGACCAATTAGCAATGCAAACTATCGGCTGGGAGCTGTGGCTTGCTCCTGTAATCTAGCTACTTGGAGGCCGGGGTCTGAGGACGGTTTGAAGACGGGAGTCCTACTGTCAGCCTCTATATGTAGATCGGGCGTCCGCACTAAGCCCGGCATCAATATGGGCCACTCGGGGGAGCCCAGGTGATCCAGGTTGTCTAAGGAGGAACGTACCTGCCCAGGGTGGTAACACAGCAGGCAAAAGTTTCCGTGTCCGGCAGTAGTGGGATAGCGTCTGTGAATATACAACTGATGGTAGCCCGTCCAATACAACTGGACTCGATCCTTTTTTTATTTTTTAAGATTTACATTTGAATATTGAAATACATGTTGTTATACTACTAGTTCATGTGTTTATCTTCATATTAATTGAAATGTATGTACATATTTTTCAAAATATTTTTCAATTCTTTTTCACCACAAACCACACTGCATAAATGCTTATATTCAACCTACTGAACATCATTCACAAAAAGTGACGTCTTTAAATAATTAATCAAAGCGCTGAAAGCGCTTATGTTGTTCGGTATTGAACACTGGTTTAGTATTCAACACTTCCAGATTCACAGAAAGTACGAACCATTATTTCCATTGTTGAACCATTAAATGTAATTGCGCAGTAAAGATTACTACCAGTATTGAGCACGTAAGGCAGGTTACACTTAGATGTTGAACTATTTTTTACCGATTCACTCACATTTTATTCTTGCGCCGCTTCCGGAAAAAAGGAGTTTTCGTAGTTAAGCGATGCGAATGTCGAAAATTGCCTTAGAATTAGTTGTTCTACCGAACAACTAAAAAGCAGGATTTGACAGTATAATCGGACGCTGATTATTCTATGATTAGGAAACAAAATATGGATGGATTCATTTCCAAATTTATCAGAGTAATAAACGATGAATTTTACTTAAAATATCATCAAATAAATGTCGCTGACTTTCAAGAAAGTTAAGAAATTTATTTGTGTGGGAGCTATCCCACACAATTCTATCGAACGAACTATTAACATTACGTGGTACATTTATATGGTCCTATGATGGAGAACATATCTCTCTATATATGTTCGTGGTGCCAGCCTTATGGAAATTTTATCACTTTCCGTTATAAATCGGAACATTAGATGAACATGTTCGCGCGTTGTTCTTAGATCTGTTACACTGATCGGTAATTAAAAAATAAAATCGGCGAATGGATGCTTTTTATTATGTCCCTTTAATAAAAAATATTGCTTAATTTTAATTTCTGAATAATTTTATCATAATTAAAATGTAACTTTAAATGTGGATTTAATATAGTATACTTACACGTTAAACAACAAAATGTAATGTCAAAATACAATAAACATCACGCTAACATTGTTTGTTCACCCATTTATATATAGACTAGTGCATCTGTATTCCAACCAACTCTGGTTTCACTACAATCACGCTTAAATCTTTCGCCTTTTACTAAAGATTTCCGTGCAGTGGAACAATCAATGAGTCTATAGACTTATTTCTTGAACCCGTCGAAAGACGGGTGACATATAGATTAAAAATATTATAGAAACGACCCACAGTGAAGAAATCGCTTGCGTCATTTTTCTCATACCTGAAGTCAATAAGAAAATTGTATTTTTAGATTTACCGTTGGTTCTTTGAAGGGTATTGGGAGAGAAAAATAAGAAGATACAATTTGGACGACGACGTAGGCGTGTCAGTGCATAATTCTTCGATTTCTCCGGTATATTCGCACTAATGAAACCCCAAGTGTTTGCCAAGACTCTGCTTGTACCCCCTCTGCTCTTTTTCCATGGGAAATATCAACCCAATCACCAATTCGGTTTTTTACCGTTTCAGCAAAAAGGGGAGGAAACTCCAAGTGTGTTCGAAGTTTAATTAATGATTTATAGTGGCATATTGGTTGAGTGGTTGTGCGCAGGACTCCTGACCCGGAGGTCGTGAGTTCGAATCGAGCCTTGGGTGACATTGTACTGCAAATTTCCCACAATCCCCGATTTAGAAGCGAATGTACTGGTTTATAACCCAGGAAGCGGTCATTGAGAGTGAATTATTGAAGTTGCAAGCTTCTTTCTGAATATGTTCTGTTCTGTTCTGTAAAATAAATAAGTTTAATTAGAGATACTTCACCGGTTAATAAGTTTTCAATGTAACTGTTATACACATTTTCCCATGCTTGTTAAATACCGGCTCAATCATGCATGAATGTTTTGGATGGTCACTTTCTGTCATGGAACTATTACTGCTAATCAAACAGTTATACACACGATACACACGTAATAACTGAGTGAAATGACAAACATGAGAACTGCCCACACCTGTCAGCAAGTATTCAAAATGTGCGACGTTTTTCCCAAAGTTTACATGTGTTTACGTGTCAATAATTTTGAAGATTTATTATATTTGTAAATTTGTTGAAACAAAACTCTTGAATTTGTAATTCATGATGATAAAACATAAAATAATGTAATAATTAGTTGGGATAATGAATAAAATATGGACATACATTCAAAAGACCAATTAGCAATGCAAACTATCTGCTGGGAGCTGTGGCTTGCTCCTGTAATCTAGCTACTTGGAGGCCGGGGTCTGAGGACGGTTTGAAGACGGGAGTCCTACTGTCAGCCTCTATATGTAGATCGGGCGTCCGCACTAAGCCCGGCATCAATATGGGCCACTCGGGGGAGCCCAGGTGATCCAGGTTGTCTAAGGAGGAACGTACCGGCCCAGGGTGGTAACACAGCAGGCAAAAGTTTCCGTGTCCGGCAGTAGTGGGATAGCGTCTGTGAATATACAACTGATGGTAGCCCGTCCAATACAACTGGACTCGATCCTTTTTTTATTTTTTAAGACTTACTTTTGAATATTGAAATACATGTTGTTATACTACTAGTTCATGTGTTTATCTTCATATTAATTGAAATGTATGTACATATTTTTCAAAATATTTTTCAATTCTTTTTCACCACAAACCACACTGCATAAATGCTTATATTCAACCTACTGAACATCATTCACAAAAAGTGACGTCTTTAAATAATTAATCAAAGCGCTGAAAGCGCTTATGTTGTTCGGTATTGAACACTGGTTTAGTATTCAACACTTCCAGATTCACAGAAAGTACGAACCATTATTTCCATTGTTGAACCATTAAATGTAATTGCGCAGTAAAGATTACTACCAGTATTGAGCACGTAAGGCAGGTTACACTTAGAGGTTGAACTCTTTTTTACCGATTCACTCACATTTTATTCTTGCGCCGCTTCCGGAAAAAAGGAGTTTTCGTAGTTAAGCGATGCGAATGTCGAAAATTGCCTTAGAATTAGTTGTTCTACCGAACAACTAAAAAGCAGGATTTGACAGTATAATCGGACGCTGATTATTCTATGATTAGGAAACAAAATATGGATGGATTCATTTCCAAATTTATCAGAGTAATAAACGATGAATTTTACTTAAAATATCATCAAATAAATGTCGCTGACTTTCAAGAAAGTTAAGAAATTTATTTGTGTGGGAGCTATCCCACACAATTCTATCGAACGAACTATTAACATTACGTGGTACATTTATATGGTCCTATGATGGAGAACATATCTCTCTATATATGTTCGTGGTGCCAGCCTTATGGAAATTTTATCACTTTCCGTTATAAATCGGAACATTAGATGAACATGTTCGCGCGTTGTTCTTAGATCTGTTACACTGATCGGTAATTAAAAAATAAAATCGGCGAATGGATGCTTTTTATTATGTCCCTTTAATAAAAAATATTGCTTAATTTTAATTTCTGAATAATTTTATCATAATTAAAATGTAACTTTAAATGTGGATTTAATATAGTATACTTACACGTTAAACAACAAAATGTAATGTCAAAATACAATAAACATCACGCTAACATTGTTTGTTCACCCATTTATATATAGACTAGTGCATCTGTATTCCAACCAACTCTGGTTTCACTACAATCACGCTTAAATCTTTCGCCTTTTACTAAAGATTTCCGTGCAGTGGAACAATCAATGAGTCTATAGACTTATTTCTTGAACCCGTCGAAAGACGGGTGACATATAGATTAAAAATATTATAGAAACGACCCACAGTGAAGAAATCGCTTGCGTCATTTTTCTCATACCTGAAGTCAATAAGAAAATTGTATTTTTAGATTTACCGTTGGTTCTTTGAAGGGTATTGGGAGAGAAAAATAAGAAGATACAATTTGGACGACGACGTAGGCGTGTCAGTGCATAATTCTTCGATTTCTCCGGTATATTCGCACTAATGAAACCCCAAGTGTTTGCCAAGACTCTGCTTGTACCCCCTCTGCTCTTTTTCCATGGGAAATATCAACCCAATCACCAATTCGGTTTTTTACCGTTTCAGCAAAAAGGGGAGGAAACTCCAAGTGTGTTCGAAGTTTAATTAATGATTTATAGTGGCATATTGGTTGAGTGGTTGTGCGCAGGACTCCTGACCCGGAGGTCGTGAGTTCGAATCGAGCCTTGGGTGACATTGTACTGCAAATTTCCCACAATCCCCGATTTAGAAGCGAATGTACTGGTTTATAACCCAGGAAGCGGTCATTGAGAGTGAATTATTGAAGTTGCAAGCTTCTTTCTGAATATGTTCTGTTCTGTTCTGTAAAATAAATAAGTTTAATTAGAGATACTTCACCGGTTAATAAGTTTTCAATGTAACTGTTATACACATTTTCCCATGCTTGTTAAATACCGGCTCAATCATGCATGAATGTTTTGGATGGTCACTTTCTGTCATGGAACTATTACTGCTAATCAAACAGTTATACACACGATACACACGTAATAACTGAGTGAAATGACAAACATGAGAACTGCCCACACCTGTCAGCAAGTATTCAAAATGTGCGACGTTTTTCCCAAAGTTTACATGTGTTTACGTGTCAATAATTTTGAAGATTTATTATATTTGTAAATTTGTTGAAACAAAACTCTTGAATTTGTAATTCATGATGATAAAACATAAAATAATGTAATAATTAGTTGGGATAATGAATAAAATATGGACATACATTCAAAAGACCAATTAGCAATGCAAACTATCTGCTGGGAGCTGTGGCTTGCTCCTGTAATCTAGCTACTTGGAGGCCGGGGTCTGAGGACGGTTTGAAGACGGGAGTCCTACTGTCAGCCTCTATATGTAGATCGGGCGTCCGCACTAAGCCCGGCATCAATATGGGCCACTCGGGGGAGCCCAGGTGATCCAGGTTGTCTAAGGAGGAACGTACCGGCCCAGGGTGGTAACACAGCAGGCAAAAGTTTCCGTGTCCGGCAGTAGTGGGATAGCGTCTGTGAATATACAACTGATGGTAGCCCGTCCAATACAACTGGACTCGATCCTTTTTTTATTTTTTAAGACTTACTTTTGAATATTGAAATACATGTTGTTATACTACTAGTTCATGTGTTTATCTTCATATTAATTGAAATGTATGTACATATTTTTCAAAATATTTTTCAATTCTTTTTCACCACAAACCACACTGCATAAATGCTTATATTCAACCTACTGAACATCATTCACAAAAAGTGACGTCTTTAAATAATTAATCAAAGCGCTGAAAGCGCTTATGTTGTTCGGTATTGAACACTGGTTTAGTATTCAACACTTCCAGATTCACAGAAAGTACGAACCATTATTTCCATTGTTGAACCATTAAATGTAATTGCGCAGTAAAGATTACTACCAGTATTGAGCACGTAAGGCAGGTTACACTTAGAGGTTGAACTCTTTTTTACCGATTCACTCACATTTTATTCTTGCGCCGCTTCCGGAAAAAAGGAGTTTTCGTAGTTAAGCGATGCGAATGTCGAAAATTGCCTTAGAATTAGTTGTTCTACCGAACAACTAAAAAGCAGGATTTGACAGTATAATCGGACGCTGATTATTCTATGATTAGGAAACAAAATATGGATGGATTCATTTCCAAATTTATCAGAGTAATAAACGATGAATTTTACTTAAAATATCATCAAATAAATGTCGCTGACTTTCAAGAAAGTTAAGAAATTTATTTGTGTGGGAGCTATCCCACACAATTCTATCGAACGAACTATTAACATTACGTGGTACATTTATATGGTCCTATGATGGAGAACATATCTCTCTATATATGTTCGTGGTGCCAGCCTTATGGAAATTTTATCACTTTCCGTTATAAATCGGAACATTAGATGAACATGTTCGCGCGTTGTTCTTAGATCTGTTACACTGATCGGTAATTAAAAAATAAAATCGGCGAATGGATGCTTTTTATTATGTCCCTTTAATAAAAAATATTGCTTAATTTTAATTTCTGAATAATTTTATCATAATTAAAATGTAACTTTAAATGTGGATTTAATATAGTATACTTACACGTTAAACAACAAAATGTAATGTCAAAATACAATAAACATCACGCTAACATTGTTTGTTCACCCATTTATATATAGACTAGTGCATCTGTATTCCAACCAACTCTGGTTTCACTACAATCACGCTTAAATCTTTCGCCTTTTACTAAAGATTTCCGTGCAGTGGAACAATCAATGAGTCTATAGACTTATTTCTTGAACCCGTCGAAAGACGGGTGACATATAGATTAAAAATATTATAGAAACGACCCAAAGTGTAGAAATCGCTTGCGTCATTTTTCTCATACCTGAAGTCAATAAGAAAATTGTATTTTTAGATTTACCGTTGGTTCTTTGAAGGGTATTGGGAGAGAAAAATAAGAAGATACAATTTGGACGACGACGTAGGCGTGTCAGTGGATAATTCTTCGATTTCTCCGGTATATTCGCACTAATGACACCCCAAGTGTTTGCCAAGACTCTGCTTTTACCCCCTCTGCTCTTTTTCCATGGGAAATATCAAACCAACCACCAATTCGGTATTTTACCGTTTCAGCAAAAAGGGGAGGAAACTCCAAGTGTGTTCGAAGTTTAATTAATGATTTATAGTGGCATAGTGGTTGAGTGGTTGTGCGCAGGACTCCTGACCCGGAGGTCGTGAGTTCGAATCGAGCCTTGGGTGACATTGTACTGCAAATTTCCCACAATCCCCGATTTAGAAGCGAATGTACTGGTTTATAACCCAGGAAGCGGTCATTGAGAGTGAATAATTGAAGTTGCAAGCTTCTTTCTGAATATGTTCTGTTCTGTTCTGTAAAATAAATAAGTTTAATTAGAGATACTTCACCGGTTAATAAGTTTTCAATGTAACTGTTATACACATTTTCCCATGCTTGTTAAATACCGGCTCAATCATGCATGAATGTTTTGCATGGTCACTTTCTGTCATGGAACTATTACTGCTAATCAAACAGTTATACACACGATACACACGTAATAACTGAGTGAAATGACAAACATGAGAACTGCCCACGGGATAAACACCTGTCAGCAAGTATTCAAAATGTGCGACGTTTTTCCCAAATTTTACATGTGTTTACGTGTCAATAATTTTGAAGATTTATTATATTTGTAAATTTGTTGAAACAAAACTCTTGAATTTGTAATTCATGATGATAAAACATAAAATAATGTAATGATTAGTTGGGATAATGAATAAAATATGGACATACATTCAAAAGACCAATTAGCAATGCAAACTATCGGCTGGGAGCTGTGGCTTGCTCCTGTAATCTAGCTACTTGGAGGCCGGGGTCTGAGGACGGTTTGAAGACGGGAGTCCTACTGTCAGCCTTTATATGTAGATCGGGCGTCCGCACTAAGCCCGGCATCAATATGGGCCACTCGGGGGAGCCAAGGTGATCCAGGTTGTCTAAGGAGGAACGTACCGGCCCAGGGTGGTAACACAGCAGGCAAAAGTTTCCGTGTCCGGCAGTAGTGGGATAGCGTCTGTGAATATACAACTGATGGTAGCCCGTCCAATACAACTGGACTCGATCCTTTTTTTTATTTTTTAAGACTTACTTTTGAATTTGAATATTGAAATACATGTAGTTATACTACTAGTTCATGTGTTTATCTTCATATTAATTGAAATGTATGTACATATTTTTAAAAATATTTTTCAATTCTTTTTCACCACAAACCACACTGCATAAATGCTTATATTCAACCTACTGAACATCGTTCACAAAAAGTGACGTCTTTAAATAATTAATCAAAGCGCTGAAAGCACTCAAGTTGTTCGGTATTGAACACTGGTTTTGTATTCAACACTCAAAATTCTTGAACCATTAAATGTAATTGCGCATTAATGATTACTACCAATATTGAGCACGTAAGGCATGTTACACTTAGATGTTGAACTATTTTTTACCGATTCACTCACATTTTATTCTTGCGCCGCTTCCGGAAAAAAGGAGTTTTCGTAGTTAAGCGATGCGACTGTCGAAAATTGCCTTAGAACTGGTTGTTCTACCGAACAACTAAAAAGCAGGATTGGACAGTATAATCGGACCCTGATTATTCTATGATTAGGAAATAAAATATGGATGGATTCATATTTCCAAATTTATCAGAGTAATAAACGATGAATTTTACTTAAAATATCATCAAATAAATGTCGCTGACTTTCAAGAAAGTTAAGAAATTTATTTGTGTGGGAGCTATCCCAAACAATTCTATCGAACGAACTATTAACATTAAGTGGTACATTTATATGGTCCTATCATATAGAGAAAATATCTCTCTATATATGTTCGTGGTGCCAGCCTTATGGAAATTTTATCACTGTCCGTTATAAATCGGAACATTAGATGAAAATATTCGCGCGTTGTTCTTAGATCTGTTACACTGATCGGTAATCAAAAAATAAAATCGGCGAATGGATGCTTTTTATTATGTCCCTTTAATAAAAAATATTGCTTAATTTTAATTTCTGAATAATTTGATCATAATTAAAATGTAACTTTAAATGTGGATTTAATATAGTATACTTACACGTTAAACAACAAATTTTAATGTCAAAATACAATAAACATCACGCTAACATTGTTTGTTCACCCATTTATATATAGACTACTGCATCTGTATTCCTACCAACTCTGGTTTCACTACAATCACGCTTAAATCTTTCGCCTTTTACTAAAGATTTCCGTGCAGTGGAACAATCAATGAGTCTATAGACTTATTTCTTGAACCCGTCGAAAGACGGGTGACATATAGATTAAAAATATTATAGAAACGACCCACAGTGAAGAAATCGCTTGCGTCCTTTTTCTCATACCTGAAGTCAATAAAAACAATTGTATTTTTAGATTTACCGTTGGTTCTTTGAAGGGTATTGTGAGAGAAACATAAGAAGATACAATTTGGACGACGATTCGCGACGTAGGCGTGTCAGTGGATAATTCTTCGATTTCTCCGGTATATTCGCACTAATGACACCCCAAGTGTTTGCCAAGACTCTGCTTGTACCCCCTCTGCTCTTTTTCCATGGGAAATATCAACCCAATCACCAATTCGGTTTTTTACCGTTTCAGCAAAAAGGGGAGGAAACTCCAAGTGTGTTCGAAGTTTAATTAATGATTTATAGTGGCATAGTGGTTGAGTGGTTGTGCGCAGGACTCCTGACCCGGAGGTCGTGAGTTCGAATCGAGCCTTGGGTGACATTGTACTGCAAATTTCCCACAATCCCCGATTTAGAAGCGAATGTACTGGTTTATAACCCAGGAAGCGGTCATTGAGAGTGAATAATTGAAGTTGCAAGCTTCTTTCTGAATATGTTCTGTTCTGTTCTGTAAAATAAATAAGTTTAATTAGAGATACTTCACCGGTTAATAAGTTTTCAATGTAACTGTTATACACATTTTCCCATGCTTGTTAAATACCGGCTCAATCATGCATGAATGTTTTGCATGGTCACTTTCTGTCATGGAACTATTACTGCTAATCAAACAGTTATACACACGATACACACGTAATAACTGAGTGAAATGACAAACATGAGAACTGCCCACGGGATAAACACCTGTCAGCAAGTATTCAAAATGTGCGACGTTTTTCCCAAATTTTACATGTGTTTACGTGTCAATAATTTTGAAGATTTATTATATTTGTAAATTTGTTGAAACAAAACTCTTGAATTTGTAATTCATGATGATAAAACATAAAATAATGTAATGATTAGTTGGGATAATGAATAAAATATGGACATACATTCAAAAGACCAATTAGCAATGCAAACTATCGGCTGGGAGCTGTGGCTTGCTCCTGTAATCTAGCTACTTGGAGGCCGGGGTCTGAGGACGGTTTGAAGACGGGAGTCCTACTGTCAGCCTTTATATGTAGATCGGGCGTCCGCACTAAGCCCGGCATCAATATGGGCCACTCGGGGGAGCCAAGGTGATCCAGGTTGTCTAAGGAGGAACGTACCGGCCCAGGGTGGTAACACAGCAGGCAAAAGTTTCCGTGTCCGGCAGTAGTGGGATAGCGTCTGTGAATATACAACTGATGGTAGCCCGTCCAATACAACTGGACTCGATCCTTTTTTTTATTTTTTAAGACTTACTTTTGAATTTGAATATTGAAATACATGTAGTTATACTACTAGTTCATGTGTTTATCTTCATATTAATTGAAATGTATGTACATATTTTTAAAAATATTTTTCAATTCTTTTTCACCACAAACCACACTGCATAAATGCTTATATTCAACCTACTGAACATCGTTCACAAAAAGTGACGTCTTTAAATAATTAATCAAAGCGCTGAAAGCACTCAAGTTGTTCGGTATTGAACACTGGTTTTGTATTCAACACTCAATTTTTGAACCATTAAATGTAATTGCGCATTAATGATTACTACCAATATTGAGCACGTAAGGCATGTTACACTTAGATGTTGAACTATTTTTTACCGATTCACTCACATTTTATTCTTGCGCCGCTTCCGGAAAAAAGGAGTTTTCGTAGTTAAGCGATGCGACTGTCGAAAATTGCCTTAGAACTGGTTGTTCTACCGAACAACTAAAAAGCAGGATTGGACAGTATAATCGGACCCTGATTATTCTATGATTAGGAAATAAAATATGGATGGATTCATATTTCCAAATTTATCAGAGTAATAAACGATGAATTTTACTTAAAATATCATCAAATAAATGTCGCTGACTTTCAAGAAAGTTAAGAAATTTATTTGTGTGGGAGCTATCCCAAACAATTCTATCGAACGAACTATTAACATTAAGTGGTACATTTATATGGTCCTATCATATAGAGAAAATATCTCTCTATATATGTTCGTGGTGCCAGCCTTATGGAAATTTTATCACTGTCCGTTATAAATCGGAACATTAGATGAAAATATTCGCGCGTTGTTCTTAGATCTGTTACACTGATCGGTAATCAAAAAATAAAATCGGCGAATGGATGCTTTTTATTATGTCCCTTTAATAAAAAATATTGCTTAATTTTAATTTCTGAATAATTTTATCATAATTAAAATGTAACTTTAAATGTGGATTTAATATAGTATACTTACACGTTAAACAACAAATTTTAATGTCAAAATACAATAAACATCACGCTAACATTGTTTGTTCACCCATTTATATATAGACTACTGCATCTGTATTCCTACCAACTCTGGTTTCACTACAATCACGCTTAAATCTTTCGCCTTTTACTAAAGATTTCCGTGCAGTGGAACAATCAATGAGTCTATAGACTTATTTCTTGAACCCGTCGAAAGACGGGTGACATATAGATTAAAAATATTATAGAAACGACCCACAGTGAAGAAATCGCTTGCGTCCTTTTTCTCATACCTGAAGTCAATAAAAACAATTGTATTTTTAGATTTACCGTTGGTTCTTTGAAGGGTATTGTGAGAGAAACATAAGAAGATACAATTTGGACGACGATTCGCGACGTAGGCGTGTCAGTGGATAATTCTTCGATTTCTCCGGTATATTCGCACTAATGACACCCCAAGTGTTTGCCAAGACTCTGCTTGTACCCCCTCTGCTCTTTTTCCATGGGAAATATCAACCCAATCACCAATTCGGTTTTTTACCGTTTCAGCAAAAAGGGGAGGAAACTCCAAGTGTGTTCGAAGTTTAATTAATGATTTATAGTGGCATAGTGGTTGAGTGGTTGTGCGCAGGACTCCTGACCCGGAGGTCGTGAGTTCGAATCGAGCCTTGGGTGACATTGTACTGCAAATTTCCCACAATCCCCGATTTAGAAGCGAATGTACTGGTTTATAACCCAGGAAGCGGTCATTGAGAGTGAATAATTGAAGTTGCAAGCTTCTTTCTGAATATGTTCTGTTCTGTTCTGTAAAATAAATAAGTTTAATTAGAGATACTTCACCGGTTAATAAGTTTTCAATGTAACTGTTATACACATTTTCCCATGCTTGTTAAATACCGGCTCAATCATGCATGACTGTTTTGGATGGTCACTTTCTGTCATGGAACTTTTACTGCTAATCAAACAGTTATACACACGATACACAAATAATAACTGAGTGAAATGACAAACATGAGAACTGCCCACGGGATAAACACATGTCAGCAAGTATTCAAAATGTGCGACGTTTTTCCCAAATTTTACATGTGTTTACGTGTCAATAATTTTGAAGATTTATTATATTTGTAAATTTGTTGAAACAAAACTCTTGAATTTGTAATTCATGATGATAAAACATAAAATAATGTAATGATTAGTTGGGATAATGAATAAAATATGGACATACATTCAAAAGACCAATTAGCAATGCAAACTATCGGCTGGGAGCTGTGGCTTGCTCCTGTAATCTAGCTACTTGGAGGCCGGGGTCTGAGGACGGTTTGAAGACGGGAGTCCTACTGTCAGCCTTTATATGTAGATCGGGCGTCCGCACTAAGCCCGGCATCAATATGGGCCACTCGGGGGAGCCAAGGTGATCCAGGTTGTCTAAGGAGGAACGTACCGGCCCAGGGTGGTAACACAGCAGGCAAAAGTTTCCGTGTCCGGCAGTAGTGGGATAGCGTCTGTGAATATACAACTGATGGTAGCCCGTCCAATACAACTGGACTCGATCCTTTTTTTATTTTTTAAGACTTACTTTTGAATTTGAATATTGAAATACATGTAGTTATACTACTAGTTCATGTGTTTATCTTCATATTAATTGAAATGTATGTACATATTTTTAAAAATATTTTTCAATTCTTTTTCACCACAAACCACACTGCATAAATGCTTATATTCAACCTACTGAACATCGTTCACAAAAAGTGACGTCTTTAAATAATTAATCAAAGCGCTGAAAGCACTCAAGTTGTTCGGTATTGAACACTGGTTTTGTATTCAACACTCAATTTTTGAACCATTAAATGTAATTGCGCATTAATGATTACTACCAATATTGAGCACGTAAGGCATGTTACACTTAGATGTTGAACTATTTTTTACCGATTCACTCACATTTTATTCTTGCGCCGCTTCCGGAAAAAAGGAGTTTTCGTAGTTAAGCGATGCGACTGTCGAAAATTGCCTTAGAACTGGTTGTTCTACCGAACAACTAAAAAGCAGGATTGGACAGTATAATCGGACCCTGATTATTCTATGATTAGGAAATAAAATATGGATGGATTCATATTTCCAAATTTATCAGAGTAATAAACGATGAATTTTACTTAAAATATCATCAAATAAATGTCGCTGACTTTCAAGAAAGTTAAGAAATTTATTTGTGTGGGAGCTATCCCAAACAATTCTATCGAACGAACTATTAACATTAAGTGGTACATTTATATGGTCCTATCATATAGAGAAAATATCTCTCTATATATGTTCGTGGTGCCAGCCTTATGGAAATTTTATCACTGTCCGTTATAAATCGGAACATTAGATGAAAATATTCGCGCGTTGTTCTTAGATCTGTTACACTGATCGGTAATCAAAAAATAAAATCGGCGAATGGATGCTTTTTATTATGTCCCTTTAATAAAAAATATTGCTTAATTTTAATTTCTGAATAATTTTATCATAATTAAAATGTAACTTTAAATGTGGATTTAATATAGTATACTTACACGTTAAACAACAAATTTTAATGTCAAAATACAATAAACATCACGCTAACATTGTTTGTTCACCCATTTATATATAGACTACTGCATCTGTATTCCTACCAACTCTGGTTTCACTACAATCACGCTTAAATCTTTCGCCTTTTACTAAAGATTTCCGTGCAGTGGAACAATCAATGAGTCTATAGACTTATTTCTTGAACCCGTCGAAAGACGGGTGACATATAGATTAAAAATATTATAGAAACGACCCACAGTGAAGAAATCGCTTGCGTCCCTTTTCTCATACCTGAAGTCAATAAAAACAATTGTATTTTTAGATTTACCGTTGGTTCTTTGAAGGGTATTGTGAGAGAAACATAAGAAGATACAATTTGGACGACGATTCGCGACGTAGGCGTGTCAGTGGATAATTCTTCGATTTCTCCGGTATATTCGCACTAATGACACCCCAAGTGTTTGCCAAGACTCTGCTTGTACCCCCTCTGCTCTTTTTCCATGGGAAATATCAACCCAATCACCAATTCGGTATTTTACCGTTTCAGCAAAAAGGGGAGGAAACTCCAAGTGTGTTCGAAGTTTAATTAATGATTTATAGTGGCATAGTGGTTGAGTAGTTGTGCGCAGGACTCCTGACCCGGAGGTCGTGAGTTCGAATCGAGCCTTGGGTGACATTGTACTGCAAATTTCCCACAATCCCCGATTTAGAAGCGAATGTACTGGTTTATAACCCAGGAAGCGGTCATTGAGAGTGAATAATTGAAGTTGCAAGCTTCTTTCTGAATATGTTCTGTTCTGTTCTGTAAAATAAATAAGTTTAATTAGAGATACTTCACCGGTTAATAAGTTTTCAATGTAACTGTTATACACATTTTCCCATGCTTGTTAAATACCGGCTCAATCATGCATGAATGTTTTGCATGGTCACTTTCTGTCATGGAACTATTACTGCTAATCAAACAGTTATACACACGATACACACGTAATAACTGAGTGAAATGACAAACATGAGAACTGCCCACGGGATAAACACCTGTCAGCAAGTATTCAAAATGTGCGACGTTTTTCCCAAATTTTACATGTGTTTACGTGTCAATAATTTTGAAGATTTATTATATTTGTAAATTTGTTGAAACAAAACTCTTGAATTTGTAATTCATGATGATAAAACATAAAATAATGTAATGATTAGTTGGGATAATGAATAAAATATGGACATACATTCAAAAGACCAATTAGCAATGCAAACTATCGGCTGGGAGCTGTGGCTTGCTCCTGTAATCTAGCTACTTGGAGGCCGGGGTCTGAGGACGGTTTGAAGACGGGAGTCCTACTGTCAGCCTTTATATGTAGATCGGGCGTCCGCACTAAGCCCGGCATCAATATGGGCCACTCGGGGGAGCCCAGGTGATCCAGGTTGTCTAAGGAGGAACGTACCGGCCCAGGGTGGTAACACAGCAGGCAAAAGTTTCCGTGTCCGGCAGTAGTGGGATAGCGTCTGTGAATATACAACTGATGGTAGCCCGTCCAATACAACTGGACTCGATCCTTTTTTTTATTTTTTAAGACTTACTTTTGAATTTGAATATTGAAATACATGTAGTTATACTACTAGTTCATGTGTTTATCTTCATATTAATTGAAATGTATGTACATATTTTTAAAAATATTTTTCAATTCTTTTTCACCACAAACCACACTGCATAAATGCTTATATTCAACCTACTGAACATCGTTCACAAAAGTGACGTCTTTAAATAATTAATCAAAGCGCTGAAAGCACTCAAGTTGTTCGGTATTGAACACTGGTTTTGTATTCAACACTTCCAGATTCACAGAAAGTACGAACCATTATTTCCATTGTTGAACCATTAAATGTAATTGCGCAGTAAAGATTACTATCAGTATTGAGCACGTAAGGCATGTTACACTTAGATGTTGAACTATATTTTACCGATTCACTCACATTTTATTCTTGCGCCGCTTCCGGAAAAAAGGAGTTTTCGTAGTTAAGCGATGCGACTGTCGAAAATTGCCTTAGAACTGGTTGTTCTACCGAACAACTAAAAAGCAGGATTGGACAGTATAATCGGACCCTGATTATTCTATGATTAGGAAATAAAATATGGATGGATTCATATTTCCAAATTTATCAGAGTAATAAACGATGAATTTTACTTAAAATATCATCAAATAAATGTCGCTGACTTTCAAGAAAGTTAAGAAATTTATTTGTGTGGGAGCTATCCCAAACAATTCTATCGAACGAACTATTAACATTAAGTGGTACATTTATATGGTCCTATCATATAGAGAAAATATCTCTCTATATATGTTCGTGGTGCCAGCCTTATGGAAATTTTATCACTGTCCGTTATAAATCGGAACATTAGATGAAAATATTCGCGCGTTGTTCTTAGATCTGTTACACTGATCGGTAATCAAAAAATAAAATCGGCGAATGGATGCTTTTTATTATGTCCCTTTAATAAAAATTATTGCTTAATTTTAATTTCTGAATAATTTGATCATAATTAAAATGTAACTTTAAATGTGGATTTAATATAGTATACTTACACGTTAAACAACAAATTTTAATGTCAAAATACAATAAACATCACGCTAACATTGTTTGTTCACCCATTTATATATAGACTACTGCATCTGTATTCCAACCAACTCTGGTTTCACTACAATCACGCTTAAATCTTTCGCCTTTTACTAAAGATTTCCGTGCAGTGGAACAATCAATGAGTCTATAGACTTATTTCTTGAACCCGTCGAAAGACGGGTGACATATAGATTAAAAATATTATAGAAACGACCCACAGTGAAGAAATCGCTTGCGTCCTTTTTCTCATACCTGAAGTCAATAAAAACAATTGTATTTTTAGATTTACCGTTGGTTCTTTGAAGGGTATTGTGAGAGAAACATAAGAAGATACAATTTGGACGACGATTCGCGACGTAGGCGTGTCAGAGGATAATTCTTCGATTTCTCCGGTATATTCGCACTAATGACACCCCAAGTGTTTGCCAAGACTCTGCTTGTACCCCCTCTGCTCTTTTTCCATGGGAAATATCAACCCAATCACCAATTCGGTATTTTACCGTTTCAGCAAAAAGGGGAGGAAACTCCAAGTGTGTTCGAAGTTTAATTAATGATTTATAGTGGCATAGTGGTTGAGTGGTTGTGCGCAGGACTCCTGACCCGGAGGTCGTGAGTTCGAATCGAGCCTTGGGTGACATTGTACTGCAAATTTCCCACAATCCCCGATTTAGAAGCGAATGTACTGGTTTATAACCCAGGAAGCGGTCATTGAGAGTGAATAATTGAAGTTGCAAGCTTCTTTCTGAATATGTTCTGTTCTGTTCTGTAAAATAAATAAGTTTAATTAGAGATACTTCACCGGTTAATAAGTTTTCAATGTAACTGTTATACACATTTTCCCATGCTTGTTAAATACCGGCTCAATCATGCATGACTGTTTTGGATGGTCACTTTCTGTCATGGAACTATTACTGCTAATCAAACAGTTATACACACGATACACACGTAATAACTGAGTGAAATGACAAACATGAGAACTGCCCACGGGATAAACACCTGTCAGCAAGTATTCAAAATGTGCGACGTTTTTCCCAAATTTTACATGTGTTTACGTGTCAATAATTTTGAAGATTTATTATATTTGTAAATTTGTTGAAACAAAACTCTTGAATTTGTAATTCATGATGATAAAACATAAAATAATGTAATGATTAGTTGGGATAATGAATAAAATATGGACATACATTCAAAAGACCAATTAGCAATGCAAACTATCGGCTGGGAGCTGTGGCTTGCTCCTGTAATCTAGCTACTTGGAGGCCGGGGTCTGAGGACGGTTTGAAGACGGGAGTCCTACTGTCAGCCTTTATATGTAGATCGGGCGTCCGCACTAAGCCCGGCATCAATATGGGCCACTCGGGGGAGCCCAGGTGATCCAGGTTGTCTAAGGAGGAACGTACCTGCCCAGGGTGGTAACACAGCAGGCAAAAGTTTCCGTGTCCGGCAGTAGTGGGATAGCGTCTGTGAATATACAACTGATGGTAGCCCGTCCAATACAACTGGACTCGATCCTTTTTTTATTTTTTAAGACTTACTTTTTGAATTTGAATATTGAAATACATGTAGTTATACTACTAGTTCATGTGTTTATCTTCATATTAATTGAAATGTATGTACATATTTTTAAAAATATTTTTCAACTCTTTTTCACCACAAACCACACTGCATAAATGCTTATATTCAACCTACTGAACATCGTTCACAAAAAGTGACGTCTTTAAATAATTAATCAAAGCGCTGAAAGCACTGAAGTTGTTCGGTATTGAACACTGGTTTTGTATTCAACACTTCCAGATTCACAGAAAGTACGAACCATTATTTCCATTGTTGAACCATTAAATGTAATTGCGCAGTAAAGATTACTATCAGTATTGAGCACGTAAGGCATGTTACACTTAGATGTTGAACTATATTTTACCGATTCACTCACATTTTATTCTTGCGCCGCTTCCGGAAAAAAGGAGTTTTCGTAGTTAAGCGATGCGACTGTCGAAAATTGCCTTAGAACTGGTTGTTCTACCGAACAACTAAAAAGCAGGATTGGACAGTATAATCGGACCCTGATTATTCTATGATTAGGAAATAAAATATGGATGGATTCATATATGCCAAATTTATCAGAGTAATAAACGATGAATTTTACTTAAAATATCATCAAATAAATGTCGCTGACTTTCAAGAAAGTTAAGAAATTTATTTGTGTGGGAGCTATCCCAAACAATTCTATCGAACGAACTATTAACATTAAGTGGTACATTTATATGGTCCTATGATAGAGAAAATATCTCTCTATATATGTTCGTGGTGCCAGCCTTATGGAAATGTTATCACTGTCCGTTATAAATCGGAACATTAGATGAAAATATTCGCGCGTTGTTCTTAGATCTGTTACACTGATCGGTAATCAAAAAATAAAATCGGCGAATGGATGCTTTTTATTATGTCCCTTTAATAAAAAATATTGCTTAATTTTAATTTCTGAATAATTTGATCATAATTAAAATGTAACTTTAAATGTGGATTTAATATAGTATACTTACACGTTAAACAACAAATTTTAATGTCAAAATACAATAAACATCACGCTAACATTGTTTGTTCACCCATTTATATATAGACTACTGCATCTGTATTCCTACCAACTCTGGTTTCACTACAATCACGCTTAAATCTTTCGCCTTTTACTAAAGATTTCCGTGCAGTGGAACAATCAATGAGTCTATAGACTTATTTCTTGAACCCGTCGAAAGACGGGTGACATATAGATTAAAAATATTATAGAAACGACCCACAGTGAAGAAATCGCTTGCGTCCCTTTTCTCATACCTGAAGTCAATAAAAACAATTGTATTTTTAGATTTACCGTTGGTTCTTTGAAGGGTATTGGGAGAGAAAAATAAGAAGATACAATTTGGACGACGACGTAGGCGTGTCAGTGGATAATTCTTCGATTTCTCCGGTATATTCGCACTAATGACACCCCAAGTGTTTGCCAAGCCTCTGCTTTTACCCCCTCTGCTCTTTTTTCATGGGAAATATCAACCCAACCACCAATTCGGTATTTTACCGTTTCAGCAAAAAGGGGTGGAAACTCCAAGTGTGTTCGAAGTTTAATTAATGATTTATAGTGGCATAGTGGTTGAGTGGTTGTGCGCAGGACTCCTGACCCGGAGGTCGTGAGTTCGAATCGAGCCTTGGGTGACATTGTACTGCAAATTTCCCACAATCCCCGATTTAGAAGCGAATGTACTGGTTTATAACCCAGGAAGCGGTCATTGAGAGTGAATTATTGAAGTTGCAAGCTTCTTTCTGAATATGTTCTGTTCTGTAAAATAAATAAGTTTAATTAGAGATACTTCACCGGTTAATAAGTTTTCAATGTAACTGTTATACACATTTTCCCATGCTTGTTAAATACCGGCTCAATCATGCATGAATGTTTTGCATGGTCACTTTCTGTCATGGAACTATTACTGCTAATCAAACAGTTATACACACGATACACACGTAATAACTGAGTGAAATGACAAACATGAGAACTGCCCACACCTGTCAGCAAGTATTCAAAATGTGCGACGTTTTTCCCAAATTTTACATGTGTTTACGTGTCAATAATTTTGAAGATTTATTATATTTGTAAATTTGTTGAAACAAAACTCTTGAATTTGTAATTCATGATGATAAAACATAAAATAATGTAATGATTAGTTTGGATAATGAATAAAATATGGACATACATTCAAAAGACCAATTAGCAATGCAAACCATCGGCTGGGAGCTGTGGCTTGCTCCTGTAATCTAGCTACTTGGAGGCCGGGGTCTGAGGACGGTTTGAAGACGGGAGTCATACTGTCAGCCTCTATATGTAGATCGGGCGTCCGCACTAAGCCCGGCATCAATATGGGCCACTCGGGGGAGCCCAGGTGATCCAGGTTGTCTAAGGAGGAACGTACCGGCCCAGGGTGGTAACACAGCAGGCAAAAGTTACCGTGTCCGGCAGTAGTGGGATAGCGTCTGTGAATATACAACTGATGGTAGCCCGTCCAATACAACTGGACTCGATCCTTTTTTTATTTTTAAAACTTACTTTTGAATTTGAATTTTGAAATACATGTTGTTATACTACTAGTTCATGTGTTTATCTTCATATTAATTGAAATGTATGTACATATTTTTAAAAATATTTTTCAATTCTTTTTCACCACAAACCACACTGCATAAATGCTTATATTCAACCTACTGAACATCATTCACAAAAAGTGACGTTTTAAATAATTAATCAAAGCGCTGAAAGCGCTTATATTGTTCGGTATGGAACACTGGTTTAGTATTCAACACTTCCAGATTCACAGAAAGTACGAACCATTATTTCCATTGTTGAACCATTAAATGTAATTGCGCAGTAAAGATTACTACCAGTATTGAGCACGTAAGGCAGGTTACACTTAGATGTTGAACTATTTTTTACCGATTCACTCACATTTTAATCTTGCGCCGCTTCCGGAAAAAAGGAGTTTTCGTAGTTAAGCGATGCGACTGTCGAAAATTGCCTTAGAACTAGTTGTTCTACCGAACAACTAAAAAGCAGGATTGGACAGTATAATCGGACCCTGATTATTCTATGATTAGGAAATAAAATATGGATGGATTCATTTCCAAATTTATCAGAGTAATAAACGATGAATTTTACTTAAAATATCATCAAATAAATGTCGCTGACTTTCAAGAAAGTTAAGAAATTTATTTGTGTGGGAGTTATCCCAAACAATTCTATCGAACGAACTATTAATATTACGTGGTACATTTATATGGTCCTATGATAGAGAAAATATGTCTCTATATATGTTGGTGGTGCCAGCCTTATGGAAATTTTATCACTTTCCGTTATAAATCGGAACATTAGATGAAAATGTTCGCGCGTTGTTCTTAGAACTGTTACACTGATGGGTAATTAAAAAATAAAATCGGCGAATGGATGCTTGTCAAAATGCAATAAAATTGACGCTAACATTGTTTGTTCAGTTATTTATATATATACTATTCCATCTGTTATTCAACCAACTCTGATTTCATTACAATCACGCTTAAATATTTCGCCTTTTACTAAAGATTTCCGTTCAGTGGAACAATCAATGAGTCTATAGACTTATTTCTTGAACCCGTCGAAAGACGGGCGACATATCGAACACAAATTATTAGGTAAAAAGAAGTTAACCATTGAAGGAATCATGCTTATAGTTGCTAAGATGAAAGAATTACGTTTTCACAAAATACATTTTAACTTCACTGAAATTGTGTATACAGTAAAACCTCACCTAAAGACCCCATCAATAACAAGACTACCTCAAAATTAAGGACACAAGTGTCAAGTCCATTTTCACATTTGTGCTCTGTCAGCCTCAATATTAAGACCACCTCAATGAAAAGACCAGTTTCCAAGGGCCACAATGGTGGTCTTATTATTGAGGTTTTATGTATTTTGTAACAAACAAATCATGCACGTTATATTTTTTAATTTATAATGCAGAAGTCAGATGACTTACGGTAAAAATCTAATAGCCAATGATCCTCGCTGTAGACGTTAAAACTGTCCCTTATATTAGTTGTTCCAAGCTTGATTTCGATGAAATTTCCCAAAACTATTTACATAAGTTGATTTATTGTCGTGTATTTGGCATTGTGTTTTATAAATACATGTGTATCGAGGGTTCAGTGCAAGACTATACTTACTCTTATATAAATACATGTGTATCGAGGGTTCAGTGCAAGACTATACTTACTCCTATATAAATACATGTGTATCGAGGGTTCAGTGCAAGACTATACTAACTCCTATATACATGTAAATACATGTGTATCGAGGGTTCAGTGCAAGACTATACTAACTCCTATATAAATACATGTGTATCGAGGGTTCCGTGCAAGACTATACTAACTCCTATATAAATACATATTGTATGTACGTTCCTGGTTTTATGTCTGGCCTGGTACGTTATAAAAAGAAATATACGTGATCGAAGTTTTAACCTGGTGGCATCTAAAAGTGATACTTGAGTGTGCTGGCCTGACCGGACCCTGACCCCAGATCATCTGGGGCTAACATGCAACACGTGACAGACGAATAAAAGCAAAATATAAACTCCAGCATAAACCCGTGTAAATTAAAGAAAATGATATGTTTCATACCAGAAATAACATGTTTATGGCTATTTAAGTTGTAAACGAAAAGACATGTATGCTAGTTAAATTGTCAGAAAGTATTGTTTTTATAATTATATAACCAAGATGTTAACATAAAACCCTCTATCAGATACATTACTGCGAATTAACCTCTTATGTGTTGATAAAATAATTAAGTTGTTTAGTCTTGATGCCCAACAATTTTCAGCCTAGATAAATCCATGCATTCGGTCTGTATAGTATTGGCAGTATGGAAAAGATCTTTGTTATAATACTTTTTTGACGTTTTACTGTTTATGTTATTGTTGTATTACTACTGAATACATTATACCTGTCCTAAAATATGTTAAAGTGAGAGATGTATTTGAATTAGTACATAATCTGGTTTATCAAACTTGTTTCAAAGTTCTCTATACATGAGTTATAGTCCGCTATCATATAGTTATGCATGTAGCCAAAGACCTAAATACTAAATGGTATTTAGGTCCTTGATGCAGCCAGAAACTAGTAAAAATCCATACATGCAAAGATATATCCGAAATTTCATTTATTGTTGTCGATGTGGGCAGTGAAGAGAGACGGGGGGCGAAAATTAATGGATGGAAAAGATTACAGGACAAGTCAAGACAGCTGGCAACAAAAGGCCGAAACTGGGCAGGAAATAAGCTGAACGTGAGGTAACAAACGATATAAATAATCTGCACGTATACTTTCCTGCATTTAGCTGTGACGAAGGGAGATAAATGTTCCAGGGATATTGTAAAACTTCATCGCAGTGGTTTCCCTTTTGCGAAGCCATGGCGCGTATGATCGTTAGGGGAGATCACTACTTTGATTTTGTACTACGGGACCGAAACGGACAAACAGACTTTAACACAGACTCAATCGTTTTGAAGACCAAGATTTCCGGCGTCGGATTGAAAATACAAAGAAATCGAAACAAATTATGCAGCAGCCTCAACGATACCCGTCACAGGGTCCGCCAATGCGATCTTATCCACAACCAGGATACCCAGCGGTATGTTGATTTCGTAATTTATCGTTCAAAGTGCTTCATTATGAGAAATTCGGATAATACATCAGACATTATTGTGGGTGGGGTAATATAGACGTAAATCGAACTTTCAGAGGGAAAAATGCCACCGATGTGGGTCTTGAACGAAGTACGGCATCAACAGTGGTACGGTACTCTACCGATTGAGTTTACAGGACAGCCATCAAAACCGACACCACTGCAGTCTTCCTCTTTCCAGTGTTTGCGTAGTCCAAAATATTAGACGTTTACAATATTAGTTTATTACATACCCATTTAACCATTAACATTCATATTTTTTTTGTTATTTTTGTATGTAACGTCTAAACGGGCCCTATGCAATGTGATGTAGCATTTTCGAATATTTTCTAATCCGCGAATTATATCATTAATTGACATAGAAACAGTTAAATTTACATACTGTAGTAGCAACCCCAGATTTCCTTGATATTGAATTAGAATTTCCAATTTATCACTGGGTAGTGTAGAATAATTCATTATTACTTTGTCTGTGGTCATTTTATCTAAATAGGACATATACCAATTAAAAGCTGATATATTTTTCTTTCCAACAGTGTATGATTTGTAGTACTTGATTTAAAAAAAAATGACTTAATTACCAATAATTACCAGACAATAGGTAATTATCGCGGCGGTACTTTGATATCGGTGGTATACTTCACACGCTCGCGCGAAAGACACGCATTAATGAATATTCATGAAGTAATATTATCCAATCAGATGACACAATGGGCTTTTTGCTCGTTTTTGAAAATTTTAAATCCGACATTTCGTCTTCGAGTTACAACTCGTCAAAGTCAACGTACCACTGCATGATAGTTCATAGTTTTTCTCTTAATTTTCACTGACGGTTGAATTCTAAATGCTCCAAAGTTTCCAAAAATGTATAATTCAACCTTTTAAACCATAGTCTAGTGGCCCGCAGCTTGTACCGAAGTCTAAAAGTCGCCGAAATTTAGGGAGTCAAAACTCTGTCCGCCATCTTGGATTTACGTCGCCAAGAGTGCATCGTTGAAAATGTCACAAAATGCACTTATTTAAGTCGCATACGCATGCTTATTATCGATAATCATCAGAAATAAAGTTAATTATGAAATATTGAGCTTAATCAATACTTTAAAAGGGGTAATTTACAAAATATCGAGTGCGAAATACTGACGACGAAAACCAAATGTTTTGTTCTTCTGTATACGAGAAGCAGAGCTCTTAAAACTATTATTTATGCTTTCTCGAAGTAACAAACATCACAAGAATGAATAAATTATTTGAGGAGCAAACAATTGAGCAACTACAGCAATTAAATTGATTGAATAACCTTTCAGAAACGTATAGATCCGTTTGTCATATTGTCCGGTGGTATAGTAATTCGGATGGTCCAATTTCGGATACAAAAAATATTAACTTTAGTCAATTTATTTTTTCAACCCGAAGAAGTTGTCAAACAGTGAAATAAACTGAATCCCAACTCTATTTTGTGCTTTTCTGTTTAATATATTGCAGAGTAGTGATGAAATCATATTTGATAAACATAAATGTTTATATAGGCACATGTGTGTGAACAATTATGAAGTGATGATCTGTGGAGTAAACTGTGATGTTACAAACAAAGTTGCATTGCTCACAAAGTTTGGCTACTGATTAAGTAATTGGATATTTTGCAATACAAAATGTAAATTACTGTTTGATGATGTAAGTTAGCATTTTCAGAAGGTGGCTAGATGCCTGTAAATTCATTGCTATTGCAGCATGTCTTGGGAGACATGGATTAATTCCTCAGTTTGTAAATTCAGGAAGACTGGTATTTCACAGAAAATGTTGAAAATTCGAAACTTTATGATAAATACCAAAACCTCTATTTTTAATCAAATCTTTTTATGGACAGGTCCAATATTTTTAGCAGAACATACTACACACACACACACATATATATACACATGCATATATAAAGTTACTTGTTTTAGTGTAATTATGTACACATAAAGTAAATTAATTTGGCTGGAGAGTTGATGTATGTTATAGTTTGTAGGACTTGAATTTGATCAAGGACGCTTAGACTGAAGCATGTTATTTGTTAGTACATTCTGTGTGATCAATTTTACTAGTTATACTACTATTTTTTCTGTTATCATAATGGTTACTATTATAATGTAATTGTTGCCAATGTTGTATTGTTTGTCTGTCATAAAACTCATATATACTGCCGATCAAAGAGTGTCTATAAAACTTGTTGAAAATTTACATCAGTTTTTCTTCTATAACATTTTACTGAATGACTATGCATCAAATCTGATTGCACAATTGGAATCAGCATGAGAAGTTACTCTAAAGTACAAAGTTTTATCCAGTTATCTTGAAAAACACAAAAGTTACAGCAATTTGTTACAAAATGTCACCTTTTTCGGTTCCGTCAAAACGCGTCTTTAAGTCTGTATTTAAGAAGATAAAAATTCCTAAAAACGACCAATTTTTCGCCATTTCAAATTGCTGTAATTTTTGATCTAGAAGGGATATCTTCATAATTCAAACTGTTTTACAGAGGTTTTAGTGAGCTCTTCAATATGCACTAACTTTCATTAACTAAGGTGTACATAAAAAAATTGACTGGGGTTGCTAACTGTAGAATTTCGTTTTGTACTAACAAATTAATGAAAATCACCTTTAAACACCTAATTTTCAATAAAATGTTCATCGTGTTATATTTCCTACACATTGTCCACAACATGTTAGCAAAATAATATATTATACGAAATCAACGGCTGGACGAAATAATTTTCGCACTTATGTCATTTATCCCATGTCTAATGATGCCGGGTTCTGGAATCCGGCTTTTTCACTGTTCAAAAGTTTCGTCTAATTTTAGATTCGTATAGTGACCGTGTTAATTAACCGGGTACGTTGCGCAGCCATAACGCCGAATCTCTGTGAAATCTGCACTAGATGGAAACAAATGCGCATCTTAATACAATTAGCGCATGGCATATTATTTGGAATTCTTGACCTTATCCGGCGTAGAAAGCATCAATTGCACTATTAGAAATTTGTTTTCCCTGCTGGTCTTGTTTGATAGTTTAAAATTAGTGGAAAAAGAGCGACACAAATCGTGTCAGAAAGTGCTACTTGACATTGATAGAAAGCTGATTAGACCCTACATACCCGGAAATGTCAAAATGTGAACTAAGGTATGTAGGGTCTTATTTATAGGACTATAGTGTTTGCAGGGCAGCATAATTTACAACACACTACCAAACATGTCATAGTATAGTCGTCATCACTATTCTCGCGGTATTTGCTGTCCTCCACCAACCGGTGGTTACGAAAAACGTGGTTGACCTACTTTTTTTCTCAAGCAAAAAACAGTCTTACCTATCAATATGTACCGTATTTTGGTAAGTATTTGCGACAAAATGTTAATAGAATCATTTTCTATCAAAAAATGATGCAATCCCATATAAAAAATTTGTGTCAATTAAAAATAAATCACGCGTTTCATGTTCGCAGCTTTTCTCAGACCACTAAGTTATTTCTCCTGCAGGATAGGTAGTCGTGCACAAAACAGTTCAATTTAGTTATCTGAGGCCAATACTTTGTCTATTTTTTAGATTATAATTGAAATACCGCGAGAATAGTAATGACATCATCCTGTAAATATGGCGGTGACCCCATGTTCATTTGTTTACATTTGTAACAAACTTCTAACGTTATGATATTAATTTTATGCTGTTAGGAATTGGGATAGGATTGAAATTTATGCTTATAAATGTGTTGGTAAATGATTTTAAGTTAACTATTATTTCTTCATTATTCAATAAATACCGCAAGAATACAGATATGCAGTGTATACTCCTTTCTCATGGTACCGCGGCTTTCATGGTACCGCAGTAAACAGTTTTCTCACGATATTTTTATGTTAGGACCGACCAACCCCATGTTGGCATAATCTCTTGAGTAAACCTGAAGATGCTCTTCATATCAAACATTTTTTTGCAAAAATGCCGGGATTTCTGACGAGTAACTTGCGCTTTTATACAAAACCAGTTGAAACAAGATTTCCTACTATGTTCTCCACCCCTTGGGTCATAAAACCCTCTTCATGTCCTGTAAACAATGTTTAAAATTTCATATTTGCTGTTGAAATGATCGTCTGATATTTCGTATGAAGTCATCCAACCGGAAGCCATGTGGTTTCTAAATTTAGAAGCTATTCCTAGGAAAATGAAAGTATGGCAAGCTGTAAAGGTGAAACATTTCAATGAAACCAAATGACACAATTTAGTCTAAACCTGTGTCTTTGCTATATATGGTTCTATCATTTGAATACAGTCAACTCTCGTTATGTCGAATTTTACGGACCGTAGAAATTAGACGCTTATTGAAATGCGTTGTAAATCAGTCACTTTCGGCGCTTGCAACTATTTGAAACAACAAAATGACGACAATTGTAAACAAACAGTTAGTAGTGTTGAAATTTTTTCATTTATAATTTGTTTGATATTTAAGAAAATAGATATCATATGGCTTCGTCTCGAAAAATTGGTATTTCCCTCATGTTGACAATATGTACTGTCACACAGGAAGCCAATTTGATATTTATATGCAATGTCAACTGTCGTGGATAGAGATTTAATCAATTACGCACCTTTAATATTTAATTTTGTTCAATTGATCAATTTGATGTGAACTGTTTTTTGAGAAGGATGTAATAAAAATGACCGGGCATGGAGCTTACATTATCACATGTTTCAAACGCAGTTGACCCGGTCAACATGATAGATTATTTGTTCCAGTGAATATGTAATAAATTATGATTGGTATAAAATGTAATTTTAAAATTATGCGCAAAGAAAAATCAGGGAACTATTTCTGAGAAAGATAAGGCAACAGATTGTAACCATTTTTGGGGTTGATTACTTTTGTAGAAATGGCTTCTGGTGAAGAGAAACGATTTATGTCTCGGCTGAAGTACATCCTAAAAAACAGCAGGAGCACAACTAATAGAACAGGAACATTAAATGTGATATATACACCTCATGCTTAAATATGTGTACCAAATTTAATTTAACATGTCCAAATAAAATAGACAAGGAAACCAATGGTCTTGTGAATAGCAAACGAGAAGCGTTATATTTATTAACATTTTTATTGGTATATATTTATTCAAAATATGTAACAGTTAAAATTATACAATATGTATAGTGTTTAGTTTATAACTTGATTCAAGGGACAAAATAATTTATTCACTATGAATACAATTAATAATTAAGTACATTTGTACATCAGTGTGAGACAAATAGTGTACTTCAAATAGCGTACATTAATAGCGTACATCAAATAGTGTACATGAAATAGCGTACATAAAAAGTGTACATCAAATAGTGTACTTCAAATAGCGTACGTAAAAAGTGTACATCAAAATGAATAGTGTACAGCAAATAGTGAACATCACATATGAACATCAAATAGTTACAGCAAGTAGTGTGCATAAAAAAGTGTACATCAAATAGTGTACAGCAAGTAGTGTGCATAAAAAAGTGTACATCAAAAAGTGCATATACAATAATGTACCAAAATGCCCTAAAAAGGGCTGAATGTTTACCACACATGTCAAACAGATTTGGCAAACTGTGGTACAAATAAAAATAGGAAAAATGAATTGTTAATGAATGCATGTACTCTGTATTAAATAATTGCGTTGCTGTAGTGCATTGTTTTCTGTATATATTGATGGATATGACTTTATTAAAACACTCAACATATCTCAGTGGCATTATCAAAATATGGTAAGCATTTTAACACCCTTATGCAGATGTACTGTAAAACACTGCATTATTGTTGCTGTAACTACAGAATATGACAGTCTATGCAGATGTACTGTAAAACACTGCATTATTGTTTCTGTAACTACAGAACATGACAGTCTATGCAGATGTACTGTAAAACACTGCATTATTGTTTCTGTAACTACAGAACATGACAGTCTATGCAGATGTACTGTAAAACACTGCATTATTGTTGCTGTAACTACAGAACATGACAGTCTATGCAGATGTACTGTAAAACACTGCATTATTGTTTCTGTAACTACAGAACATGACAGTCTATGCAGATGTTCTGTAAAACACTGCATTATTGTTGCTGTAACTACAGAACATAACAGTCTATGCGAAAGACACAGAAATATTACTGAACCGGAGGACTGGTAAACTTAGAAGTATTACTGGCCTGGAAAATAATAATGACCAAAATCATCAAATATGCTATTATATTAAGCTATTTGATTTGGTTAAAGTCTAATAAATAAATTGCTATAAACCAATGAAAATCGTTGAAGACAGTTATGGGGCATATTGAAATATTCCGTCAGGATATGGCTGTTTTTGTTCTCGAGGAATCCACCGGCTAGGAGGACCAGTGTAATCAGGGCTCAACATTAACTTTTTGTACTGCTGGACAAGTCGGACAAGTAGATTTAAATATCACTTGTCCTGACCGAATGTTCACTTGTCCTGACCTTAAATAAATGTAGAGTGAAAATGCAGGAGTTGTGACAAATGAAGAAATACAGCATTAATATGCAGGCTGTAATACATGAACAATTCAATTAAAACATAAACTGGCTAATTCACATGTAATTCTAATTATAAGTCTCACATTGATTTTTCTTGAGCCAATTTTTGTTAACTGTGGATTGATCTTTTGGTTTCATTGAATTGATTTAAGCCCATCACGTAACTTGGACACAATTTCTTCCATTGAAAGTTACTGGTCACATCGGGCAAGTAGTTTTGGAAATTGGTTGCCCGGACCTTCAAATTACTGGTCAAAATCCATCGGACAACCATTAGTGTTGAGCCCTGGTAATTGTTAATTTTATCGGTCCTCTTCAAATTTAACCAGTCAGGTCCGAGGACCGACGGTCTTTCGCATTGACTGACATTTATAAGTCTGATACAGGTTTCCTTTAATAGCGCTAACTCATTATGTAGGGCCGGATAGAAGATATCTGTATCGGACTTGTGTATTTGTGGTTTTGGGAAACATGTAAGTAAAGTGACAATGCAGAGTTGTAGAGTACATCGGAATGAAAGCATTGTTCTGTACAATTATCTCACTCTTCACCTGACATTAGTCATTTGTCTGTCTTTTGATGCATTCAACCGGGAATGATTTTGGTTGTAAAATTAGTTTAACTTCAGCTGCTAGATCTGGTACAAAGTGTTTGGGAAGTTGGATGGTGACTTGTCTCATTAATTCCACTACAAACACAAGGATTAGATCCATGGCAACGTGTTGTCCAATACAGCTCCTCTTACCCCGTGAGAATGGTATGAATGGCATTTTCTTGAAGATATGATAATTGGAATAAAGCGTTCCTGTTTCATCCAAAAATCTCTCTGGTTTGAAGGCAAAGGGATCTGGCCAGAGATCTGCACTATGGTGTATATGCCATTGGTTCAACATTATTATGGTACCTGAAATGTACGGCAATCTTTTATTGCTGGAAAGTAATTGATACGAGAAGTAAATGTATCACTTATCACCACACTTTAACTGAAATATTTGAGAAATATAGTGTAACATCAGCCCGTATTCACAAACATTTTAAGACTGAATCTCAGAGTTAGACTTTAAAATTGTAAATTTTCATTTTGTTCCTACGTTATTGTTACACAATATATTTTGATGAAACATGACAAAAGTGTCGAGTATGTAACAAGAAATATTCAGGCAAAAATGTATCCGTTTAAATATAATGAAAACGAAATGCTTGTAAATTTAATATTTGCGATTTTAAAGTCCAAGTCTGAGATTCAGTCTTAAAACTTTAGTGAATACGGGATCTGGGGTTTCCCGGACATGGAAGCATTTTATAGCCCATGGACCCACATTTATGAAGAGGTGTGGATCCGTCGACCCATTTCGTTCGTTATCTTAAATGCCTTTGTGGTAATGACAATATCAGCTCTTGGCATGAATCTCTGTTGCATGTATAAGGGGGGGGGGGGCTGTGTATGTTACACATCTCATGTACCTACCTTTAGGGAGATTGTATCCACCAAGTTGTTGATTCTTGCTTGACACTCGAGGTAGACCAATACCAGTAGGACTACTACATCGAAGTGCTTCTAGTATAGACGCTCCTAAAGTAATATATAGTGTTTAGTGACAGAAGTATGGGCAAACAGATTCCTACATGTACTTCGGTAATAATTTACAGGATGAACATTTTAGGTCGATTAGGTATTATTATTCTGAAGATGTCTATTCAATTAGTCACAGTTGGGTGCAGCCAGCGTGCCCCTAACTGAATCAATCTCACTGGCAGGTTTTTTCTTCACACATTTATCATTAGTGACTGTAACCAATAAAACACTGAATTTTTTGTCCAAAGTACAATCCTTTTAAAATAAATTTGGAATTTGTAAATAGTGATGGCGTGAGTTTCGAAAATCGCTGCAAGACATCAGCAATGAACTACAATAATAGATTATTATCGGAAATTTTGACTCTTTTGACATAGATCTGTAAATTATCAGGGTTCTCACTAGGATTTGAAAACAGGAGTCCTAAACCATACTTCTGGAAAAAATTGGGAGTCATCAATGCAATTTCAAAGAAATTTTGCCAGAAACAGGAGTCCCTGAGGGAAAAATATAGGAGTCCAAAAAGCCTAAATAGGAGTCTAGCGAGAACCCTGATTGTGTATATCTATTTCTTCAAGCTATCAATCAAATCTTTATTAACATACACACTAGTACTAATCTTTACATAGAAAATACAATATAATTCTTTTCAATTTTTCAGTCAAATACAAATATATGAAATAAACATAGTATTACAAAAACAAAGTAAATAATTTATTGAATGATCAAATGTTCTTATGATATCAGAGTACAATGTAATGTGAAACCCCATAGATGTTAAATGTAGTAACAAAAAGATAAATGAACTTGTATAAATGAATTTTACTTTCAGCATTCCACTTTTACTTCAAAAATAAAATATTTCCGATTCGATTATCGATTATGAGTTTTCAAACCAATCCAATAATCGATTATAAAATTTTTCCAATTATCTATCACTTCTTCTAAAATCGAGACCTCAAATATTGTTATTCTAGACTTGATAGCCTATAATCTAGTACTATTCTACCTAGAATATTTACAAGACAAGATGATTAGTTGACTTACTTGTGTAGTGAAGTTTATCTTTCTGTTCCAGAGTTCCTTCCATATCTCGTCCAGTGATGTCATCTACTTCTTGTTGTATTGTCTCTTGTACATGTGGATTTACACACAAGTATAGCATTAACCATCTTGTTACTGATGTTGTTGTTTCACAACCTGAAAGTTGATTATGTTGGTTAAAATTTGACTTATTCACAATCTACACTACAGATAGAACTTCATAGTACTTACATAATAGTATCTGATTCTTTGAAAATTGTCCATATTGTTCTGTTAATACTACTAGACCTGGATTTCCCCGCGTTTCTACCAGTGCTGGAATAGACCGGGATTTCCCCGTGTTTCTACCTGTGCTGGAATAGACCGGGATTTCCCCGTGTTTCTACCAGTGCTGGAATAGACCGTGATTTCCCCGTGTTTCTACCTGTGCTGGAATAGACCGGGATTTCCCCGTGTTTCTACCTGTGCTGGAATAGACCGGGATTTCCCCGTGTTTCTACCAGTGCTGGAATAGACCGTGATTTCTCCGTGTTTCTACCAGTGCTGGAATAGACCGTGATTTCCCCGCGTTTCTACCAGTGCTGGAATAGACCGGGATTTCCCCGTGTTTCTACCAGTGCTGGAATAGACCGGGATTTCCCCGTGTTTCTACCAGTTCTGGAATAGACCGTGATTTCCCCGTGTTTCTACCAGTGCTGGAATAGACCGTGATTTCCCCGCGTTTCTACCAGTGCTGGAATAGACCGTGATTTCCCCGCGTTTCTACCAGTGCTGGAATAGACCGGGATTTCCCCGCGTTTCTACCAGTGCTGGAATAGACCGGGATTTGCCCGTGTTTCTACCAGTGCTGGAATAGACCGGGATTTCACTGTGTTTCTACCAGTGCTGGAATAGACCAGGATTTGCCCGTGTTTCTACCAGTGCTGGAATAGACCGGGATTTCCCTGTGTTTCTACCAGTGCTGGATGTTGTACTACTAGACGGGGATTTCCCCGTGTTTCTACCAGTGCTGGATGTTGTACTACTAGACGGGGATTTCCCCGTGTTTCTACCAGTGCTGGATGTTGTACTACTAGACGGGGATTTCCCCGTGTTTCTACCAGTGCTGGATGTTGTACTACTGGACGGGGATTTCCCCGTGTTTCTACCAGTGCTGGATGTTGTACTACTAGACGGGGATTTCCCCGTGTTTCTACCAGTGCTGGATGTTGTACTACTAGACGGGGATTTCCCCGTGTTTCTACCAGTGCTGGATGTTGTACTACTAGACGGGGATTTCCCCGTGTTTCTACCAATCCTGGATGTTGTACTACTAGACGGGGATTTCCCCGTGTTTCTACCAGTGCTGGATGTTGTACTACTAGACGGGGATTTCCCCGTGTTTCTACCAGTGCTGTATGTTGTACTACTGGACGGGGATTTCCCCGTGTTTCTACCAGTGCTGGATGTTGTACTACTGGACGGGGATTTCCCCGTGTTTCTACCAGTGCTGGATGTTGTACTACTAGACGGGATTTCCCCGTGTTTCTACCAGTGCTGGATGTTGTACTACTAGACGGGGATTTCCCCGTGTTTCTACCAGTGCTGGATGTTGTACTACTAGACGGGGATTTCCCCGTGTTTCTACCAGTGCTGGATGTTGTACTACTAGACGGGGATTTCCCCGTGTTTCTACCAGTGCTGGATGTTGTACTACTAGACGGGGATTTCCCCGTGTTTCTACCAGTGCTGGATGTTGTACTACTAGACGGGGATTTCCCCGTGTTTCTACCAGTGCTGGATGTTGTACTACTAGACGGGGATTTCCCCGTGTTTCTACCAGTGCTGGATGTTGTACTACTAGACGGGGATTTCCCCGTGTTTCTACCAGTGCTGGATGTTGTACTACTAGACGGGATTTCCCCGTGTTTCTACCAGTGCTGGAAACTCTTATCTCCCCATGTAATGACATCATGTAACATTGAATAATAACTTGAATGAATTTGTAACATAGTTATGATAGTAGGTTACAAAAAATCCCTAAACATTTTAGTTGTGTTATTTAGTCTCGTCTTTTACTTCTTCCAAAAGACTGACAAGAAAAATAATCTTTCACTGGTTTTGTGTGCAGATGGAACCATCTGGCAGAGCCTTGTTCCCACCAAAACAGTACCCTAATGCTGTCCCCTCGTGCTGGATATTTCTATCCGTACTGGCGGCCAGTGAAAGATGCTTGTAGTCTGATTCTCACTTACCTGCAAGATACATTGTCCAGGCAGACAGAAACATATCTTTCTTTGTTATGTCTTTCAGCAAGTCTTCCATTTCTTCAGATTTTTTTTTAGATAACTCAAATTCTGTGATGATGTCAATCAGGTCTCTTAAATGTCCATCAAAATCTTTAACATGTTTTTCGTAGCTTTCATTGAACAAGGTGTCCCTCTCCTTGAAAAAATAAACTAATAGTTTGAAATGTTTTGAGGATGACTTAGGCTAATGTTCCCCTCCCGCATTTATATCCATCTCGTGATATAAAATATAGTACAACATATCCATTTTTTCCCACATAATAACTACCAGTTACTATTTTCCTAACTCCCCCTCCAAGGCCTTTTTCTGTCCATTTTGGGAAGAAGACCCTAGATAAATTAGAACAGACTTTTAATATCTAAATTTTATATAAACAAATATTCTAATCTACATTTCTTATAGCTTTTTGAATAACTCTGGCCATTATTGTTCCTTGTGTCATAAATGTTTAGGTGCTTCTAATTGGGATTTTTTTCTGATTGGTAAAAAACATATATTTGGTTTTGGGAATGGGTCAGATTGACCTATAGAAAAAGGCCCGCCTCCAATTTATTTTTGTGTTTGAATTTTCTTTTTATGTCACTGTATTATAGAATACCATTCAAAGGTTTGTGTGTTGTTTAGTTAGATTATTCTGACTTTTTATTTAGTCTAAAATGAATTGCACATCCCCTGCAGTATTTCTTGGCCTGATACATATAGAGTGATAATACCTTCAAGCATTGCATCAGTTTGTTCTTCACTGGCGTTGTCAGTTTCCATAGAAACGGGAAGATATTCATTGGATGCATAGGGTTCAACATTGTCATCACCGCATCGTGATATTTTATACGTGTCTGAAGCTCGATACTATCCAATGTCTCGGATTCTATACCATATACCAGACTACTGAATATTGCAGAGTATGTTTTAAGAAAGTCATCTGAGGGATCGTAATTTTCACCAATGTTTGCTTTTTGTAGAAATCTGAAACAAACGCTAAGATTTGTTCTGTGTCCTCCAGTGAACCTATACCAAATTTTCAAATCCAGTATTCTCACATTTTACAAAAATATTTTTGTCTCACTGAATTCGACATAATTTGCTATGAAACTTCACTGTCACTGAAGAACTCGCTGTTCAATGTGATGATTTTTGAGATGAAAACACGTATGAAAAAGTTTCTAATGTTATGAAACCTAATGTAATTCCATGGTCGTCATCAAAACAGTAAATTAAAAATGACCTATCAAAATCTCTACTTTTGTTTTGATGACTTGAATCAGCTACATTCAACTTAGAAACATGTTAATATTATTATACTAACCAGCCCCTTTTTATGGCATATTTGGGGCTGATATTGGGTCCCATTCCCCAAAGAAAGAAGTATAATTATAGTTTCCACTACTTAGAAAGAAAATTCCCCTTCAGTAAAATTATTTAAAATTTTAGATTTATAAATACCCAACTTTGGGGATGCATGATGCAAAATTCCCCTATCAAAAGGACACACTGTACTTCCCCTAAAACTGAAAAAAATGGCTGCCAGCAGAACGTCTTTTTTGTGAAATGAAATGCAATTTGGATGGTTTGAAACTACACCATACAGTCATCGTGAAGAGAGAAAAATGTAAGGCCTAAGATTTTTATGCATCGTTAGATACTTACTCGTTTATAAGCTGATCAAATGACTTTAATGAAGTTTCCTCCAATTTGTTCATGGTGATTTTTGCCATACCACTGTGCAGTACCTTGTATATTCTCTTCCAACGTTTATCATATCTACATGAACCAATTCCATTAGCGCCTTTATTCAATAAATCAAATATCGCCATTTCTGGGCGATCGTTGTATTCGGTGTTTTCAAAAACCTGTTAAAGAGAAAATGAGAAAAAGTTAATCCCTTAAAACCTTCATTTGAATCTGTTAAAAGTTATTGTATTTAAAGGATTCAACAAAATTTTGTTCTGACTTTCATGCCTTCAATGAAGGTCTGTACAAGGGGGACAACTGTTGCTTAATTGGTTTTATTGCAATTTCATAGGTTAGCTCCCTTAGTAAATAGTAATGGGTTAGTTTGCAAGTTTTCAAAGATTGAAGTCTAAACTTAGTAAATGTAGATTTAAAACAAAATAATTAATTAGTATTTTCCATCCAAATGAGAAAAAAAAGAAGAAAAATCAAATGAAACTTAAAACCTTATTTATCAGTCTGCTGTCAGGTCTGCTATAAGTGCTGTACAGATTATATGCGGAATGGATTTAACTTTTTGTGTCCTCGTTACATCTTAGAATTTTTTATAACGCTTTTTCCATTCCACATCTGGTTATATTTGTAATTTGTTTACCTTGCCTTCATTGAAACAAATACATTTTATGATACTATGTAACTACCAATGTTGTACAGAGGCATAGAACATAGAAGCCTTGCACACCAAGATTTTCAAAATGTGACCAAATTTCTGGACAGCATATTTTGGATCATTTGGCTGTTAAAACCCCAACCTGGCTTCTGAAATTTACAAATAATTGTCGCAAACTAGCCAGATTAAGGTAAATTACATCTAAGCTCATTCAATTAATTACTTATTTATAAAATCTGTTTGTTACGATTGCTGGTCACTCCAGATTCAAATGGATTTGGTAAATTCACTGAAATTTAGTGGATTTCTGTAAGGTAACGTACCCTTTATCGAAAGGTTAACCAATCCGCGTCAAGGTTACAAACGTTGTTCGGTTGAAGAGAAATTGCCTTGGTGGTTAATGTAAGATTTGTTTGGTTTACACAACACTGATATGCAAATAGCAAAACAACGTCAATACGGCTGCACAAAAAAAACTAAGGCGTTGAAAGTTTCTTGTTTGCACACTCTGAGTATATACACGGACCTCGTTCATTTGAATTCATCAGGTCTGAATTTACTCTGAATTATAAAGGGTTTTGAATAGCCCATTTTTATTCCATGAGCATAAAAAGATACATGAGGACGTGATATTTATTTCGGATGATACCAGTTATAAGAATAGAAGGTTGTCGAATAAACGAGGTCCTACTGTATAAAAATACTATTGTTAGAATATGTTAGAATCTTACCTGATTGATCAAGTTGATGTCATGAACAAACACCATTGGTCCCATTGGTCCCATTCTAATGTTGAATACCTTGCCAAATTTCTTGACCAATTTTTCTATAGCCAAATGGGGATATTTTGGGTTCAGACTATATAATCCACCAATGAGAGGCAAGGTTAGGGGTCCTGGTGGGAAGTTATGGATTCGAACCTTGCACCAGTCGTAGATAGTGTAGTATAGCACCCATGCAATGAAAACTCCAATAAGTAACTGAAATTGTTAATATAACAATGTCACATTGAAATAAAAATTATAAATCATTTCCTATCTGAGAAAAATAGTTTTTAAATTCTTCTAAACTGATATTATTCGATTGGGCACTTTTTCGTTTCTAAAATAACCCAAAAACTGCTTTGGGTTGGACAGCTTTAGCCGGTCAATTTCATGTATTTTCTTTTTAACGTGTAACCTATGTTTTTCCTACAAAGATCTTTATAAGACTTTTTGCAGAATGTGTACAATTAAACAATTTTTGAGCTTCTGAATAATTTGCTCTTGCAGTTCTGCATTCTACATGAAACTATTCTTTCTGAGTTACTAATGGTTTATCACTGAATTTAGGTGACACATTCTTGACAAGCCAAACTATATAAACCAGTCTTGATAAACTGATGTTTCTACAATTTGGTTTTTCTGTGGAATTTATTTGTCTCCACATCTGTGTGTCTGTAATGTGTACATATAATGCTGTCATCATCGCTGATTTTAATTAGTATCCAAGATATAAAGATTCAATGTCAACGAATGTGAAAATATAATAATCTGAACACGCCATTTTAACATTTGTTGATATACAATAAATGTTTAAGTTTTATTAATGGATTAAAAGATTTATAAATGTTGAAGCGGCGAGCAGAAGCAAAACAATTATCAGTAAACATTGAGATGACCCCTTTTCTTAAGGAAAAGAATATTAAACATCTATTTGTAAAATATAATTGTATCTGAAAACATTTTTGCTGCATTCAATTATTTAAAACTCAGAAATTTAAATTTGTAGTCTTGATGACCATATTGATATTGAACGTGCTGTAATTCCCTGAAAAAAATGTTGTTTGGCAAATATTTTAGTTTTTTAGTAACCTACAAATATCCCTGCATGATAAGGTAATACTGTGCTCATTTCTTTGTTCATTTGTTTATCTAATTAAACATGAAAAATATATTTCCTATAGTTAAAACATCAATAAACATGCATTAACAAAGACTAAAATCATAAAATTAAAACAATTTTTTTTAAGCAATCGGGTGTTTTTTACTGGTTTTGTCTGTTAGTAAAATGATAAAACAAGATTGTTTAAACGGTTACACATTGCAATGGTTCTTATAAATGATATTTTAGACTATGTAAACAATTAACTGGATGATGCCAATTAAAAAAATTGAGGTTCAGGTGAGTTCTCTGAAATTTGTATGACACTTTATTTATACTAATCTATTGTCAAGTTAGCGTGTTACTGTAACTTGGTTTATATTTTATAACGACCTTGACATGTTTTGTTATAGTACATTGACTGGCTGATGAATTCGTTCAAGGTAACCTAGTTACACATATTCAACCGTAAACATTTAAACTTTACATCTCATCAATATTAAAAAAGTTGGTCAAATATCCAAAATGTTTAACATGATTGTCATCTGTGCACTTTTAAAAGTATAAACTTTTAGCACTGGTTCATTGCCTGTGAGGAATGTAAGTCAATAAAAATAAATATAGCCTACAGAGTATGCAATATTGTGTCACACATATCTCCAAAAGTATATGAGCCAGAGTTATAAGACTTCACAGAAATGTTCACAAGCATGTGTTATATTGCACCTGTGGATTCATAATTCGGTGAGCCCAGTAAGTGCAAAGTTATGGCCCTTGATTTATTAAAAAATATAGCATACAGAGCGTGCAATATTGTGTCGCACATATCTCCAACAGTATATCAGCTACACTCGCCAAACTGTACAGGAATGTTCACAAACCTGTATCGTTGTGCACCTGGGATTTCGTGAATGCCTGTGTCCAGTAAGTGCAAAGTTATGGCCCTTGACTTATCACCATAATCAGTACAGTTGTTAACTTGGGAATATGGATACCCATTCACAAACTATGAGCAGAATAATAGCATTTGCTTTTGTGACAAAGGCTGCAAGTGGGAGCATCTGTGTCCTATGGACACATTTCTAGTTAGTATAATTATATTCTCTAATATTTGTTGCATTTGCTTGTGTTATAAAGTTCTTTAAGCAGAATGACCGAGCTCCTATTTGTACAATTTATTGTGTTGCTATCAGTCGTCTGGTCTTATTTGTCGTATCATATGAAAATATTCACATATACATTTATTCGTGTTCAGACACTCGATATAAGTCGGTTGTAACCTTGACCTGAACTCAATTGTACGTTTGCGGGAGCCTGAAAACTGTGCGTCTTGTGTTAGCCGTGTACATGAACGTTCTGGATGTTCAGTCATGTGAAGTCTGCGGCGTAGTTTATGTTACAAGTTGGTGCGTACGTACAATGTACATGCAGAAATCACGCGCTTGACACAGTGAACCGCGTTGTGAAAATGACCTAAAACTAGGTTAGCTGTCCGTATTTACTAAAATCGCTTTTTATCGCCCAAGTCCTTCTGTCTATCTGTATAGATGTTTGTTTTTAAGTTTTTGGCTTTTTTGTACTTTTCATTATGTTAAAGTACAAACTGATAAACTTCAGCATGTTCGAGTTCTCTTCTAGTGAGCATTGACACGTGTCGAAACCGTTTTATTCTGTTTTCTGTCTATAACCATTGCGGCAGAACGAATGCTGTTCATGTCTATGACACGTGCTAAGAGGTCATTAACCTAGTCAATGTATCATAGATTTCATATAGTTAAAGTAAGGCATCCATATTTATTAATTGGTTTATTACATTGTCTAATCAACAAACCTCTCGTCAGGTTTACAAGGCAATAATGTTTTGCTGTAAATGAAAAGTGATTGCGTTTTATGAAATGATGAATGAGATTAAGTTGAAATTCTGATCACATGTTAAACTAAATGTAACATTACTTATGTATGAACTAACCTAGCCTTAAGATGTCTACTTATTGCCCTGAAGTACTAAAAAAAATATTTTTTCCAAACTTTGAAGTTTTGGTAAATCATGTATGAAAATATTTCGGTCAAAACAATGCACATAGTACACTCATTAAATGCTACCAGTTATCTATATGATACATGGCACTATTAGGAGGAAAATGAACTTTCTACACTTCCATTATATCGTGGTGAACAAAAAACCATAAAACTGTTATGTATACAACAACTGCTGAACAAATAGCTGAGAATCAATATTATGGAGAAAAGTGTAATTAGCAAAAAAGCTAAGAAAGTAGAGCAGTATTTCTTACTCCTGATGATATTAATGTTGCCTGTTTTAAACAAATTAAGTTATACCAAGTTATTTAAGAGAACAGAAATGTTAAATGTTTCGGTATCTTTCAATAATATTTACTATTCTGATATTACTGTCAGTTACTGTTGACACCAAAAGTCAGTGAACATCTTTATAATGAAGAAAGAAGGCAAGATTTTTTCTGCCTGGTAACGAAAGGCGGTTTCATCAATAAGGCAATCTCTGCTCTATGTATGAAATATAGGCATGATATTTGTAGACAAAGTTTACATTAACAGATTCATGAATTAGTTTGTACTGTTAATTCTTGGAAAATTTTGTTGATGTGTTCCTTCAACTTATTAGTTTTGATGGCATATCTGCAGACTTGTGGAATGAAAGTTTTGTTTTAAGATGGCATATGTAACTATTATGTATTAGTGATATACAAATGAATTTACGGAATCTACTGCAAAAACAACTTTTCAAAAAATCGTGAGTTTCATTTTTGAAAACTTTTCAAATTCATGTTATTAAAACATTGTTAAACTTTTGTTTAAAATTCTCTGCAATGAATGAAAATATTGCTGGTTTAAAAATATTCATTTTATCAATACATAACATTTGTTATATTGAATTTTACTGTATTAATTACAAAATAAATAAATGAGCACTTACATACAACATTTTATCCCCTCGTCCAGAACGGGTATCAATATTGTATAAATAGAATGATCAATTTTATTGACTATCTTTTCCAAGTCAAGCTCGAACCTTGAAGTTTCACACACTGATGTGCTGGTGCCTGAAACACATGTATTTATGTTTAATGATTCAAATTGAGCTATAATAAAACAGAACCAATCTTCACCCTTTTCATACTTGTACACAAGTTAGAGTACAAAAAAATATGAACGAATTAATTTCGTCATTTAACCAGGTCTTACGTGTGTCTTATAACTGGGTCTAAACATTTCTTCATGCCTTGTATTTGCCTCAAGCTTGAGAAGTATAGAGAGGACACAATCGGTACATAGGTGGGCTTCCGCTGTCCGCTTATAACAGTGTGGTATACTGTCCCGCAAGCAGAACACATAATGGGTGTAGATCTGGAGCAAGTTCTTGCATCATACCTTTGCTTGATTAGACAGTACTTACTGTGTTTTATCTGTTTTGTTGTACTGCTTTATTTGTTCATTCTTGAATGTTGACTTTGATTGCAGCATGATTATTTAGGCCTGCACTGCACTTAAATACTTCAAAGAAACTAAAATTTACTAAAGCTTGTTTTTTTTGCAATTTTCAGTTTATTATATCGTTAAATATAATAATGATTATTATTTGTAAATATTTTTATATACAATAAGCATTGCTAGACAGATAAGGCTATAATTATGAGCAAGTCATCAATTGTTTAAAGTTTAAACTTATTTCTTTTACATTGATTATGAAACAAGTTAGTTCAATTTATAAACTTTTCACTTCGTATGACAGTGACTTGGGTTACTATCCAGTACTCACGCTTAAGGTAAGCAGTCCATCATTGACATAATGTCTGCCATAAATGAAACAGTTGTTGTTTCAATCTATATAATAATGCGGATATAATTGGAAAATTTTATAATTTTTTATCCGTCCACAAAAAAATAATGGCCCGTATTGTTCTCTGAAAAAACTCTTTAACAATAAACCGATAAATGGAAAATCACATTTATTTTCTTATTTCTTCCTATTTCATATAGTGAAACCACCTTTGCACTGAACAGACTTGCAAATTTAAGAAAAGTCAGAAATATTCGGAAAAAAATCAAAGCAAAATGTTTGGGCGGCACGTTTGTGTCAGAAAATATTTAAAATAAGGAATATATCGTGCGAAGCTCAAAATATTGACTATGTCAAAAAAAACAAATATCGGTTGCCCGTCATATTGTCTTCAATGAAAATTATTTGTAATGTTTTGCATCAACTATATCCAAATTTCAGAGACATTTACCGTCTGGTTTTTGCAAAATTTCATTTTGAACATATTGCTGCCTAAATTTTACATACACATGATTTAATTGGAATTCACAATTTTGCTTATTTCTTTCAAAAGTTTGATTTATTTATGGCAAATGAAGTTCATTGTAGATGTAAAACTTAAGAAAATTGACATTGTTGCCAAATAATGTCACTTCCAAGACTTAAACTAACATTTTTTTGATATTTTGAAGTATTTTAGTAAATTACCTCACTTTATAAAAAATTACATACTTTTTTATTTTTTTCCAATAAAAGCACAATTAAAAAAAAAGAACTGCCTAGTTTATCATGACTTGCAACCGTTGTGAAATTAAATTTAACATACATTATGCAATTTAAAAATATTTTAATTTATTTAGTTACCATATATATATAAGAAAATTACTTGAACCATTGATGGTATTTTGTATTTGTATTACTGTGTTTATGAGGTCGCCCGTCGCTGCGCACATTTATAATGCACTTTATGGTATTTTGGTCGACCCGGTATGTCCCCTGCACACCATAAATATACTTTTTGAAACCGAAGGGGGAAATTTACCTGCCAGTATAGCAGTATAGATCAAACAGACAATTTTTGAAGCCAAAGACGGTCACTGCACAGTGCCAATGAGACCTATCGTACAGTTACCATTTTCCTGGCACCTAACCAGTACTTTCCTGGAATCTACCCAGTACTTTCCTGGTTACATGCCAGTACTATGTTAGGTGGGAAACACTGAAAAGCATTTCAAATACAAATACAAATACAACCATTGATCAGGGCCTCCTCTGGGTTTTTTAGACTTGTCGCCAACATTTTCGCCACTTAAGAAAAGTTGGAGCCACTTTAGAGCCACTTTAAAGCCAAAAGTAGCCAAAGTTTCCAGCCATGTTTAAGAACATGAAAATGATTCATATTTAAGTAGTCTTCAAAAAACAACAACAAAAATGTGAAACTTCTATATTTAATGCTGCATCATATATCATCAGTATATAATAAAAGTATACATAAACACAACTTGTCACATAAAAAGCACATTTACATCTGAACATAAACATAAAATCTATTAGTCAAAACCAGTAAAATAGCAAAATAGTCAAGGGTACACAAGCTAATTTACATCTGAACATAAACATAAAATCTATCAGTCAAAACCAGTAAAATAGCAAATAGTCAAGGGTACACAAGCTAATGAACAGAGGCACACCTAGGCAGACCAATAGGACAGTGAATGAAGTTACTTAAGTATTCTACGGGCCTTCATGGATTTCCATGAAATATATAGAATATGAGAATGAGCTGTCATGAACTTATATAAGCAAGAGAAGTTCTAAATTGATGAGATTCTTTTGTATATTTGAACAGTTTAAATAAATTAGTTTTATTATCAGACTTCAATATTTCTATTTTTTATGCATGCTTGGTCTAACATTATATAGTTATACCTTTGATTTTTGCGTGCTTCGTCACAGATTCCTTTTTAAGAACATTACAGCCTGTTACAAAGGAATTAGAATTTTGGGCCTGAATACATATGTCACAAAACATTTCCTTAGATTGTGCATCATATCTTAACCAAACATGGCCAATTTTCCAAACGTCTTTGAATTTCCTTACAGGAGAATTTTGAATTTTGGCAAATTTAGAAGGTGGAGTTGAACACTCATCTAAAAGTCTCTTAGAAGCCATGATGGCAACTGATACATTTCCAAATTTTACGAGACATTTTAAGCAAAATGGCCAGGACAGCAATTAAGTTAATTAAAAAATGCTTTTCGCACCCATTGTTTAACATTATTGAGATCGTATAAGTTAAGGGATTATCACAAAAAAGTGTGCAATAAACATCGTAATTACTAAAAAAGTTGACAACAACCGCACGTTACAAACAAGCCTGTCGGTCTTTTTGACTAAACCAATCGCCCATTTTGTCTTTAAAGTCGGTCATAATTGTAGTTAATAAGGGGATCATCGACAAACATCAAATATACACGCTGCCGGATGTTTTCATAATGATTAATCAGCCGATCACACATATTTACGCAATTATCTTCTCAAAGTGTCATCCGAAATCAATTACCCGATTTGACAGTACACTGACTGGACTGGTTATCGGTTTTATCACGGTTAACGCTTAGTAAAACGCAGGTAAAACGCGCGAATCGAGAACCAATTCTTAAGCCGCTTATATCGTTAATAAAAACAAATATTACGACGGGTGAAAAAGTATGCGCCACTTTAATATTTTCGCCAACTTGTAAAATTTAGCGCCAGATTCTCAAAATTATCGCAAATGGCGACATTGGCGATCGACAGCGGAGGCCCTGATTGATGGACTGCTTACTTTAATGTATAGGTATTGTGAAACTGGAGGTTCAATCTCACCCTAGTTGGATTTCACACCCACGACCAGATCAGTAGTCTGGTGATCTACCCCTTCATCTCCCAGGTGTATAAGAAACCCCCCCCCCCGGCCTGTATATATATTCTGTAATTCTACTTTACAACTTACTTAAAGCGGACAAAAGTTGTCCTACTTACTGGTATGTGAAGTATCTTGTGTCCCATTTTGTAACATTCTTCGTGTAATCTGACTGATTGCATTTGTAGGTAAATATTTGAACTGTGATTCATAATAGCCGTGTCTTAAAGCTGGTTCTTTATTGCAGAATTAAATACAGTAAATGGGCTATGACGTTATTTTAATTTTTAAGCAACATATAAACATAAAAGTGCCATTCGTTTCACTTATAAACTTGACAGATTGTAAAATTTCATTTTTAGTTGTTATATTTAAATTGATTCTCAATATATAACTTCACAATTTAAGATATTTGAAGTGCAATGTTATTGAACTCTATTCCTATCTCTTGTTACTGGATCATTTTGATGACAGTATTGTTAAACCCGTCCTCTTTGTGTACTGAGATGTACTTGAAATGTTATAGAACGATTTTGTGAATTTCATTGTACAGAAAATGGTTCACCTAAAAACAATTTGAGATTCGCAGCTTGCTTAACAGAATAAAACAGTCCTGCATTTAACCTAAACCTTGATTTCATGAAAATACATGTTGGCTTATTATCATACTCAAGTTAAGGATGTTCTTTTGTGTACAATTCACAAACAATATATTTTGAACATAAGTTTGCTTTGAAGAGTAGTGAAGAGTTGGTGTGCAAAGTGAAGAGTTGGTGTGCAATTAGTGAAATGTTGGTGTGCAATTAGTGAAATGTTGGTGTGCAATTAGTGAAATGTTGGTGTGCTAAGTAGTGAAGAGTTGGTGTGCAAAGTCAATCGTAACTACTCGGCGGTATCCGGCAGAGCTCGGAATACATACCTCGTAAGTAAGTGGATGGATACACCCAATGTGATGTGTCCCCGACGAATAACGCCGAGTAGATAATCACGAGATTACCTTCTGAATGCATAAAAAAAATCCATTTTCGCCAACAATTCCTACAAATTGATGTTATTTCATTATCAGGGATATATTTATTTGTCGTTCCAAATTTATTTGATGTTGGTTTCCCAGAAATATCGTATATGTCTCGATTCCATAATAGACAGGTACATCATATCTCGGAGGTGGCCATCTTGCGGACTACTTTCTAACCATAATATCTCCGAGGTTATTTATATCTCCGAGGTGTTCCGATTGGTGCAAAGTAGTGAAGAGTTGTTGTGCAAAGTAGTGAAGAGTTGATGTGCAAAGTAGTGAAATGTTGGTGTGCAAAGAAGTGAAGAGTTGTTGTGCAAAGTAGTGAAGAGTTGGTGTGTAAAAAGTGAAGAGTTGGTGTGCAAAGTAGTGAAATGTTGGTGTGCAAAGAAGTGAAGAGTTGTTGTGCAAAGTAGTGAAGAGTTGATGTGCAAGTAGTGAAAAGTTGATACGCAAAGAAGTGAAACGTTCGTGTGCAAAATAGTGAAAAGCTGGTGTGCAAAGTAGTGAAAAGTTGGTGAAAAAGTAGTGAAAAGTTGGTGTGCAAAGTAGTGAAAAGTTGGTGAAAAAGTATTGAAAAGCTGGTGTGCAAAATAGTGAAAAGTGAAAAAGTAATGAAAAGCTGATGCGCAAAATAGTGAAAAGTTGGTGAAAAAGTAGTGAAAAGTTGGTGTGCAAAGTAGTGAAAAGTTGGTGAAAAAGTATTGAAAAGCTGGTGTGCAAAATAGTGAAAAGTGAAAAAGTAATGAAAAGCTGGTGCGCAAAATAGTGAAAAGTTGGTGTGCAAAGTAGTGAAAAGTTGGTGTGCAAAGTAGTGAAGAGTTGATGTGTAGAATAGTGAAAAGTTGTGTACATAGTAGTGAAAAGTTGTTGTGCATGGTAGTAAAGAGTCGGTGTGCATAGTGGTGAAGAGTTGGTGTGAAAAGTAATGAAAAGCTGGTGTGCAAAGTAGTGAAAAGTTGGTGAAAAAGTAGTGAAAAGTTGGTGTGCAAAGTAGTGAAAAGTTGGTGAAAAAGTATTGAAAAGCTGGTGTGCAAAATAGTGAAAAGTGAAAAAGTAATGAAAAGCTGGTGCGCAAAATAGTGAAAAGTTGGTGTGCAAAGTAGTGAAAAGTTGGTGTGCGCAGTAGTGAAAAGCTGGTGTGCAAAGTAGTGAAGAGTTGATGTGTAGAATAGTGAAAAGTTGTGTACATAGTAGTGAAAAGTTGTTGTGCATGGTAGTAAAGAGTCGGTGTACATAGTAGTGAAAAGCTGGTGTGCAAAGTAGTGAAAAGTTGGCGTGCATGTATTGTAAAGCTGGTGTGCAAAGTATTAAAAAGTAGTGAAAAGGGACATTCTTTTTTATGAATTTATCAAGATGGCCTTTTGAGTTTCCTAATATCATGTAAAGCTTTAATCATCTGTTTACTTAACTGACATCATTATGTGTGTTTTCATGGTATATAAAACAGGTAAAAAATCTTCACAAACGTTGTCTAGAGAAACACCTATCTATAATATAATGCTCTTGGTCAAAGATTCTGTCTTTCTATTTTTAGGTTCCACCAAGACCTGGGTTCAGCCCGGGACCACCTGGACATCCTGGAGCTGGACCGGGTATGGCTGGTGGTGGCATGCCAGCACGTATGGGGATGCCTCATGGACCTGGAATGTCTTCTCATCCATATGCAGGTTTGATTCTTTTCTATATTACATGTAAATGAAAACCTTTATTATCATGTTATGTTTGAAAGTTACTTGGCACAAATGTTAACCATGATGAGACGGTGTTTCGCATGTATAACCCATGTTTGTAGCTCTATCAGGTCAAGGTCACACAGAAGTCAACCGTCAAATTAGGTTTAATTCATCTAGTCCATAATATTACACTTTCATTTATTGGGGATTTTTAGATTACTTGGCACAAATGTTCACAAGGATAAAGTGGTATGTCATGTGCAATGTCAAGGTCACACTTTCGATTTTGTACGGACCATCAAACTGTCATTTATTGGCAGATGTTTTAATTACTTAAAATTGGCACAATTATTGACAATGATGAGAAGGTATTGCTTATGAGACCTGTGTTCGTTATTGCAAGTCATTGTCACACTTACAAAAGCACACAAGTTACTGGGATACCATCAATATAAATCTGTGATATTTTCGTAGCAACATATCTGAAGAACCGCTGGATGCTCCCCGAAGTAACTGCAAAATCATTGAACTGGAACATGTTGACAATTCACCCATCTCCTTTTTATAGTGAAGCTTTCCTTTAAGTTCCATAGAATTCCAGTTGGTGGTTGCTGAGAAGCACAGACATGCATGATGAACAGACGGATGGATGAACCTTCGATAAGAGCGATATCGAATATTCCGTAATAAACACCCCTCCCCAATTAGTGCCCCCAAACCCCCCGCCCTTTAGTTAAGAAGATATTGCAAGAACAAAAGTTAGAGAAAGGCTAGGCAGTGCCATACTTGTTTTAATAGATGCTATGATCAAGTGACTTTCTGCAATTTTATTTATTAAATGCCCTCCTCCCCCCCCCCCCCAGGGGCATTTATTAGGGAATGTTTGGTTATTGTAATAATTATACTAGAAGTACATACAAAACTTGTATAATTATAGCTGTACATTAGCCAGGAATCAAATCAGTTTGAAGCACAAACGAAAACTAGATGCACAAGGGCAACACTTCAAGCCTGCTAATTGTCAACAGATGAAGAGAATAGGGTTATATAATATACAGTGCATGTCTATAATACCCATTTTTTACCATTGACTTCTAAAGCGCTGTTGTTTTTAATAGCTTTTTCAAGATAAATGCTGGAATAGGTTATGTTAGGACTATCAGGTAAAACTTAGTGTACTGTTAGGAGTGCCCCAGTTTGATCAAATATGGCGTATGTTTACAATTTGTATGTATATGCAGTGCATGAAAGGTAGAGTGTTACAAACACATGTTGTGCATACACTGAATTATAGACAGTTTAGTGCAAAACTGTCAATGTACTTTTTATAGTAAACGGAAACTGTCCTGCATAATGTATACCTTTTTGGGAAGCAAATAAATTATGAAACTTATTAACTGTAAAGTGTATTGGATAATCAGGGTTAACATGGTATACCTTCGTTTTGCAACCCAAGAACATAATGTTGAGCATAAAGTTCATAACAAACACACTAAACAGGATTATAGCTCTCCTTTTCCTTTTTTCCCTGCCATTCGAAGAATTGTGAAGGGGCATTAAGTGTTACCCCTGTCCATCTGCACATAAGCATAGGGTATTAAAATACAGGTCCAGTTTGATTTCTGTTACAATATGCCAATTTTTGCAGGAGTTATGGCCCTTTTTGTACATAAACAATTTGGTTTCTAATTAAAATTGCTTCACAAAGTATTTGCATTGTACTGAAAAAGCCCAAAGTAGGGTCATCCGTCTCCTATGGACACTTCTAGTTTTATTTCAATTTTCAATTGTTCATGATTTGAAAATCTACTAGTACGTTGGACTATTCAACTTCCGAAGCAAGTTAGTCCTGCAGTGACAGTGTATTTAACTTGCTACACAATACAATGTACTTAACTTGTTACACAATACTGTGTCCTTAACTTGTTACACAATACAGTGTCCTAAACTTGCTACACAATACAGTGTCCTTAACTTGCTACACAATACTGTGTCCTTAACTTGTTACACAACACTGTGTCCTTAACTTGTTACACAATACTGTGTCCTTAATTTGTTACGCAATACAGTTTCCTTAACTTGTTACACAATGCTGTGTCTTTAACTTGTTACACAATACAGTGTCTTTAACTTGTTACACAATACTGTGTCCTTAACTTGTTACACAATACTGTGTCCTTAATTTGTTACGCAATACAGTTTCCTTAACTTGTTACACAATACTGTGTCCTTAACTTGTTACACAATACTGTGTCCTTAATTTGTTACGCAATACAGTTTCCTTAACTTGTTACACAATACTGTGTCTTTAACTTGTTACACTATACAGTGTCTTTAACTTGTTACACAATACAGTGTCCTTAACTTGTTACACAATACTGTGTCCTTAACTTGTTACACATTACAGTGTCCTAAACTTGCTACACAATACAGTGTATTTAACTTGTTATACAATACAGTGTCCTAAACTTGCTACACAATACAGTGTATTTAACTTGTTACACAATACAGTGTCCTAAACTTGCTACACAATACATTGTCCTTAACTTGTTACACAATACAGTGTCCTTAACTTGCTACACTATACAGTGTATTTAACTTGTTACACAATACAGTGTACTAAACTTGCTACACTATACAGTGTATTTAACTTGTTACACAATACATTGTCCTAAACTTGCTACACTATACAGTGTATTTAACTTGTTATACAATACAGTGTCCTAAACTTGCTACACTATACAGTGTATTTAACTTGTTATACAATACAGTGTCCTTAACTTGTTACACTATACAGTGTATTTAACTTGTTATACAATACAGTGTCCTAAACTTGCTACACTATACAGTGTATTTAACTTGTTATACAATACAGTGTCCTAAACTTGCTACACTATACAGTGTATTTAACTTGTTATACAATACAGTGTCCTTAACTTGCTACACTATACAGTGTATTTAACTTGTTATACAATACAGTGTCCTAAACTTGCTACACTATACAGTGTATTTAACTTGTTATACAATACAGTGTCCTTAACTTGCTACACTATACAGTGTATTTAACTTGTTATACAATACAGTGTCCTAAACTTGCTACACTATACAGTGTATTTAACTTGTTATACAATACAGTGTCCTAAACTTGCTACACTATACAGTGTATTTAACTTGTTATACAATACAGTGTCCTTAACTTGTTACACTATACAGTGTATTTAACTTGTTATACAATACAGTGTCCTAAACTTGCTACACTATACAGTGTATTTAACTTGTTATACAATACAGTGTCCTTAACTTGCTACACTATACAGTGTATTTAACTTGTTATACAATACAGTGTCCTAAACTTGCTACACAATACAGTGTCCTAAACTTGCTACACAATACAGTGTCCTAAACTTGCTACACAATACAGTGTATTTAACTTGTTATACAATACAGTGTCCTAAACTTGCTACACAATACAGTGTATTTAACTTGTTACACAATACAGTGTCCTTAACTTGCTACACCATACAGTGTCTTTAACTTGTTACACAATACAGTGTATTTAACTTGTTATACAATACAATGTATTTAACTTACTTGTTACGCAATACAGTGTCCTTAACTTACTTGTTGCACAATACAGTGTCCTTAACTTGTTACACAATACTGTGTCCTTAACTTGTTACACAATACAGTGTCCTTAACTTGCTACACTATACAGTGTCTTTAACTTGTTACACAATAAAGTGTCCTTAACTTGTTACACAATACTGTGTCCTTAACTTGTTACACAATACAGTGTCCTTAACTTGCTACACTATACAGTGTCTTTAACTTGTTACACAATACAGTGTCCTTAACTTGTTACACAATACAGTGTCCTTAACTTGCTACACTATACAGTGTCTTTAACTTGTTACACAATACAGTGTCCTTAACTTGTTACACAATACTGTGTCCTTAACTTGTTACACAATACAGTGTCCTAAACTTGCTACACAATACATTGTCCTTAACTTGTTACACAATACAGTGTCCTTAACTTGCTACACTATACAGTGTATTTAACTTGTTACACAATACAGTGTACTAAACTTGCTACACTATACAGTGTATTTAACTTGTTACACAATACATTGTCCTAAACTTGCTACACTATACAGTGTATTTAACTTGTTATACAATACAGTGTCCTAAACTTGCTACACTATACAGTGTATTTAACTTGTTATACAATACAGTGTCCTTAACTTGTTACACTATACAGTGTATTTAACTTGTTATACAATACAGTGTCCTAAACTTGCTACACTATACAGTGTATTTAACTTGTTATACAATACAGTGTCCTAAACTTGCTACACTATACAGTGTATTTAACTTGTTATACAATACAGTGTCCTTAACTTGCTACACTATACAGTGTATTTAACTTGTTATACAATACAGTGTCCTAAACTTGCTACACTATACAGTGTATTTAACTTGTTATACAATACAGTGTCCTTAACTTGCTACACTATACAGTGTATTTAACTTGTTATACAATACAGTGTCCTAAACTTGCTACACTATACAGTGTATTTAACTTGTTATACAATACAGTGTCCTAAACTTGCTACACTATACAGTGTATTTAACTTGTTATACAATACAGTGTCCTTAACTTGTTACACTATACAGTGTATTTAACTTGTTATACAATACAGTGTCCTAAACTTGCTACACTATACAGTGTATTTAACTTGTTATACAATACAGTGTCCTTAACTTGCTACACTATACAGTGTATTTAACTTGTTATACAATACAGTGTCCTAAACTTGCTACACAATACAGTGTCCTAAACTTGCTACACAATACAGTGTCCTAAACTTGCTACACAATACAGTGTATTTAACTTGTTATACAATACAGTGTCCTAAACTTGCTACACAATACAGTGTATTTAACTTGTTACACAATACAGTGTCCTTAACTTGCTACACCATACAGTGTCTTTAACTTGTTACACAATACAGTGTATTTAACTTGTTATACAATACAATGTATTTAACTTACTTGTTACGCAATACAGTGTCCTTAACTTACTTGTTGCACAATACAGTGTCCTTAACTTGTTACACAATACTGTGTCCTTAACTTGTTACACAATACAGTGTCCTTAACTTGCTACACTATACAGTGTCTTTAACTTGTTACACAATACAGTGTCCTTAACTTGTTACACAATACTGTGTCCTTAACTTGTTACACAATACAGTGTCCTTAACTTGCTACACTATACAGTGTCTTTAACTTGTTACACAATACAGTGTCCTTAACTTGTTACACAATACAGTGTCCTTAACTTGCTACACTATACAGTGTCTTTAACTTGTTACACAATACAGTGTCCTTAACTTGTTACACAATACTGTGTCCTTAACTTGTTACACAATACTGTGTCCTTAACTTGCTACACTATACAGTGTCTTTAACTTGTTGCACAATACAGTGTCTTTAACTTGTTATACAATACAATGTATTTAACTTGTTACACAATACAGTGTCCTAAACTTGTTACACAATACAGTGTCCTTAACTTGTTACACAATACAGTGTATTTAACTTGTTACACAATACAGTGTATTTAACTTGTTATACCATACAATGTATTTAACTTGTTATACAATACTGTGTCCTAAACTTGCTACACAATACAGTGTATTTAACTTGTTACACAATACAGTGTCCTAAACTTGCTACACAATACAGTGTACAAAACTTGCTACACAATACAGTGTATTTAACTTGTTACACAATACAGTGTCCTAAACTTGCTACACAATACAGTGTATTTAACTTGTTACACAATACAGTGTCCTAAACTTGCTACACTATACAGTGTATTTAACTTGTTATACAATACAGTGTCCTAAACTTGCTACACAATACAGTGTATTTAACTTGTTACACAATACAGTGTCCTAAACTTGCTACACTATACAGTGTATTTAACTTGTTATACAATACAGTGTCCTAAACTTGCTACACTATACAGTGTATTTAACTTGTTATACAATACAGTGTCCTAAACTTGCTACACAATACAGTGTCCTAAACTTGCTACACAATACAGTGTCCTAAACTTGCTACACAATACAGTGTATTTAACTTGTTATACAATACAGTGTCCTAAACTTGCTACACAATACTGTGTATTTAACTTGTTACACAATACAGTGTCCTTAACTTGCTACACTATACAGTGTCTTTAACTTGTTACACAATACAGTGTATTTAACTTGTTATACAATACAATGTATTTAACTTACTTGTTACGCAATACAGTGTCCTTAACTTACTTGTTACACAATACAGTGTCTTTAACTTGTTACTCAATACAGTTTATTTAACTTGCTACACAATACAGTGTCCTTAACTTGCTACACAATACAGTGTCCTTAACTTGCTACACAATACAGTGTCTTTAACTTGCTACACAATACAGTGTCCTTAACTTGCTACACAATACAGTGTCCTTAACTTGCTACACAATACAGTGTCCTTAACTTGCTACACAATACAGTGTCCTTAACTTGCTACACAATACAGTGTCCTTAACTTGCTACACAATACAGTGTCCTTAACTTGCTACACTATACAGTGTCCTTAACTTGCTACACAATACAGTGTCTTTAAATTGTTACACAATACAGTGTCTTTAACTTGTTTCATACACAACATTAAACATATGAACTGACATACTTCATGGGCTATGTAGAAAATAATGATAAAATGGGTTGAGAATATAGTTCTGGTATGATGACATGAACCGTTGCACATAGACACTGTTTATCTGATGATAGATGCATACAGACAGTGAAGGAATTGAGTATGAACAAACTGTGTGACGATGATGTAACTATTTCTGTATTTAAATTAGTACGGCATAAACAAGCCATTGACCCAATGAAGGTAGTTTTACTTCATGATTGAACAAACAGTTACAATTATAGTTTGGTCCGCTGTGAGGTTTGATGTGTATAATGTGTGACAGGTATTTAAAGTTAGCTACTAGCATAATGTAACACAGTGAGCAGCCATTTTTTTCAGTTTGAGGGGAAGTATGGCGGGTCCTTTTGATAGAAGAAATTTGCCTCATGAATCACCAAATTTGGGTATATAAAAGGCTAAAATTTAAATAATTACTGAAGGGGAATTTTCTTTCTAAGTAGGGGGAACATATATATTTTTTCTTTGGGAAATGGGGCCCAATATCAGCCCCGAATTTGCTATAAAAAAGGGCTGGTTAGCTTCAGTCGTATTCTTACGTGTGGTAAGGTATAGTGCCCAGCAATGTGATTCAGCCCGTTCAGACAGTAACCTATGATTTGGTTACAAGTAGTGGTATTCACACATATAAACAGTTACAAACATATCATCCCCAATTTGTAACTTATCATTTACATAAGGTTAGTTGCAAAGTTATGCTCAATCATTCATGCTGTGAAAACAGATGAAAGACTGGCTTTTGTTACTTTGGCGCTGCAGAGATCAACATAGGCTGGGCATCTCTGGTACCCAACTGTTCCTCTCTAGAAATAGGGATACTTGGAATCAAAACTGACTACATTCGAACATAAGTATCTACGTCAACAGAATGACAGCTTAAAGTGATATATGCCCTAGAAAATAGCCATATTTGCTTTTTAGCAAAACAATTTAAACCACATGTTATTATAGCAAGTTGAAATGTACACTGTTTTATTGTTATACAGTCCTAATACTGCTATAATTTTGTAAAAATGTTGAAAAGTAATGAAGTTATTTGAACTTTTGGTACTGTATAAGAACTTATTTGAACTTTTGGTACTGTATAACTGTATAACGATAAAACATTATACATGTAGTTTCCAAAATATCGCTTAAAAGCATATATGGCTATTTTCTAGGTATATACTGCCTTAACGACAGAATGTATGACAGTATTCTACATATTGAAAAAACTAGATCAGTTTTAGTGGAAGTATGTGGGAGATTTGACCGTTCAAAACTATCTTATGTCATAATTAGAGACATTCTTTGTCAGGATATAAACTAGTGTCCATGTGTTAAAATGTTTGTATTGAATTCAGGACATTGTAAACTTGCACAGAGATTAAACTGTTTTATAGGTTATCAGTCGGTCATTGTAGGATTAGCACTTGATACAAGTACTGTCTGCATTCCTTGTGTAAACTAATTTTTTTGTTGTATCATTGTCACCTAGTTTTGACTTGTCGTTGGGAAGATATAACTTTGTCCTCTTGCCTGTTGGGAATTAACACAATCAAAGCCCTGAGAGTTACGTCTGTTGGGAAAGAACACAATCAAAGCACTGAGAGTTACGTCTGTTGGGAATTAACACAATCAAAGCACTGAGAGTTACGTCTGTTGGGAAAGAACACAATCAAAGCACTGAGAGTTACGTCTGTTGGGAAATAACACAATCAAAGCACTGAGAGTTACGTCTGTTGGGAAAGAACACAATCAAAGCACTGAGAGTTACGTCTGTTGGGAAAGAACACAATCAAAGCACTAAGAGTTACGTCTGTTGGGAATTAACACTATCAAAGCACTGAGAGTTACGCCTGTTGGGAATTAACACAATCAAAGCACTGAGAGTTACGTCTGTTGGGAATTAACACAATCAAAGCACTGAGAGTTACGTCTGTTGGGAATTAACACCATCAAAGCACTGAGAGTTACGTCTGTTGGGAATTAACACAATCAAAGCACTGAGAGTTACGTCTGTTGGGAATTAACACAATCAAAGCACTGAGAGTTACGTCTGTTGGGAAAGAACACAATCAAAGTACTGAGAGTTACGTCTGTTGGGAAAGAACACAATCAAAGCACTGAGAGTTACGTCTGTTGGGAAAGAACACAATCACAGCACTGAGAGTTACGTATGTTGGGAATTAACACAATCAAAGCACTGAGAGTTACGTCTGTTGGGAAAGAACACAATCAAAGCACTGAGAGTTATGTCTGTTGGGAATTAACACAATCAAAGCACTGAGAGTTATGTCTGTTGGGAATTAACACAATCAAAGCACTGAGAGTTACGTCTGTTGGGAATTAACACAATCAAAGCACTGAGAGTTACGTCTGTTGGGAATTAACACAATCAAAGCACTGAGAGTTACGTCTGTTGGGAATTAACACAATCAAAGCACTGAGAGTTACGTCTGTTGGGAAAGAACACAATCAAAGCACTGAGAGTTACGTCTGTTGGGAAAGAACTCAATCAAAGCACTGAGAGTTACGTCTGTTGGGAAAGAACACAATCACAGCACTGAGAGTTACGTATGTTGGGAATTAACACAATCAAAGCACTGAGAGTTACGTCTGTTGGGAAAGAACACAATCAAAGCACTGAGAGTTACGTCTGTTGGGAATTAACACAATCAAAGCACTGAGAGTTACGTCTGTTGGGAATTAACACAATCAAACCACTGAGATTTACGTCTGTTGGGAATTAACACAATCAAAGCACTGTGAGTTACGACGGTTGGGATTGAACACAATCAAAGCACTGAGAGTAACGACTGTTGGGAATGAAAACAATCAAAGCACTGAGAGTTACGACGGTTGGGATTGAACACAATCTAAGCACTGAGAGTAACGACTGTTGGGAATGAACACAATCAAAGCACTGAGAGTTACGACGGGTGGGAATTAACACTCAGAAAGTAGGTGTATTATAAGTCAGAGATGGCTGGCCCTTTAAATAGGGGTGACACTATAATAAATAAACTCTACTTTTACTTTACATTCCTATTGCATCTAAAGTTTTTACTTGCTAACATTCTTACAGTTGATAATGCAAGTCAGTATCAACTGCTTCATAACAGCTTTAATATTAATTAAGCATCAACCACTTACATTATTTCAATCCAGATCGGGACTCTAAACCACCGCCCACTGCAACATAGTAGTGGAAAATTATGCACCCGTCATTGCTGACGACTGATATGATATTTTCCAACTCCATTGGAACTAATGCATCGAGTTGGAAAGGTGGACCCATATTTGGGGGAGGGACTTAATTATTAAACAGCAGAGTGCATTAACTAACAGTGTGGTAATTAGATACCCCCATTGTTGCTTACTGCACTGTTGACAAAATTGACATTTCATATCAATACTTTACCGAGACTGGTTGAACATCATAGAGTTCGCAATCACACAGCATGCTTCGTTTATTTGATTGGTTAAACTTTTGGGGGTTTTTAATTGCACAATCACAGTGCATGTCATTTCTGATTATTTGCATACGTCAGTGATGTCACATAATCAAGCGAATCGCCTGTTTTGTGCACACACATTTTGTGATTGGATGTGATACAAACAGATAGGTACCCTCGTGTTTTCATACCCTCGTGTTTTCATACCTTTTCATACCCTCGTGATTTCATACCCTCGTGATTTCATACCCTCGTGTTTTCATACCCTCGTGATTTCATACCCTCGTGTTTTCATACCCTCGTGTTTTCATACCCTCGTGTTTTCATACCCTCGGTTTTCATACCCTCGTGTTTTCATACCCTCGTGTTTTCATACCCTCGTGTTTTCATACCCTCGTGTTTTCATACCCTCGTGATTTCATACCCTCGTGATTTCATACCCTCGTGTTTTCATACCCTCGTGATTTCATACCCTCGTGTTTTCATACCCTCGTGTTTTCATACCCTCGTGTTTTCATACTCTATCTTTTACTTAATTGCTCTTTACAGGCCAAACACCAAAATCGAAGGAATCAGGTAAGCTGAGTAAGGCTTAGCAAACTAGAGTGCTGGATATAGGCACCATTGTTATAGTGGCTGATTTGTGCTGTGTGTTCAGTTTTTGCCAGATAATTTTACTGCAATTTTATTTGTTTTGCAAATGCTTTGCTTTGCAATTTTCTGTTTGTTCCTGTTTGAATATAAATACATTTTGTTGTAAGCTTTAGAAAGTTACAGGACCGTCAGACATGGCAGACACACAAACATGTCCTGTAGTATCAGGACCGTCAGACATGGCAGACACACAAACATGTCCTGTAGCATCTTGCAGTGTCCCTGATGAAATGTTAAACAAGTTAAGCAGCTACCATGCATTCAATACTAGTAGATGTCAGACACAAATATCTTTGGTCAGACGTTATTTAAAATTTCTCTGACTATTTGTGGAACAATTTCAGTAAGCTTGCTATACTAGTTGGGACTGACTGGAAAATGCCTGCTGTACAAACGGTAAAGTTTAAGATGTGGGAATAAAGAAAGTCACAAAAATATCAGCTAACTCAATTATCCTTGATCACTGAAGCATATTGTAACATACTAGCCTATTAAATGTAACAATGAAGGTGAATGGGGAGAGAATGTGACTCCTTGTACCAAGGTCGTGAGTTCAAGCCTTGCTGAACAGAGTTAGATCACAAACTGGTTAGTAACCCAGGAAGTAGTCATTGAGAGTGAATAGTATTCAAGTTGTAAGAACTTGTTTCACAAACGACATAATATAAATATGTTTAGTCTGAAATGTAGCAATACTCATTTCAGTGATTTGGCAAACGTTTCCACCCATAATACATCAGAAATCCCCATTTCATGAATTTTTTCACTTGCAAAAGTATCCATTTATACAGTATATTGTGTTGTTTCCATTATAGACAGTATGAGTATGATAATGTAATCTACACGTACAAATTGTTTACTTTTTCTTGTGATTTTTTAAAATATTATATTTCTGTAGCTCACCACCGCACCTTTAATACCTGTATTCTACTGGAAAACTACAATATTTGTTCTCATTCATAGGCATATAGTTCAATCCTAGTACATCTATTGTCATAGTCACATTGAACTTTTTAGATGGACAAAATGCATAATATTGTTATTATCCTATTTCGTGTGAAAGTTTGACTCTAGCTCGGGTAAAATGCTTCAGTTGGTGAGAATTTTGTAAATTGTATTAAATCATTACCTTATATGCCATACCCCTGGATTTAATCATAGTACTAGTAGCTGCGGGAAGTTTATTATGTCAAACAGACAACAGACAAATATGTGAGATGAATCAAAGAGTATCAGTCAGAGCACCTTGGTAATCATCAGCATAAATGACCTTGGAAATATTAAGATGAGAAAGTAGTCAGGCAAGATGGCCGGTTTGAAGATCTGTTCTACATGTCTTCAATGGAATAATGATGTATGTGATGTTTCAGGGCAAAAAGCATAGGATTATAAGATAGGAACAATAAACATATATTTCCCAGATGATCCATTAACAACAATTAACAGGGGATTATCAACTCGGCAATATATGCTGGGACATGTAACATTAAAAAAGAGTGTATCCTGACACATACCTGTGAGGTCTGTATTCCGTGCATGCCATGTTTCGGCTGAGCAGTTTCAATTGAAAGGGTATACTTGGTTACTTTCCTTTAATTTACCATTGAATGTATTTGGGTTTGAGTGTAATTGGAGACAGAATGAAGCTTTGCCATTGGTCAGTTTGAAGACTATACTCATAATCAACCAATCAGATGCTCTGACTTATAACCTCAGACCAGATCCGTGGTGGTGTAACGTCTGTGGTATCAAATATCCTGATGCTGTGAAAGATTCTGGCAGCGCATAGTTCTATGGCTTAGTTACTGTTGGAATGATGGTGCACTTTCATGATTTCTTAGATGCATGTCAACTTTTGTTATTTCTATTATTTTGCACATATTGTTGATCAATTATCTTATTCTTATGGTTTTATAAATGATTACAAAGTTTAGTTATGATGATGCAATACTGATTGGTTGTAGTTAACGCTGCTGACAACGAATCCGAAGGTCGTGGGTTCGATCCCTCGTCTCGCCTGATAAAACAGAAATGCTTTTCAGTGTTTCCCACCTAAAATAGTACTGGCATGTAACCAGGAAAGTACTGGGTAGATTCCAGGAAAGTACTGGTTAGATGCCCGGAAAATGGTAACTGTACGATTGGTCTCATTGGCACTGTGCAGTGACGGTATTTGGCTTCAAAAATTGTCTGTTTGACCTATACTGCTCTACTGGCAGGTAAATTTCCCCCTTCGGTTTCAAAAAGTCTATATATGGTGTGCGGTGGACATACCGGGTCAACTAAAATACCATAAAGTGTATTATAAAAAATGTGCGCGGCGACGGGCGACCTCATAAACACAGTAATACATACAATACAAGCAACCATCTTGTTGTATTTTTATAATGTGTGTTTTAGCTGAAATTTCCGGCGGCTTTTGTGATTTGCTCATGATGGCTTTTCATGTTAATGCTGGAAGTTGATGTTAGTGCTGGAAAAAAATATTAGTACCAGCAAATAATGCAAGTGCTGGCAATTGATTTTAGTGCTGACAATTTCTGTTAGTGCTTGCAATTGATGTTAGTGCTGGAAATTGATGCTTATTGCTGGCAGTTGATACTAAGTCCAGATAATTGATGTTAGTGCTGGCAGTTGACACTAAGTGCAGATAATTGATGTTAGTGCTGGCAATTGATGTTTATTGTGGGCAGTTGATACTAAGTGCAGATAATTGATGTTAGTGCTGGCAATTGATGCTAATTGCTGGCAGTTGATACTAAGTGCAGATAATTGATGTTAGTGCTGGCAATTGATGCCAATTGCTGGCAGTTGGTTTATACTAAGTGCAGATAATTAAAGTTAGTGTTGGTAATTGACATTAGTGCTGGCAATTGATGTAAGTACTTTCACTTGATGATCGTTTGGCAATCAATGTTAGTGCTTGGAAGATGTTCACAACTTTCATATTTCTTGTATTACCACTTGTAATGATCATTGCTAGGGTTAACTATCACCAATTATTCTGACAACTTTTTGAATCTGTTTGTGAGAGCTGCGAGTGTTTGTTAGTGCTGCAAGTGTTTGTTAGAGCTGCGAGTGTTTGTTAAAACTGTGAGTGTTAGTTAGAGCTGCAAGTGATTGTTAGTGCTGCAAGTGTTTGTTAGTGCTGCAAGTGTTTGTTAGAGCTGCAAGTGTTTGTTAAAACTGTGAGTGTTAGTTAGAGCTGCAAGTGATTGTTAGTGCTGCAAGTGTTTGTTAGTGCTGCAAGTGTTTATTAGTGCTGCGAGTGTTTGTTAAAACTGTGAGTGTTAGTAAGAGCTGCAAGTGATTGTTAGTGCTGCGAGTGTTTGTTAGTGCTGCAAGTGTTTGTTAGAGCTGCGAGTGTTTGTTAAAACTGTGAGTGTTGGTTAGAGCTGCAAGTGTTTGTTAGTGCTGCAAGTGTTTGTTAGTGCTGACAGTGTTTGCTAGAGCTGCGAGTGTTTGCTAGAGCTGCTAGTGTTTGTTAGAGCTGCGAGTGTTTTTACGGCTGTCAGTTTTTGTTAGAGTTGCTAGTGTTTGTTAGAGCGCAAGTGTTTGTTAGAGCTGCTAGTGTTTGTTAGAGCCGCGAGTGTTTGTTTGCGCTGTCAGTGTTTGTTAGAGCTGCGAGTGTTTTTACGGCTGTCAGTTTTTGTTAGAGTTGCTAGTGTTTGTTAGAGCTGCAAGTGTTTGTTAGAGTTGCTAGTGTTTGTTAGAGCTGCTCGTGTTTGTTAGAGCCGCGAGTGTTTGTTTGCGCTGTCAGTGTTTGTTAGAGCTGCGAGTGTTTTTACGGCTGTCAGTTTTTGTAAGAGTTGCTAGTGTTTGTTAGAGCTGCAAGTGTTTGTTAGAGTTGCTAGTGTTTGTTAGAGCCGCGAGTGTTTGTTTGCGCTGTCAGTGTTTGTTAGAGCAGCGAGTGTTTTTACGGCTGTCAGTGTTTGTTAGAGCTGCGAGTGTTTGTTAGAGCTGCAAGTGTTTGTTAGAGTTGCGAGTGTTTGTTAGAGCTGCGAGTGTTTGTTTGTGCTGTCAAAGTTTGTTTGTGCCATCAGACTGTGCTTATATAAACAAGTTGTTTACCATAGACAAAAATACTAGCCGAAAGATGTATGGATTTCATGTGCATACTGTTTATTTTTGTCACAATTTATATTGAATGATTTTAGCATTCACTTTTTTGCCACTGTGACTATGTTGTTAACGAGCAATTAATTGCTTGCTGTGGAGAATAATGCTTTAGTGTGTTGCTTCATGTATACATACTGTATATTGTAGTACTGCTATGTTTTTGCATTATTGCTATGTCTCTCCCATAAAATATGTAAAAACCCTGAAGAGTACTTGTGGCCTCCAGATGAATATGCAAACAATTTGTTCCATTTTGATTAAAAATGCTCATAATTAAATGTATATGTAAACTGTTATAGTTGTCTACAAAGTGGATTTACAGTTTATTTCTTCTACCTGTGGCTTAATTTTCTCTGTTATGTCTTGCTTTCAGGAATGCCCCGTCCAGGTATGGGACCTGGAATGCCCCCGCCTCAGATGGGTATGGGTACACCGATGGACAGAAAACGTCAAAGTGATTCCAGGGCAGCACAGCAGATGAAAGCGTTTGTAGATTCATTCATTCATTCATTCGTTCGTTCGTCCGTTTTTTCCTTCATTCGATTGTTCCTTCGTTCATTTGTTTGTTCATTCTTTCATTCAGTTTTACTGTTTTGGCACTATTGTTCATAACCTTTTATGAAAGAAGTGTGTTACAGAGCATTTTAATATTTTATAAATTATTTTTATGTAAATCATTTTCCGTCATAATTCTTTGTTTTATAGACATTGTCTCGATTTACATGAGAGCAACCACAAATATATGTAGAATTGTTTTATTTATTTTAGTAAGAAGAAAAAGAAGATGGCTGACAAGATTCTACCTCAGCGGGTATGTTCATGTAATGTACTTACACAACATCACATTATCCTACAGAAAGTGTATTTAATATTATTCAGTGATTTCTCTGACGCAGAAATCTTGAGTTCTTGACTCCCTTTTCTTTCTAGGGCCTCCAATTTATCACTTACTGTGCATCCCTGGGACCCCTAAAATAAACCTTTGTCGAGAATAAACTGCATATCTAGGACCCTGGAAATTTTCAAAGGACCCTCAATTTATCAAACATGAAAAAAACCTAAGGAAAAGTGACTATACAATGTTTTAGATGCTCGGAATTACTACTTATATACACAACATATACATGTATATCCTTATTTGGAAGAAAATAGCAAACTCACTCAGCAAAGGAAGACTTGTGAACGGACATGAACTGTTATTTTATGTCCATCTTTCAGTGCCCACCTTCCTTCATATTGTAGTTTGACTACTCAGACAATTATTGAAGCTAACTTGTTTATATTGCAGGTGAGGGATCTTGTACCAGAATCTCAGGCATACATGGATCTTCTAGCTTTTGAGCGTAAACTCGACGCTACCATTACACGTAAGAGACTGGACATCCAAGAAGCGCTGAAACGTCCTATGAAGGTACTAAAGGTTAACCTATCTTCAATATGGCGCAAAGTTTTGTGTGTGGTTCTGTTGATGATAAACTTGGACGAATGTTAAAATTAAAGCAATAAATCCTCATCCAATTTTGTCAAGGAGATAAGACTTTTTCACTACATGTTTGATATACATCACTTTCTGACTTCTATGTTGTGCCCTGTTAGAGAGCCATTCACTGAACAGTCGGTTATAATGTGATATCCATTGTCACGCGATGTTGTCGTGGCTCCGGTTTTTTTCATGAAAAATCCTAAAATTTGTTAAGAAAGGAAGATTTTTTTTACAATCTTCTGGTTTCCGCAATTTGCCGTCTTCTCTTTCGCGAAATCATGTGCTATTAATGAACTGTGATCGAAAATCTGCAAGATTTCTTTAATTGAATATATGCAGCCATTAGTCTACTGAGAATTACACAAATGTGACCTTCTAATGTTTTTCAACACATTCTATAAACATCAACGTAATTTGACCTTGGATTGTGCGAGATCTTGGACGTTACGGATGTAGTTGATGTAGAGTCGTCTAGACATGTATTGTCTGTTCTAGAGATGTCTGTACAAGAGATTGTCCTCAAGCATCCTAGATTTTCTGTATAATTAGTGTTTTGTTTAACTGAAATGTTTTCCTATTGTTTGATTATTTAAACTGTCACAGGTGGAAACGAACAAAATATATTTACTATTTTGCTCAATCAAAGAAAAATGTATAAATATAGCTTAAACTTGTGCACTAAACATTTATTTTAAGCACGTGTGACAGTGATAGAAAGCTGGGACCAACATAATTGGTTACAATAATAGAGACATGTATAACACATATTAACACATGTTTGTAATGCATAATTTGAATGAATCGGGTCCGACTGTATATTGATATTTAACAAATTATAATGTTGTCTTTTTTACAGCAAAAGAGGAAGTTACGTATATTCATATCTAACACATTTTACCCAGCAAAACCAGCAGAGGGGGACGAAGGTGAAGAGTCTGTTCCTTCCTGGGAATTGAGGGTCGAAGGAAGATTGCTAGAAGATGTAAGTGCTTTAAACAGTTGTGTGTTTACATTTTGAGGCTGTCTTGTTTTAGCCGTACAATTTGAAGAATAAGGAGAGGGATTGTGCTCACTCTGGGGTAGGCTTTCTGCTTGCCTTTTCTTGCTGGTTAAAGTTGTATTGTTCTCAATGTATTTATGAAGTTTTGCATGTAAGCAGATAACTCGGCAACAACTGGACCCTATGCTTTTAAAGTTCGCACAAGTGTGCCTCATAACACAGTCTCATAATTCAGGTTCAATAACGTTGTCTTACATTTTCACAATGTTATGTCTCTTTTTAGTGAGTAAATTGGCAAACGTTTTGCAATGCTTATAAACTTGACTACAATCTTCATGCACTTCAGTATTGTCCAATTTTCCAAAAATGTAGTGCATTGTCCCTGTGTAATGTTTCACCTGAAGTTGGTAGCACAGTCTACAGGCTTCTAATACTAACTCTATCACATAATTAATTTCATGTGTATTCTGTGGAATGCTATTTGTTTATACATAGTGTGGTAATTAATTGACATAGCAAGGTGTTTGTGTCAGTTGCTGTAGTTATATTCCCTGAATTTCCGTGTTGGGTACATCAAACACTTACTGTGAACAGAGGTATCAATATTTGACGTACATATTTTTGCAGGCTGCCAGTGCTAAGCTGAGTGAGACCAGTAAAACAAAGAGAAAGTTTTCATCGTTCTTTAAGAGTCTGGTGATAGAGCTTGATAAAGAACTGTATGGTCCTGACAATCATCTTGTAGAGGTGAGAATTCTTGTTTCTTTTTTTGACATAATTTGTGTTGCTTTACTTCATTGTCAGTGATGACGGAGCTTTCTCAGTGTTTGAAAGCACTGTGTCCTGTATGCTGCCTCACCAGCGCACCAAAGACTGTCCTATGAAATATAATAAGTTAACTTGACTTGAACTTTCTAATGCTGGCAATATTGACTGCCTGCATTAACCTAAATTACGTCACTGACCACATTGTTTTCTAACACTGTGTATGTATTCTTTGTATTTTTTCTGCTGAAAAGCAGAAAATTCCTACCCTGTCGATGTATAATATAGTATTATTAATTTTGGAGAATCAGCGATAAAGTAATATTGGGTTCTTGGGTGCAATGTCCCCACAGATCCCCTTCTATGATTTCAGCCCTCCCTTAACCAAGAATCCAGTAATAGGTAATGTTGCTATCATGTTGATATTTGTTTAGTTATGATGTGACCTCAGTTGCAGACAATGACCCCTTATTGTATCCAAACTGCTTAATAGGCCGGGAAATTTTCGGGTACGGACAGTGTATAGACATCTTTCCTGTTGTCGTTCTGTCTGTTTCTTCTGAAATCTCTGCTTTTTTCTGTTTTCTTCTCTGTCTACAGTAGCTGCACCAGTGTATCTAGTATTGAATTCCAATCACTTAATCATGTAGGTAGGAGTTGTTTCCCTTTTTGTTGAACTGATAATAATTTTTCCAATCTGTGAGCTGTGAATTACCTCCTCTTTCAGAATATGGAGTTACTTCCCTTGATCAAGTGTGAGTTATGAGTTATCTCTTGCCTAAGAAGTCTGAAATACTTCCCTTTATTCACTTAGCTATGTGTTATCTTTTAATTAAGAAATCTGTATTACTTCCCTTTATTAATTGTGAGCTATGAGTTATCTCTTAATTAAGAAATCTGAAATACTTCCCATTATTTACAGTGAGCTATGAGATATCCCTTAATTTAGAAGTCTGAATTACTTCCCTTTATTCACAGTGAGCTATGAGCTAGCTATTAATTTAGAAGTCTGAATTACTTCCCTGTATCAACTGTGACTGAATTACTTCCCTTTATTGAGAGAGAGAGCTATGAGTTGTCTCTTAATTTAGAAGACTGAATTACTTCCCTTAATTGAGAGAGAGAGAGCTATGAGCTGTCTCTTAATTTAGAAGACTGAATTACTTCCCTTTATTGAGAGAGAGCTATGAGTTGTCTCTTAATTTAGAAGACTGAATTACTTCCCTTTATTGAGAGAGAGAGAGAGATAGCTATGAGTTGTCTCTTAATTTAGAAGACTGAATTACTTCCCTTTATTGAGAGAGAAAGAGCTATGAGTTGTCTCTTAATTCAGAAGACTGAATTACTTCCCTTGATTGAGAGGGAGAGAGAGAGAGCTATGAGTTGTCTCTTAATTCAGAAGACTGAATTACTTCCCTTGATTGAGAGGGAGAGAGAGAGCTATGAGTTGTCTCTTAATTTAGAAGACTGAATTACTTCCCTTTATTGAGAGAGAAAGAGCTATGAGTTGTCTCATAATTTAGGTGACCCACTACCAAGATCGTTCCACTGGTTTGGATTTGACAAAGGGATGTCTTATTATTGAGGTTTTACTGAACATAATAACAAACTGTCAAACAGAATTGGATAATGAGCAATAATGGTCAAGTTACACAATTATAACCACCTTAATGGACAGCGTTATCACATTACCAGTCACATTTCATGAAAAATTGCGACAGTTGCAAATGTTTTTAAGTACTTAGCCAAGTGATACATGACCATCATGGCCTTCTTGTTTCTCAATGAATTTGTCCACATTATGTATAATAAAACAATCTTCTTTATTGCAAGTGACTCAGTTTGTAGTCTAGTAGGACGAATGTTGCAAGTGACTCAGTTTGTAGTCTAGTAGGACGAACGTTGTAAATCTGTCCAGTTATCATAATCAAAATTGTGATGATTACTGAACCCTATGCTGGAATGTACTATCAATATTTTGTTAGGTTAAATAACCTTGAATTCTAAACATAGCACATTCTTGATATGCTTCTTGTGTATTTTGTACAGTTGTCCTTAAACTGGAACTTTTATATGCATAATTAACTTACTTTATCAAAATGAAGTGGCTTGGTTTTTCTCGGAAAAAGTTGTTTATTCTGAGCAATATTACACCATGCGAAAAATGAGAAACTTGATCTGAACTTTATACCAACAAAATTAAATTGTGAGAGTAATTTTTAATTTTCAATTATTGTACTGTAAATGGCCGCTATGAATGATTAACGTCAACCACCTGCTCAAAAATATTCTGTGTTTCAGTGCATGTCTTCAGTTTTTTAAACTTTTTTACTGATTTTGTATTCAAGACAGACTTATGTATCAAGAGAATAATAAAATTAATAATAATTGTAAGTTGTTGTCATTGCCATCATAATCTAAGGTGTTTTGAAGCTGTTTTATTTTTCCTATCCTATTACATTATATAACCCTGAAAGGAATAGAAAAACTTTTGCAAATTTCGAATTGAACAAAAAAATGTAGAGAGTAGGTGGAAAAAACATGGTCAGTCAGAGTGGTGGTCAGTCAGAGTGGTGGTCAGTCAGAGTGGTGGTCAGTCAGAGTGGTGGTCAGTCAGAGTGGTGGTCAGTCAGAGTGGTGGTCAGTCAGAGTGGTGGTCAGTCAGAGTGGTGGTCAGTCAGAGTGGTGGTCAGTCAGGTTAGTGGTCAATTAAGTTAGTGTGAAACCTTGTTAATGCTTGATTATAATTTTTTGTCTTTAGTATTTTCTGACACTGTACATGTTTACATTTAGTTATGTGAGTTTACCAAATTTACCCTCGTTAAGATGTCTGTCACTGCAGATTTTAATGAGTTCAAGGACTGAAGTTCAAGTTATGACTTTTACCGTCAGTGGCATTATGTATTTTGACCACTTTAGGACTTTATGTGGCCTAAGTGAATGGTGTTTTTCATCTTTCCTGCCATGAGGTCTGATTAATTGATTAATTGGCTTAATCTGATTACCCAACTGATGGGATTACTTGACATAATGGACAGTCAGTCTGATTTAGAAGTGTGCCTTTCAGCTGGGCAAATACATGATGTAACTGTTGGTTCTTACAGCATCAAAAATGATTCTGACTAGCAACATGTGAGTAAAGGAAAAGTTATAACTAATTTAAACGTTGTAATTTTTTCATCTCTCAATACCAGAAAGGGCCAATTTCAACGAATTTTCTGATATAGCCTCAAATTGTTAAAATCAAGAAAGTTGTCTATTGGGATTGCAAAACTCATGCCAACAATTTTTTCGATTGTTGCCAATTGTCAGCCCGTCCCTACTGATAGGGTAATCAAATGTGGCCCCAATTCTTGAGGTAAGGTTCTGTCCCTGGCCTTCACATTATCCCTGAAGCTCCAATAAGGGTTGTTTTTAGGGATTGCAAAACTCATGCCAACAATTTTTTCGATTGTTGCCAATTGTCAGCCCGTCCCTACTGATAGGGTAATCAAATGTGGCCCCAATTCTTGAGGTAAGGTTCTGTCCCTGGCCTTCACATTATCCCTGTAGCTCCAATAAGGGTTGTTTTCAGGGATGTCAACGATTAACCAGTTAACCGATCGATCGTCCAGTTATCGGTTACGAAAATTGGTAACCAAGTAGTACTGATGTAATTTATCTCTTCTTGTACTGATGTCATCTATCTCTTCTTGTACTGATGTCATTTATCTCTTCTTGTACTGATGTCATTTATCTCTTCTTGTACTGATGTCATCTATCTCTTCTTGTACTGATGTCATTTATCTCTTCTTGTACTGATGTCATATATCTCTTCTTGTACTGATGTCATATATCTCTTCTTGTACTGGTGTCATTTATCTCTTCTTGTACTGATGTCATTTATCTCTTCTTGTACTGATGTCATTTATCTCTTCTTGTACTGATGTCATTTATCTCTTCTTGTATCTCTTCTTGTACTGATGTCATTTATCTCTTCTTGTACTGATGTCATCTATCTCTTCTTGTACTGATGTCATTTATCTCTTCTTGTACTGATGTCATTTATCTCTTCTTGTACTGATGTCATTTATCTCTTCTTGTACTGATGTCATATATCTGTTCTTGTACTGATGTCATCTATCTCTTATTGTAAAGATTTATTATGTTTCATTTACTTTCAATATTCACTCTGTTCAAAGTATAACATACTCTTCATTGTTTTAGAGTCCTTAACAGTCAATGTATTACAATTCTAGTGTCACTGCCAAGGTCAGGGTTACTCCAGGCTGGAGGGGGGCACTGCAGTTTTGTGGCTTTCCACTTTGTTACTGGTGACATGTTTTTTTATCTCAGCATTTCTTTACAAGTATATTAGTGTTAACAATCAGTTCAATGACAACAATCTGACACAACTTAAGGATCGATTAAATGATCAATTTAGCATGATCAATCCCCTACATGCTATAACACAGGCAAATTAAGGCAGCTTTTTCTGACAGTTTCTGCTACACCTTGATTTAACATTTCTGAATGTTAATATACAATGTATCTTTTATGTAAGGTGTTAGCTGCAGTATAAGAAGAAAATTGAACGTAGTTTTTGTCTGGTAAAGTATAGTAATGATTGTGAACTATTTGTCAGACACAATGTAAGGCATGAAGTATTTATAGAAGATAAAAACTAATAATTGTGGCTATGAATGAATGTAGGGTAAGTTCAGATTGGTTATTCTGCTTACAGTTTGAGCATTTTGTAACCGAATTTGTTGAAGGGATTAAACATTTGATACGAGATCGTTTCAATGTACTGATTTTGTTGTGATCATAAAATATTTTGACAGTACAGTCACTATCTCTTTAATCTTGTGTCATAAAGTGTAATGACCCATGTTTTAAATGTCATTTGTACTTCTCAAAGTTTTTATTCGTAAAATATCGGTGAAAAAATACAATGACCCAATTGTGTGAGGTTTTGGTTTGTGTGTTAAAGTACAGTGTTTTATTTCATTCTCTGCTTGGGGAAATATGAAATTGTCTTTGGTATCTCTTCTTTTATCAAAAAGTTTAATGATTTCTTATTTGTGTGCTTGGCCTCTATTCAGAATCAGACTAATGCCAACTTCTCGTTATGAACCCCTCACCACCCCCTCCTGACTGTTGCCTACTTCTCAGTATGAACCCCTCACCACCCCCTCCAGACTGTTGCCTACTTCTCAGTATGAACCCCTCACCACCCCCTCCAGACTGTTGCCTACTTATTAGTATGAACCCCTCACCACCCCCACCAGACTGTTGCCTACTTCTCAGTATGAACCCCTCACCACCCCCTCCAGACTGTTGCCTACTTCTCAGTATGAACCCCTCACCACCCCCTCCAGACTGTTGACTACTTCTCAGTATGAACCCCTCACCACCCCCTCCAGGCTGTTACCTACTTCTCAGTATGAACCCCTCCAGACTGTTGCCTGCTTCTCAGTATGAACCCCTCCAGACTGTTGCCTACTTCTCAGTATGAACCCCTCACCACCCCCTCCAGGCTGTTACCTACTTCTCAGTATGAACCCCTCCAGACTGTTAACTACTTCTCAGTATGAACCCCTCACCACCCCCTCCAGGCTGTTACCTACTTCTCAGTATGAACCCCTCCAGACTGTTGCCTACTTCTCAGTATGAACCCCTCACCACCCCCTCCAGACTGTCGCCTACTTCTCAGTATGAACCCCTCACCACCCCCTCCAGACTGTTGCCTACTTCTCACAATGAACCCCTCACCACCCTTCCAGACTGTTGCCTTCTTCTCAGTATGAACCCCTCACCACCCCCTCCAGACTGTTGCCTTCTTCTCAGTATGAACCCCTCACCACCCCCTCCAGACTGTTGCCTACTTCTCAGTATGAACCCCTCACCACCCCTCCAGACTGTTGCCTTCTTCTCAATATGAACCCCTCACCACCCCCTCCAGACTGTTGCCTTCTGCTCAGTATGAACCCCTCACCACCCCCTCCAGACTGTTGCCTACTTCTCAGTCCCCTAATGATGAATGTTGTCCTTATAAATGATAAATTATAGTAATAAATTATAGTAATAATCAATCTAATACGATCTTAAATCTGGACGGTTGTTTAACGGACCTTTCTTGTATTTGATGATTGGAAATTTATTACTTTTATAAGTCTGGACCAGGGGGTAAAGAGATGTATGTTCCTTATGAGCCTAAAATGTTGCATAGTTTTGAGATACCTTAGCGCTTGTTTATACTGGATGGGAAATGGTCCGATTACTTTGTGCTCGTCTCTGTCTCGTGTTTAAAGTCTTTTTTCCAATTCAGTCATTTACCTTACTTCTTGGCTAGTTAATTCAAGGTGGATATACGGATGACTTTGTAATGGAAATGTACTTTTTGAACCAGCTGAATCGTGCAATCTTACATAGCACATAAAGTTCAGACAAGATGTTGTTCAACTGTGAGGCCGTAGTATGTGTGTCAAATGATTTTCATGTGTTTTCTTCATGTAGCTAGAGATTTAAATCATTGCAAATATTGTATACATTAGGCCATCATTAAAAACTTGTTTGTTCGGCATAACTGTACCCAGCAAAGTCAGTCGGGTGACAGGTAACTGTTCATTATTTGATCATTCGAGTTTCAACTATTGATACGCGCTCCTCCCAAAAATATTTCTCTCATGGAAACCTAAGAAAATTGAGTAGGGGCCATTGTAAGGAGGAGGTAGGTAGGGCAAACAAACAAGTTTTTTAAGGATGGCCTGATAAGAATGAATATCAAATATTTTTTGTAAAGACTTAGGTTCAAAAAGTGAAATGAGATTGCGCGCCAATGTTTCTTATAGGTCAAAGAAGTAATGCGGTTCATTCAGTGGCCATTGACCTAAGACTGAGTGCAAGGAACTGTTTAACATTAAATCAAAGTGCAACATTGAAAGATAAGCTGTAATGTTATACTTGGGTCACCTTTTAAAGCAGCATACCTTTTTTATGTAATTATTGTATGTTTGGGGCCATGTTTTATGTATATAGTGGACACTATAAATGTCATCTCCTCTTAAACCCCTGAATTGATTTTGATCAAACTTTACAGGAATGATCCTTAGGTGGTCCTCTTCCAAAGTTACATAAATAATTTTGGTCTGTTCATAAGTAGGTCACGGGAGCTAAAAATAGATTTTAGAAGTAAAATCTTTAAAAATCTTCTTGTGCAAAAACCATCTAGATAGGTCTAGATATTTGGTGTTTAGCATTGATATTTGGTGTGTAGCATTGTCTAGTAGTCCTCTTAAAAGATTGCATAAATTATTAAATTCGATAAAAAACATGGCAGTGTATTCAGGTGAGTGATATAGGGCTTTCATGGCCCTCTTGTTTGTTAAAAATGTGCTTAGTTATAAATATGAGAATATCAGTGATAAATGCTTTCACACAGAATATGACGTACTCTTCGACACTGCAGATTCAATGTGTATATCTTGTTCAATTGCGTCCTTCACTTTATTTCTGAGCTTGAAATGAACCAAGGACAACGAATGACCTATATATTATACTTTCGCAATACGTCATGTTTGACCTTGTCATTTAGTGTGCCATTCATATACTACTTGTTGTCTTGTTTATCATTCTACCGTATGCTTTTGTCCTCTTATAAATGAAGTACATAATCAGTTCAGTTGAATCCTGGTTTAAGTTGTTTTCACAAATGTCAAGCAGTAAGTTAGGCGTGTCATGTTTACTTGTATTCACCGTCTATATTTATATAGATTGTTTTTCTGTATTTTGTTTCTTTTTTTGCTTTGACCCTTTTGACTTGACTTGACATATGACCTCCACCAGAGGTTAACTATTTGATATATAAATCCATGTTCCTATCTGTACTCAGTTTAATTAAAATGTCTTCTGTTTAACCCCAGCCACCTTCCCGCAAATATTGTCCCTAACCAAAATATTGTGTTGCAAATGTGAAAACAAAGTAATTTCTCAAGAAATAGTTTTAATTCTTAAAGAATCCTATCACTAATTTTTAGCTCTACTGGCCAAAGGCCAGAGAGCTTATGTCATGGCAATGGCCAAAGGCCAGAGAGCTTATGTCATGGCAATGGCCAAAGGCCAGAGAGCTTATGTCATGGCAATGGCCAAAGGCCAGAGAGCTTATGTCATGGCAATGGCCAAAGGCCAGAGAGCTTATGTCATGGCAATGGCCAAAGGCCAGAGAGCTTATGTCATGGCAAATTTCCGTCGTGTGTACGTCAGCCTGTTGACTTTTCATTCTAACCGCATCTCTGAAACTGCAAGGCCAAATTATTCTCAAGTTTGTTCAAATGATTCCGCTTGACTGCACGATATGGCCGGCAGAGCCAAAAATAGAAAAACCTTTAAACGACTTCTTCTCATGAATTGATGAACAGATTTGCATCAAACTTGCTCTGTAGCATCCTGGCATGATCCTTTCTCAAGATTATTCAAATGGTTCCAGTTGATTTAACAATATGGCTGCCAGAGCTAAAAAAAGAAAAACCTTTAAATGATTTCTTCTCATGAACCAGTGATCAGGTTTGGATCAAACTTGGTTTGTTGCGTCCTTGCATGAACCTTCCTTAACATTTCTGACATCCATATGTACAATATAGCCAGTAGAGCGTCAGGCACTCTTGGGTCTCTTGTTATAACTTTAATACAGACTGATGTATTATAGAAAACAAAAACAAAATGTTGATGCTTTGTTGAGAATCATATCAAAATTCAGTTGTGTTAAAAGCAAAAATAATTATTGTTGTTAGTACATACGTAAGCGTTTAGTATTTTTTGTACTTACAGTGGCACAGAACACAGAATACGCAGGAAACAGATGGGTTTCAAGTGAAACGTCCGGGGGATCAGAACGTAAGATGTACAGTGTTACTGATGTTGGACTACCAGGTACAAATCCTTACTTCACACAGTAATCAGTGTCTTCCATATGTTGCTGAAATCTGAAAAAATCAAAGGTTTTTCAAAAGAGCAAACTTTATGTAAAATAACAGCATTGCAATCCCAGTAATTTTTATATGTCAGCTTATCTGAGAGGAAGTTGTTGAGGTGAGTGTTGAAGAGCCATCATAGCTGTCTTGTTTTATACTAGAATGTTCTGCTTCTTGTTTCAGCCTGCACAGTTCAAGTTGGATCCCCGCCTGGCCCGGCTACTTGGTGTGCATACTCAAACCAGACCAGTCATCATCAATGCTTTATGGCAGTACATTAAAACACACAAATTACAGGACCAACATGAGAGGGAATACATTAATTGTGACAAATATCTCGAACAGGTCAGATAGATTTATATATAAATTGTAAAATGTCTAAAATGTTGCCTTGATTTGTTCTTGACTAACCTGATGGTTTGTAGTATATCATCCCAGAACCGAAGGTCATGGGATCAAATCCCAACTCAGATGAAGTTGAACCTTGAATTTTGCAATCCCTTAATTATGCATGAGTTCTGGTTAGTAACCCAGACAGCCATCCACAAAAGAGATTAGAATTGGTTGTTATAATTTGTATCACAATCAATGTTAAATAAACTGAGTATGTTTGCAGGTTTTGGTGTAAGATTGAAAGTTATTTCACTGAGTTAGCTGTGGAAACAAGGTCAGATGCTCACAAGGTGAAATAACCTTCGACCTTACACTAAACATACAAATATTCTATTTATTTCATACTTCATTATACGCCCGTTCAAAGAAATGTTCAAAGATGTTGTCTGATCAATAACTTGTATTCTTTGTCCAATCTTCACCAGACTTAGTCATAATGTGTATCGTCATAATATCTAGGACAAGTTCAATAACCAGCCATATCACACTTGTCACTCCAGAGTTACTGCTATTTAATTAGAGAAATTACCTAAAATTGGTCTTTATCGAGCAATAACTTTAGAATTCTCTGTCCAATCTTCACCAGACCTCGTCAGAATGTGTATTGGCATAAAATCTTGGACAAGTTCGATAACCAGCCATATCACATTTGTCACTCCAGAGTTATTGCCCTTTAATTAGAGAAATTACCTAAAATTGGTTTGTCCGATCAATAACTTTAGTATTCTTTGTCCAATTTTCACCAGACTTGGTCAGAGAGCAATTTTTATTCTTATTAGATACATTGCATAAATTTCGAAAAAACAGTTGATGGAATATTTTTCCCAGAAGTACTTACAGGAAGGTTCATTTTATACAAATGGATCAAGTCAGGTTCAAACCTAGGTCACTAAAGGTGGTCAGTCAGAGGAGATGTGTCATTTTTGCACTGCTTTATTTTAAACTCTAGTGACAACATTTTTATAATGGGCGTATTTTACGCTGGTATGTGCTCTTGTTTTAGTATGCTTTAAACTTTACATTTAATTTCACTGTCCAGTGCCTCAATATTTCATGTGACATCATCTAACATCGCGTGCTCATCTGCCATCGCGTGCTCATCTGCCATCGCCACTCATCTGCCATAGCACATTCATCTGGCATCAAGTAGTTCTACAATAAAACCACCATATCTCATGTAAACATACACATTACCAGTTATGTGTTGTATTAGGTTTGATAATACAGAAACTTACTTCACATATGCATCTCCCAGCATTGACAGGAAAAATGCCATTGAAAACTACAACAACAAATAACTAGTAAACAATGTGTAATTCAAAATTCAAGTTTTATAGTTAAATTAGTGCCGGCACTTCTTATCAAAACAACAAAATTAGTTCCGGCACTTCTTATCAAAACAATGAAATTAGTTCCGGCACTTCTTATCAAAACAACGAAATTAGTTCCGGCACTTCTTAGCAAAACAACGAAATTAGTTCCGGCACTTCTTATCAAAACAATGAAATTAGTTCCGGCACTTCTTATCAAAACAACAAAATTAGTTCCGGCACTTCTTATCACAACAACGAAATTAGTTCCGGCACTTTTTATCAAAACCTTGAAATTAGTTCCGGCACTTCTTATCAAAACAACGAAATTAGTTCCGGCACTTCTTATCAAAACAACGAAATTAGTTCTGGCACTTCTTATCAAAACAGTGAAATATCAATTCATATATCATTGATAAATCTCTGTATTTCATTGGTAAGCATAAAATAAATAAGTTTAAACTAAAATAAACAGTGTGTGTATAATGAATAAACTGATGTGAAAATCTTATTTCTGTATCCCTCACTGTCATTATTTGATTCTTAAGTTCCATAGTCCTAACATTATAGCCACTGGTTATATGTTACGTTACCATTCCATTGTCTGTATTTTCTTCTGTCCACAACTGATCATGTACAGTAAATTCTTGCAAAGCAGACTGAGATTTCCTGCATTTACACTGCTACTGGAAAACTATCTTACCCCTGCAGAGATTTCCCTGATGCAGAAATATTAAGTCCCTGGCTCCCTTTTCTTTCTAGGGACTCCCATTTTCAACTTAGTGTGCATCCCTTGGGTCAAGTATAAACTGCATGTCTGGGACCCTACAAATTTACTAAGGACCCCCAATTTGTCAAACACGAGGGTCCAAGGACCCCTAGCTGAAAAATCCTAACTTGGGTAACAGTATGAGCCTCTTTCGCACCACAACAGTAACCCTCATACCAGATATTTCTATCCGTACGGGAAGCCAGTGGAAGATTCTTACGGGAATATTTTTTACTTTGTAGATATTTGAATGCAAGAGGATGAAGTTTGCTGAGATTCCAGGGAAGTTGCATACTTTGTTGATGCCTCCCGATCCTATTGTAATCAATCATGTGATAACGGTGGAGGGGCCAGACGCAAAGAAGACAGCGTGTTATGATATAGATGTTGAAGTGGTACGTGTCCGTCTGTCTGATATGTTGGATAAAAATTAATCTCTTGTAAAAGGAGTAGATAATTTAACATAGATTTGAAATCATTTTTTTTTTATTTGTTGGAAATGTTTCTTTTTGATGATGCCCCATTTAGAAAGATGTTCATTGTCTCCCATCCTTACTTGCTGAAGTTGGGTAGGTAAGGTATCTTTTTGATAATCAACACTGCGTTAAACCGTAGTTTTCTTGATCAAGACTAAAGAAAACACTGCCATGTGCCAATAGAAATTTTTGTAGCGCAGCATTTTTTGCAGGTGGGCAGAGAGACGGCTTACCTACTTTTTTTTTCATTTTTGGTCCTTAATTTTCATTATATAATGCTAGATGTAATGTCATTTTAGAAGTAATGTCATTTTAGACATAATGTCATATAAGAAGTAATGTCATTTTAGACATAATGACCTATAAGAAGTAATGTCATTTTAGACATAATGTCATATAAGAAGTAATGTCATTTTAGACATAATGTCATATAAGAAGTAATGTCATTTTAGACTTAATGTCATTTCTAGTAGTAATGTCATTGTATGTGTAATGTCATATTAGAAGTAATGTCGTTTTAGAAATAATGTCTTTTTGACATAATGTCATATCATAAGTAATGTCATTTTAGACTTAATGTCATTGTAGAATTAATGTCATTTTAGACTCAATGTCATTTCTAGTAGTTATGTCATCATGGATATAATGTCATATTAGAAATAATGTCATCATGGATATAATGTCATATTAGAAATAATGTCATTTTTGACATAAGGCCATTTTAGAAGTAATGGGGATGTAATGTCATCACGGATGTAATATCATCATGGATGTAATGTCATCATGGATGTAATGTCATCATGGATGTAATGTCATCACTGATGTTATGTCATCATGGATGTAATGTCATCATTGATGTAATGTATATTTTCAGGATGATACACTGAAGCAACAAATGAATTCCTTCTTGTTGTCGACACAAAGTCAGAACGAGATTGCAAACTTGGACAATAAGGTTTGTATTGCAGGAACCTCTAGGAAAGGGGTACGTTAGATGAATACACAAGTTAGCATGACTGATTATTGTGTGAATAATGTCCTTCCCACGTAATGGACCCCTGTCTGTGAATGGATATATCAGGCTATTGCATTCATGGCCACTTTGTATTTGTTGTATTGTATGCTAGTTCTGATATTGTTTGCTGTATACAAGTGTAGGAAGATTGATTGGATGTAAGTGATGTAATACAGTGCTAGGTGATAGCTTCATTTAATACCTGGGGACCATTTCATTTATTACAAGAGGACTGCCTTTATTCATGACCTTTTATGTCAGTTCTAGGGGACATGTTAATTCGCTTCTAGGGGATCATTTAATGAAGTCTAATTAATTTTTGGCTTTGGAGAAACATTAGAATATTAATTATTGACATATTTGCATAGTTACATCTGTGACATTGTTGTGTTACATCTGTGACATTGTTGTGTTACATCTGTGACATTGTTGTGTTACATCTGTGACATTGTTGTGTTACATCTGTGACATTGTTGTGTTACATCTGTGACATTGTTGTGTTACATCTGTGACATTGTTGTGTTACATCTGTGACATTGTTGTGTTACAACTGTGACATTGTTGTGTTACATCTGTGACATTGTTGTGTTACAACTGTGACATTGTTGTGTTACATCTGTGACATTGTTGCGTTACATCTGTGACATATGTGTTACATCTGTGACATATATGTGTTACATCTGTGACATTGTTGTGTTACATCTGTGACATTGTTGTGTTACATCTGTGACATTGTTGTTACATCTGTGACATTGTTGCATTACATCTGTGACATTGTTGCGTTACATCTGTGACATTGTTGTGTGATATGACAGGTGAGTGATCTTCAGTCTCTGTGTCATACAGGTATTTGTTGTCATAATGCTGACATTGAACAAGACTGAAAACACAGTTGATAACCGAATCTTTAATAACAAAGAGCATTATTTTCTTATGTAAAAGTAGTATGACATTATATAAATATTGACTGCCTTGAGGGTGACAGTGCATCTTGTCAACCCGAGGCAACACTGTCGACCGAGGCTTTAGCCGAGGTCGACAGTGTTTGTCGAGGGTTGACGAGATGCACTGTCACCCTCAAGGCAGTCAATATTTATTTTATTATACCGAACAAAATAAAAATAAAGCTAATAACTTAAATTTAGTATTTTTAATTTCAGCGGGCGACATTGCAGGGTGACAGTTAAAAATGTCGCCCGCTGAGGTTTATATGCAATGTATAGGGAAAACAGTCACGTGAGGTATAATAATAGTTGTTATGTCATTTATGGTTTGTGAGTCATTCTAAACCACAATGAAAGATTGTTTTTCTATTGAACAAGATAAAAATACTGGAACTTGCAGTCTGGTAGGTGAGAGACTGGTAACCTTGGTAACATGCAGTGATCTTGTTCCTTCTACCTAGTGTTTGATATATTTCTCGTTGTTATGGTTTCAAGAAAAATAACTTACTGGAAATGATGGATATCTATATGAGTGAAGAAAGCTGTGATAAGATTGTAGACTGTTACTTCTGTTGAACTTCTGTATCTGAGCGCAACTCTACAATTTTCAACCTCTTCTTTAAGCGACGTCATTTCCAGAAAATGTCACATGTGACGTCACCATGTACTGACAGTAAGCAATATTTGCCCCATATGGCAATATGAAAACTAAAGTGACCATGTGGAGTAAATATTGTTTCCTGCTTGCAAATAGTGACATCACTTAGTGTGTTTTCTTGAAATGCAGAAAATCATGAAAACATCAGCTGGCATATTTTTCCTCGTTCATGACTTACATTATATCTACAATTAAATTAACAATACTAATTTCAGTGATTCACAATATTTCTGCTTGCAAAATGTAAAAAATCTTGGATTTGGGAACTTTTTGAATTCGGAAAGTATTCACTTATATATACTTAACACCATTAAAAATGCAACCAATATTGTACACATAGTAAAATGACATAACAAAGAAAAAATACATCTCATAAACATCATTTTCTTAAATTAATCAATAAAATGAAATTAAGAATAACTGGTCTTTATTTTATTCACATTGTGAACAAGACCTAACTTATAACGTACAGTGACACACTGTAGACTGCTGGTATACAAAGTGACTCCAAATCAAAAAGTTGCATTTTTAATGGCGCTAAGTATAGTATGACCATTGAATCATTATTATTGAATTGTTGCTATCGAACATTTACACACAAACTAATACTTTCAACATTGAATATCAAACAACAGTAGGTATGAAAAGAAACACAATTGATTTATAATCATTACTTACTTTTCTTCATAAGAGTAAACATTTAAAATTGAGTTCATTGTCTGGCAAACACTACAGATATTTTATTGGTATCAGTCAAAGTCTTTAAATGTTAACAGTTCAAACAAAATCACTACAATCACTTCAAAACCATGAAAAAAACAGTTTTGGTAAAATTGGGTTCCTTTTTGTACAGACTGTTTTACTGTTGAATAGTGACAGTGGGATGCTTGTGGTATGAGTGACAGTGTGATGCTTGTAGTATTAATGACAGTGGGATGCTTGTAGTATTAGTGACAGTGTGATGCTTGTAGTATTAGTGACAGTGGGATGCTTGTAGTATTAGTGACAGTGTGATGCTTGTAGTATTAGTGACAGTGGGATGCTTGTGGTATTAGTGACAGTGGGATGCTTGTAGTATTAGTGACAGTGTGATGCTTGTAGTATTAGTGACAGTGTGATGCTTGTAGTATTAGTGACAGTGTGATGCTTGTAGTATTAGTGACAGTGGGATGCTTGTGGTATTAGTGACAGTGGGATGCTTGTAGTATTGGTGACAGTGGGATGCTTGTAGTATTAGTGACAGTGGGATGCTTGTAGTATTAGTGACAGTGGGATGCTTGTAGTATTGGTGACAGTGTGATGCTTGTAGTATTAGTGACAGTGGGATGCTTGTAGTATTAGTGACAGTGTGATGCTTGTAGTATTAGTGACAGTGTGATGCTTGTAGTATTAGTGACAGTGGGATGCTTGTAGTATTAGTGACAGTGGGATGCTTGTAGTATTAGTGACAGTGTGATGCTTGTAGTATTAGTGACAGTGGGATGCTTGTGGTATTAGTGACAGTGGGATGCTTGTAGTATTAGTGACAGTGTGATGCTTGTAGTATTAGTGACAGTGGGATGCTTGTAGTATTAGTGACAGTGGGATGCTTGTAGTATTAGTGACAGTGGGATGTTTGTAGTATTAGTGACAGTGGGATGCTTGTAGTATTAGTGACAGTGGGATGCTTGTAGTATTAGTGACAGTGGGATGCTTGTAGTATTAGTGACAGTGGGATGCTTGTGGTATTAGTGACAGTGTGATGCTTGTAGTATTAGTGACAGTGTGATGCTTGTAGTATTAGTGACAGTGGGATGCTTGTAGTATTAGTGACAGTGGGATGCTTGTAGTATTAGTGACAGTGGGATGCTTGTAGTATTAGTGACAGTGGGATGCTTGTGGTATTAGTGACAGTGTGATGCTTGTAGTATTAGTGACAGTGTGATGCTTGTAGTATTAGTGACAGTGGGATGCTTGTAGTATTAGTGACAGTGTGATGCTTGTAGTATTAGTGACAGTGGGATGCTTGTGGTATTAGTGACAGTGTGATGCTTGTAGTATTAGTGACAGTGTGATGCTTGTAGTATTAGTGACAGTGGGATGCTTGTAGTATTAGTGACAGTGGGATGCTTGTAGTATTAGTGACAGTGGGATGCTTGTAGTATTAGTGACAGTGTGATGCTTGTAGTATTAGTGACAGTGGGATGCTTGTAGTATTAGTGACAGTGGGATGCTTGTAGTATTAGTGACAGTGTGATGCTTGTAGTATTAGTGACAGTGGGATGCTTGTAGTATTAGTGACAGTGGGATGCTTGTAGTATTAGTGACAGTGGGATGTTTGTAGTATTAGTGACAGTGGGATGCTTGTAGTATTAGTGACAGTGGGATGCTTGTGGTATTAGTGACAGTGGGATGCTTGTAGTATGCTTGTTTTTTGCTTTCAAGCTTTTAATTACTCTGATGGTTTTGTTTCAGATTCACGAGACCGTCGAGACGATAAATCAACTGAAGACGAACCGAGAGTTTTTCTTGAGTTTTGCTAAAGATCCGCAGGAGTTTATCAACAATTGGTTGATTTCCCAGACCAGAGACCTTAAGGTATAATACAGGGTTCATACCATATTCATATCACATCAACACAAACAATATCAGGGACAAAAATCTCCTTTTTTTAACCGATATTCTCTTTTTGAACAATAATAGTGTATTATATAATTTAAAATTGTTATTTTTTAGAGTGCAGCACTTTTTGCTGATTGCTAGAAAATAAGTGAAGACGTTTTAAAGCTGCCCCAGTTAAAATTGAACATAAAATTGGATGTTTGATGATGTGAATGTAATTATTTTACAGACAATGACTGATGTTACGGGTAACCCGGAGGAGGAGAGACACTCAGATTACTACATGAGACCTTGGTCACAGGAAGCCGTGTGCAGATATTTCTATGGAAAGGTACTGTCTTATCTCTCCTGATAGATAATGCTGTAAAAGTTGTAAAGTTCATGACTTGTAAATGTGAATTTTTGAATTCAAGAAAATCACAAAAATATCGACCAACCGAAAGTTTTTTATTAACTTGGAAGTGTAAGAAACTAGCAAATTGTATTGCTGTGGAGAGCTTGCATAGTGGTAAATGGTTTGTATTGCTGTGGAGAGCTTGCATAGTGGTAAATGGTTTGTATTGCTGTGGAGAGCTTGCATATTGGTAAATGGTTTGTATTGCTGTGGAGAGCTTGCATAGTGGTAAATGGTTTGGTTTTGCTTTCTCCTCCCTACATACACAATAAGTGTGGCTTTGTTATGTCCCCATCTGTTCAATGAATGGCGAAGATGCTTAAAGTATTACCCTTGAAAGAATGGTTGGATTCAATTCATATTGGGCACATAAGCATTGGAATATATAATACTGGTAAAGTTTGAATTTGGTTTCAATTCCTCAAAGTTCGGAGGAGTTACGGTCCCTTTTGACTTAAAAGCTCACAACAAGGTCATCCGTGTTGTATGGACACATCTAGCACACTGTTAGTTATATGTTATACCTGTCCTTCATTGTATGTTAGTTATATGTTATACCTGTCCTTCATTGTATGTTAGTTATATGTTATACCTGTCCTTCATTGTATGTTAGTTATATGTTATACCTGTCCTTCATTGTATGTTAGTTATATGTTATACCTGTCCTTCATTGTATGTTAGTTATATGTCATACCTGTCCTTCATTGTATGTTAGTTATATGTTATACCTTTCCTTCATTGTATGTTAGTTATATGTTATACCTGTCCTTCATTGTATGTTAGTTATATGTTATACCTGTCCTTCATTGTATGTTAGTTATATGTTATACCTGTCCTTCATTGTATGTTAGTTATATGTTATACCTTTCCTTCATTGTATGTTAGTTATATGTTATACCTTTCCTTCATTGTATGTTAGTTATATGTTATACCTTTCCTTCATTGTATGTTAGTTATATGTTATACCTGTCCTTCATTGTATGTTAGTTATATGTTATACCTGTCCTTCATTGTATGTTAGTTATATGTTATACCTGTCCTTCATTGTATGTACTTGATATATCTGTCTGTATATTTCTAGGTACAACAAAGAAGAATGGAATTAGAACAAGCATTGGGAATACGTAATAATACATAAATCTGCGTTGTGGGCAATGTGTGGGTTAAACTTGTGTTCATTATTACAGAAACATCTTGTATTTTTATATGACGTCCTGGATCAATGTGAGAAGTGTTGTTTGTGGAACATCATTCATAGTATTTCTGACGAATGAGTCGTAACTGTGTGTGTTTAAAATGTATGTTTCATACACTAGTTATATACACTTAGCGAAATCGCCAAAATGCGACGTGTGTACAAGATTTGTAAATACTGCATTTCATTTGAAACTTATTTCATCTACAAAAAATAGACATCATTTTTCTAATTTGAATTTCTTATTAAAACCAATTTTTCTCCCCCCTGCTTTGTATATAATTATTCCATTTTCTTGCTTGTGTATTGTTGTGTAAGAATCTTGGATCTGTCTGACACCAGCTTGTACATACCATTATGCATTGTGTCATCCTGCCATTAGGCCAATGTTTTTTTAATAAGTTGCTTTATGGATTTTTCTACGGAAAAAATATCCGTTGGGTCGTCAAAAAATAATTTCACTTTCAAAACTATAAGATTTCAAAAACAGGCATACAATATTAATATAAAGAATTTTAAATATTGGAATTATTTTTTATGAAATACACTAAATATTTCCATGCAGGAAGAAGCTCTTGCCTTACAAAGTGTCGCCAAAAACATCGAACATTCACCGTGTAGAATTTACAATTCGAGGCAACGGCGTTTGAAGTATACAAGGCGCTGCTTTAAGCCTTTTGTTGAGTTTGGTATTGTCTAAAAACTCGATGCAACAGCCCCGAACAGAGATGCGGAAAGATGCGAACAGTTATTTTTCAAATATATTTATTTTTGATAAAGGCCAAAATCGGGTTTGTCGATCTTTGAAGCAACCTATATAAAAACATTGGCCGTAATAAACATGTATCGTATTGTTGTCTGTGACCAAATAATTGTCATTAATGTGTTCATCACTGTCAAATATGTTAGCAATCCGAATGTCAATAAATCACTCTGTTGCTTCTGTACATATATTCTGTAAAGCACCACAAAGCTGGCAGGGCCAGTGTGTTTAGGCAGGGCCAGTGTGTTTAGGCAGGGCCAGTGTGGTGAGGCAGGGCCAGTGTGGTGAGGCAGGGCCAGTGTGGTGAGGCAGGGCCAGTGTGGTGAGGCAGGGCCAGTGTGGTGAGGCAGGGCCAGTGTGGTGAGGCAGGGCCAGTGTGGTGAGGCAGCGCCAGTGTGGTGAGGCAGGGCCAGTGTGGTGAGGCAGGGCCAGTGTGGTGAGGCAGGGCCAGTGTGGTGAGGCAGGGCCAGTGTGGTGAGGCAGGGCCAGTGTGGTGACTGCCTTTTGGCTATAAGTCTAAACTCTGTTATTTTTATACCATGATATATAATTCGACTGACTCTGACTCTATGTTGTAGTCAATCTCCTTGTTTCCATGGTTCTTATTTTAGACTGTTTAATATCTATCCTAGATGTCACCAACAGACTGTAAATATGTACAATGTACCTGTATGTCTGTATTCTATGTGTGGTCGATGCATTATCTTTTGTTCTCAAAACAATCTTTATACACTGCCATCCAGAAGATTCTTTACACATGAATATTTTGGATTTCATTACTTTTTTATGCAGAATTTCAAATAAGACATGTATGACCATGAGGTAAAATTATTCATCCCACTTTTGTGACTGAAAATTAAGAATTAACAATTTGCACATCTCAGCAGCTGCATCAATCGGCCTGCAATCCAAAACCAACATTTCTATTGGTAAATGATCTGACACAAAAAATGAGTTAATATTATTGCTGTGTTAAAAAGCATTTTCAAGTTATTGCATTTGACACAAATATGAAAATACATTTACTACAATGGGAAATTGTCAAAGTGTGAAGGAACTTTTGAATGCTGTGTATATGTATATCTTGGTGTATATCTTGATGTATATGTATATCTTGGTGTATATGTATATCTTGATGTATATGTATATCTTGGTGTATATGTATATCTTGATGTATATGTATATCTTGGTGTATATGTATATCTTGGTGTATATGTATATCTTGATGTATATGTATATCTTGGTGTATATGTATATCTTGGTGTATATCTTGGTGTATATGTATATCTTGGTGTATATCTTGGTGTATATGTATATCTTGATGTATATGTATATCTTGATGTATATGTATATCTTGGTGTATATGTATATCTTGGTGTATATCTTGGTGTATATGTATATCTTGGTGTATATCTTGATGTATATGTATATCTTGGTGTATATCTTGATGTATATGTATATCTTGGTGTATATCTTGATGTATATCTTGGTGTATATGTATATCTTGGTGTATATGTATATCTTGGTGTATATGTATATCTTGGTGTATATCTTGGTGTATATGTATATTTTGCGTACTACTTGCTGCATGTTATCTTCTTAGTTCTTGACCTTCACCATACACAAACTGGCAAACAGTACAAATAAGGAATGTATTTCTTCTGTATGAAACTATATTCTGTCATCATTTAATATAAATGATTCATTTGAGTGAACATTACATAAGTCATCTTTCTGGCTATCTTCTCTCATACTGTATATGTTGTCAAACTTTTGTTTAATAAATGCAATGAAAACATTGTGTGTTTGGTTGTTGTTTACATGCTGCTAGATTTACATTCTTGTATCAAAATAACTGTAAGATATACAAGTTATTAACCCAATTCGATAAAGTTTTCATTATTGATTTGTCCATTATATTGGGTATAGGGTGGGAAGGTTGTTTAAATCATATTTATGAATTATGAACAGATGAATAGGTTGTATACAACACCCCTTTAATCGATATTTAGGTAAACATGATAATAAAAGAAATAGTGAATTGGAGTTATATGAGTCAAAGGGATTAAGATGTTACAGGGAATGCCACATACATAAGACAATGCTTCCCCACACTGAAGGCAAAACATTAAGCACTGATCAGGTGTCACATGTTGCCATGTCAGAATTCGTTATTTTAAGTCATTAGATGTAAACTAAAATAATAAATTACCACATTCTGTATGGCATATTACAATCGCTACTTTTGTTTCTAAAAAACGGCTACTTTCGGTTTAGAACTAAGTCAATATCAAACTTACTGAAGATTTTTTTGTAAAAAGAAATGCGAATTGGATGGTTTGAAACTACCATGTAATGTTATCAGAGAAAAAATAATATGATGCCGCTTTTCAGTAAAACGTATTCTTGTATAAAGCTTTTTTAATCATAAAAGTCAAAACTGTTAGTGAATATTTCATGCATTTATTCAGAATTTGTACAAAAGTGTTAACTGATTAACAATGCAATTTATCTAACTTGAACAAATGTAAAGATGAGATTTGCTTTTGGAAACATATTTGCTGCTACGTAAATCTTAATATATCTTAAATATATCGGGATCAGCAAGTATCTGGTATGAAGTTTTGTAATTCATCAAAATTGCAAATTTCTGACTTATTTTGTAAAAAAGTTACATTACATTTCTGCAACATATAAAATCCAAGTATTGACCAAAATAAGAAATTCCCATTTCTACAAAAGCATTGAGCTCTTACTCGAAGAGCAAGTTACTGTTGGAATTAGAACATCTATAAAACTCATGGTTGCTGGTATAGTGGCGACAATAGACACAAAGTTATGGTAAGGCATTCATAGCAGTCTGATTAACAAGATAAATTTGAGGGTCAATGTGACCTCTCACACACCATTACTTGGTTATAGTCAACAAGAAAATGAGACGAGAGATGTTTGTAAAACATTATGCCTCCTTGTCCTTTCACCCCGTGACCCCAAAATCAATAGGGTTCCTCTGCTTCCCAAGATGAGGATGATAGGTCAAGGAGTTCTCGAGTTTTTTATCGGAAATAAAAAGGTTACGGACCGACCGACATGTGCAAACCAATATGCCCTTCTTCTTCAAAGGGGGGCATAGAAATCAACTATCATTTTTCATACAAAAACAACGCTACAGTCTAAACAATACAGGTGATGTTTTGGATTCTTCAACATAGTTGCTGCAAATAATGTTCTCAACTTCTTGGCGTTATCCCAGGAATCTTACATTCCAAGTGATATTTCAGTAAGCCATTAGTTCAACAGAACTCTATCATGTATAAACATGTCACATACATGTAGTTGTTGTAACAAACGCACGAGTACTTTCAGTACTTTGCATATACCATGAACTAATGAAACAATTCACACCTGTGTAGATGAGAGCATGTATACCAGGTAGCACATTTCTACTACATTTCAGGCCAGATCTGAAGATGGTCATTCAATACCCGTCTCAGGTCAGTACATGAATTCTGTCTGTATCCACCATACATACACAGGGGTTCCACTAGGTGCAGCATCTCAATGGTTTTGATAAGTTTTGATTGGATTTTACCATTTTATAGCTAAAATGCCTACAATTTAGAGAAAACATAACCCTTCAGCCAGAATCCTAAGGATCAAAATGTGACCTTTTGGAAATTCCAGAGGTCAAAGGGTCAACTCCGGGGTCAAATGGAACCCCTGAATCATGCACAAGGAATCAGGCATGTACACGTGTCAGCAAAACTACACATACAAACACAAATATAAAATTTAGTCCCATCTTGATTTTTTCCGCCGTTTAGAGCTGTGATCAGGAAGTGGATTGGGATTCTCGGGTTCATGGATTCCAGTGGGTATGGTTTTAGGTGCCGAGTCAACTGCTGCCACAAAATTTGTTTTATACTGTGCCTGAAAATTAAAACGACACAATATCATTCAAAGAGTTTTAAATATATTTTTATCATAAAAGACGCAGCAGATGTGTAACAACATTCATGCATTTTATGATGATTCTTTTGTGAATAAACGAAGAAAATCGCCTTACATATCATGCCCAGTTCTTTTATGCAACAAAAAGTTATAATTTACCAATCAAACGTTTATTTCCAATTTATGACTCATCAAAAAGTAGTTCAGACAATTTTCTTTTTTAATTTTCAGCCACAAGATACGAGTTCAAATGATTATATCACATATCATATTCATATTAACAAGACATTAATTTTCAATGAAATAACATATCACAAATCGCACAAAACTTAACAATGTCAACATCATTTGAGCGTCTACGTCATGCTTGTTTTGTTGTGACGTCACACGCGTGAGTTGTTATTTAACTAGTGAAATATCGAAAATAATACATGGGTGTTATTACCACTCTACATGGTATGTTACCACTCTACATGGTATGTTACCACTCTACATGGTATGTTACCACTCTACATGGTATGTTACGCTATAAAGACTCATGCTGGACAGCATGACATTGAATGGTCTACACAAATTCTGTCTAAATGTGTTTTCAATACTATCCACCTATTATGCCTAATATAACAAGAGGCCAGTGAGGACCTGTGCTCTACTGGCTGGCCAAATTTGGTAACGCTTTGGCAAGTTCACAGCAGGCATTTATGGTGGCTATTAATTACAGAAATCTTGCCAATGTCAAGGGCCATAAAACAGTCATGCATGGGCAGACAATTTCGAAAGGAAGCTAGTTTAATGGATATCTAACTACTGTATAAATTTGATTGTAAAGGATATCTAACTACTGTATAAATTTGATTGTAAAGAATATCTAACTACTGTATAAGTTTGATTGTAAAGGATATCTAACTACTGTATAAGTTTGATTGTAAAAGATATCTAACTACTGTATAAGTTTGATTGTAAAGGATATCTAACTACTGTATAAGTTTGATTGTAAAGGATATCTAACTACTGTATAAGTTTGATTGTAAAGGACATCTAACTACTGTATAAGTTTGATTGTAAAGGATATCTAACTACTGTATAAGTTTGATTGTAATGGATATCTAACTACTGTATAAGTTTGATTGAGATACAATCAAAACAGATGACTTTATGGTGTTCACAAGAATTGTTTACCGATGCATGCACGGATGAGGGACAACGCGCATCGCATAAGGTATCCAGTAGAGCTAATAATGAAGGAACACATGCTAATCAAACAATATAAGTCATATTTCTTACTGAGAACGCAGTTTTCATGGCTGACATTCTGTCCGTCTGTGGTCCTCGACTAAACGCAGAACTTGCTCTATATGATGTAAAACTCGTCGAATCATTCACCCTTGTACTCTGCAATGTTCATACAACCAATATAATTATCATTTATATCAACAAACTTTTAACCATGATAAATTGCTATTTTTAAATTTAGCATTTTATTCTATAATTTTGAATACAATAACATATCAAACCTACACTGTTATGATTCTTGCACTGGTACACTTAACAATGAAAACTCTTTGACTATTACAGGGCTCTAGAAATCGACAAGCCCGAAGTCCCGGACAAGTCTAATAGCTGATTTGGGCTACCAACAGCTAAATTGAAGTTAGTCTAGGACAAATCTGTTTTAAAGTCAATTAACAATGAGCATTCTAAATATCAAAGGAAAACCATGCAATACCGATGCCTTGAAATTGGTGAAAATTCAAACTGTCAACATATATTCTCAAACAACTAACCTCCCATATCAGACAAGTCAAATGTACCTATATATGTTCACTTGTCCGGGACAAGTGTATTTTTAGAACAATTCTAGAGCCCTGCTATTACCATATTATTGTAGGCTAATATTGTAATTACAAACCTACTATGTATTCACCCAAATAACTGAGTACTCGGGTACTCAGTATAGATAGTTCCTACATCTACAATATTTACCTCCCTTGTTCTGAATTGTCGGCCATTTTGACAGGCAAATTTCCTTAATGTTTATGGAGAATATAATGTAAACGATGATAAACTAATCCGATATATAAAAAAAAACTTATTTATTATGCTCATCAGGGCATTTTGCTCAGTAAGATGAAGTGGTTGTCACTTGCAAATTCTCTTGGTATTTTCTCAACTATCACCTATTTGGACATTACCCCTATAAGGGCTTATCAGTTTTGCCTATCAAAATGGCCCACAGTTAAGAACAAGGGAGGTAAATATTGTAGATGTAGGAACTATATATGGGTTCCTATGCCAAGTTATAATATTAACATACAAACATACACACTAACACAGACACTGTAACAAGAAGAACTCACGGTCTCTGCACCAAGTCCTGGTCTCTCCTTCTGTCCAGCTGAAGCTACCACTATCATAGGCTTCTTCCCCTGTCCTTGGTTCTTAAAACGTGTCTGCCTAAACTTTGGGCACTGAAATGTCACAGGAATTTGTAAATCACATATTCAGACGTTCCACTAGGTGCTGAATCTCAAGGGTCATATTGATAATTTTTGACCAGATTATACCCCCTTTTGCCAAATTACCTATGAATATAGTAGAGAAAAAGTGTCCATTCAGCCAGAATCATTGGGGTCAAAAGATGGCATTTTGGAAATTCCAGGGGTCAAAGGGTCAACTTTGGGGTCAAATGGAATCCCTGATATTACGTAAATAAAGACATAAAATGAAAAGTAAATTATTGACTAAGTTTTAACAGCACCTGTTTAACTGAGTCATTCAAAAATATCACTTATTTCCTGGTTTGTTTCCTGCTATAAAGCATAATTAAGCCTCGAAAACATATTCGGACAAAGCACTTAGTTTGCGACGTCAAAACTTTAACTGGGAAATACACAATGTCATAACCAACATCACTAATTCAGGTTTTGTCATGGCAGTACTCATATACGTAATTGTTATGGTGAACCCGTACAATTTTACTACAAAATTGGCCATTCTGCAACAACTATGGTACACTTTAGCAGCTAGAGGGTAGTTTTAATAGCCCGTGGTTATTTTGCCACCTACTGGCAATAATCTAGATCTTGTACCTGCATGGCGAGATCTAACAATGGCTGTGGCACATGCTGATTGGCAGCTTCCAGATTTCGTACTAATGCTCCGCCAAACTCTCTCTCCTTGTCTGTAATCAAAGTGAAGGCAAATCCTTTCTGTCCTGAAAATGAAAACAAACATTGTTCTTTCATCCTTCTGTTGTTGAAGTAGTTTGAACTTATTCCTTTACAGAGGCACAGTGGTCGAGGGCCTGACTCCTGATCCAACGGTTGCTGAGTTTGATACCTGTTGGATCACAAACTTCACAATCCCTAAATTTGGCACAAGTACTGGTTGGTAGGCAGGAAGCAATCATCGAGAGTGATTAGTATAAGTTATAAAAACATGTTTTCACAATCCATGCAAACTAAATCAGTTTAAACTAAACCTATTCATTTTACAAGGCTGGTGAAACAATGTATTGGAACCTATTATAAGTTTGAGAACTAACACCCATTTCAAGCATTTCTTCACATTATAATCAACAAAGTGTACTAAAATATTTTTATAATATCATGTCTTCAAAATCAAAATGACTCCAAATACACTTGGCAAAAGAAATCTACTACGCTATTTTGAAAAGAAAAACCACAAATCTGTGAGAACTACATTGTACTTATATTACTATTTGAGTTAAATATTTGTCTGACTTTTTGTTACTGTTCCGTCATATTTCATTTTTAAATTTTCACTATGCCTCTGATGACTATTTCTCTATCACTGATTATATACGTGGCGAAAAACGTTGTAAAATGTTGAATGCCTAACTAAAATGTATTGTATTGTACTTACCTGCACGTCCAGTTCTACCCACTCTATGTGTATGTGTGTCTATATCACGAGCTACATCATAATTCACTACTGTTTTAATGGATGGAATATCCAAACCACGGGCTGTAAAATAATGTAATACATTTAGTACGAGAAAAGAATGTTTAGCAAGGGCAAAATCAGTTCACTGGCCTTTTTCTGTCCATTTCGTAAAATTAGTCAATTTGGGAAAACTTTAATTGCTTCAACTCCAATTTTGGGAATTTACATTGTTAAAAGAAGAGGCTTTTCATATCTAAATTTTATATAAACAAACATACTATTCTACATTTCTTATATCAACTGTCAAAAAGACACACAAAATGTCCACAAACATTTATGACACAAGGGTCAATAATGGCAAGAGTTATTCAAAGAGCTTCAAGATATACCAGGTCCCTCCAGCAGACGATTTTTCATAGGTGCTTCTGATTGGGATTTTTTTTCTGATTGGGCAAAAACCATATATTTGGCTTTGGGAATGGGTAAGATAGTCTGACCCGTGGGAACTATAGAAAAGGCCTGGTTCATACAAATTTATAAAGAAATATTCCTACAAACATTTCTCAGACAAGGAACAATCAGACTGAATTTGCACCTGCCAGGTTACTTGAATCACATGACATTACCTGTTTAATATTTAACAGGGTTTCCACTAGGTGCTGTCTCTTAAGGGCCATTTTTATAATGTTTGACCAGAGTTTGCCATTTTACAGCCAAATACCTATAATTCAGAGAAAAACCCTTCAACCAGAATCCTAAGGGTCAAAATGAGCCCTTTTGGAAAATCCAGAGGTCATAGGGTCAACTTGAGGGTCAAATGAAACCCATGTCTTGCAGCATTGTTATAAAACACAGGAGCTAACAAGACGATTTTTCTTTAATTATTAAGAATTTTGATCTTAATAGCTGCTTGTATTTCATCATTTTTATATGAATCTTGTTGCGTTTTTTGTATCAATGGTAATTATTTACATGAACGGTTGTATAACAAAGCGCTGAGAATATTTGTATATATTGATTTATGTAGAAGAGATTACCTGCAACATCAGTGGCTACCATTATTGGATATTCTCTCTTCTTGAATGCAGTTATAACATCATTCCTCTCTATCTGACTCATATCACCATGTAACAAACCAACTAGAAATGTAACATTAGTACATGATGTAGAATACTCTTCATAGGATCATACAGTTCAATACAAAACTGAGGAACGAGTCTATCATGAAAAACAAGCACTTCAACATAAAAGTCTTCTTTCATTACCATGACAACAAGCACTTCAACATAAAAGTCTTCTTTCATTACCATGACAACAAGCACTTCAACATAAAAGTCTTCTTTCATTACCATGACAACAAGCACTTCAACATAAAAGTCTTCTTTCATTACCATGACAACAAGCACTTCAACATAAAAGTCTTCTATCATTACCATGACAACAAGCACTTCAACATAAAAGTCTTCTATCATTACCATGACAACATGACAACAAGCACTTCAACATAAAAGTCTTCTTTCATTACCATGACAACAAGCACTTCAACATAAAAGTCTTCTATCATTACCATGACAACAAGCACTTCAACATAAAAGTCTTCTATCATTACCATGACAACATGACAACAAGCACTTCAACATAAAAGTCTTCTTTCATTACCATGACAACAAGCACTTCAACATAAAAGTCTTCTTTCATTACCATGACAACATGACAACAATTACTTCAATATAAATGTCTTTTATCAATTAATAAAAACAAACCTTTGAAATCTCTGCTTTGTAGATTTGTAGCAAGTTCTTCTGAATTTGCTTTTCTTGTTACAAATATTAACACACTGCCCACTGAAATGATGACATATAAATAAAACATTGCGTAAATCATCACAACAAACTACAAAAAAGGAATGAATTTTGATGGTTTATATTTATGGAAAAACATGTCCCCTAAAAGCCTGCCTATCTGATGTATGACCTCACAGTATGACCTTGAACATACTGATGTCTGACCTCACAGTATGACCTTGAACATATACTGATGTCTGACCTCACAGTATGACCTTGAACATATACATATGTCTGACCTCACAGTATGACCTTGAACATATACTGATGTCTGACCTCACAGTATGACCTTGAACATATACTGTCGAAAGATGCTTTCTGAAAGTTGTATACTCTAAAATCGTATATATCTCAAAATGTGTGCCATATTCTTTGAAAATACTTTCAGTCAAATAAGACGATATAAAGCAAAAATGGTTTCATGAGAGAGACAGAAGGAAAGACTATTTCTATATACCCATCCCTCATAATGAAACCTCATGTGAAATACTATATACCCATCCCTCATAATGAAACCTCATGTGAAATACTATATACCCATCCCTCATAATGAAACCTCATGTGAAATACTATATACCCATCCCTCGTAATGAAACCTCTTGTGAAATACTATATAACCATCCCTCATAATGAAACCTCTTGTGAAATACTATATACCCATCCCTCGTAATGAAACCTCATGTGAAATACTATATAACTATCCCTCGTAATGAAACCTCATGTGAAATACTATATAACCATCCCTCGTAATGAAACCTCATGTGAAATACTATATAACCATCCCTCATAATGAAACCTCTTGTGAAATACTATATAACCATCCCTCGTAATGAAACCTCTTGTGAAATACTATATAACCATCCCTCGTAATAAAACCTCATGTGAAATACTATATAACCATCCCTCGTAATGAAACCTCATGTGAAATACTATATAACCATCCCTCGTAATGAAACCTCATGTGAAATACTATATAACCATCCCTCGTAATGAAACCTCATGTGAAATACTGAGGAAATATCAGCATGATAAGTTAACTGTATACTGTGTTAAAGTTTCCAACATGGAAATGTTTGAGTTTGATCAGTCAGAGGTATATTAATATACTAGACTACTAAATGTTACAATTCCACACTCACAGAGGTATATTAATATACTAGACTACTAAATGTTACAATTCCACACTCACAGAGGTATATTAATATACTAGACTACTAAATGTTACAATTCACTTTACTGTGATTTGCCGACATTTTCTCTCTAAAACGTCTAAAATCGCTGATTCACAAGCATTTTGACTCGCAAAAATATCCACTTATAAAGGAAAACATGAACAAGGTTTTCTTACATGTCGTCATTTCAACCAATCTTTTAACAAGCCATGTCCATTTAGCTGGACCTAACGGTAAAACTTCAACAAGCTGAGTCACATCTTCGTTTGCCTAAAAAATTGCAAGAAATAAACAAAATATGGACCATATAACAATTTACCATAGAAACACACCCAGGGATGCTGCATCTAATAAAGCGCATCATTTGTATGGCCCAAATATGTCTAAAACTTTAATTAAAAAAAGTAAACAAAAGAAATATCGATGTTGGTTGATAAAAGATACGGATAGATTGTTAGTTTCCAAGAATATGTCTGAGGTATGTGATATTATACTTGTAACAAATGCTTATAGCTCTTGTTTATGCTACAAACATACAGATATTATACTTGACTTTTTCTCAGAATTATAACACAGATGACTAGTTATCAAAAAGCTTCAAAGTATTTGTAAAATTATTTAATTATCATTGCTTATACTGTAAGCATTCCTCGTTGATTTTTCAACAAACATTTTAACCACACATCGAAATGATCTAGTCTCTTTTCGCTTCCGTACTGTAATAGTACACTAGACTAGATTACATCAAACGTGTGTCTGGTTCTATCTTTTCTACATACAAACCTTTTTGTCATATTGTCACATTTCATGTTTTTGACTGTGTTTGAATATATTAACTAGCAATATAGATATAGAAACACGTACAATGTAGTATATCTTTAAATAACTGCTACGTTTATTATGCATTTATATGTACATGTATATGCTTGATCTTTTATATGTTATGTACATATGTAAAAAAAAATAAACTATAATATAAACAAGAGGGCCAAGATGGCCCTATATCGCTCACCTGAATACACTGCTATGTTTTTTTACCAAACTTAATAATTTATGCAATCTTTTAAGAGGATTACTTGACAATGCTACACACCAAATATCAATGCTAAACACCAAATATCAAAGCTCTAGACCTTATGGTTTTTGCACAAGAAGATTTTCAGTTTTTATTTCTAAAATCTATTTTTAGCTCCCGTGACCTACTTATGAACAGACCAAAATTATCTATATAACTTTGGAAGAGGACCACCTAAGGATCAATCCTGTAAATGTTGGTCAAATTCCATTTGGGGGTTTAAGAGGAGATGACCTTTATACTGTAGTTTCCACTATATACATATAGGAAACAAGGCCCGCCCCCTGACGGCCATGTTTTTTGACAGATTTTAATGATTCATGCAATCTTGTAAGAGGACCACTAGACTGAGAGGTTTAGGAGGAGATGTTGTTTATAGTTTCCACTATATATATGTACGGAACACAGCCCTGCCCCTGGCAGCCATGTTTTTTGACGGAACTTAATAATTTATGCAATCTTGAAAGAGGACCACTAGACAATGCTACACGCCAAATATCAAAGCTTTAGACCTAAGGATTTTGAACAAGAAGATTTTCAAAGTTTACACTTTTAAAATCTATTTTTAGCTCCTGTGACCTACTTATGCAACAGACCGGAACGATTTATGTGACTTCGAAAGAGGTCCACCCAAGGATCATTCCTGTGAAGTTTCGACAAAATTCATTCAGTAGTATAGGAGATGTTGTTTAAAGAAAATGTTGACGCACGATGCACATTTTCTGACGACGAACATCCAAGGATCCTAAAAGCTCACCATGAGCACTTTGTGCTCAGGTGAGCTAAAGAAGGATTTAATTTTTTTGTTTCACATAAGAATGTTTATATTAACGACAGACATTGAAATAGACAAGTGAACATTTTATTGATAGATATCAGACAGAGATGGAATCACTGAATACAGTAAGAATGCACGTACCACTCCGGCCTCTCCTTGTACCACTCGGATAGGATCAGCTAAAATATCCCTCGCAAGTCTCTCAACTTTTCTTCTGAACGTGGCACTAAATAATAATGCTGAAATGATAAACGTCATTTAATACAATACAAAGTGAATGAATCAAAGGCTTAATGGTACAATACAGTATAACTACTTGGTACCATGACAACATACTACATGACAACATACTGCATACTACATGACAACATACTACATGACAACATACTACATGACAACATACTACATGACAACATTCTACATGACAACATTCTACATGACAACATTCTACATGACAACATACTACATGACAACATACTACATGGTACCATGACAACATTCTGCATGACAATATACTGCATGACAACATACTACATGACAACATACTACATGGTACCATGACAACATTCTGCATGACAACATACTACATGACAACATTCTACATGACAACATTCTACATGACAACATGACAACATTCTGCATGACAATATACTGCATAACAACATACTACATGACAACATACTACATGACAACATACTACATGACAACATACTACATGGTACCATGACAACATTCTGCATGACAATATACTGCATGACAACATACTACATGACAACATACTACATGACAACATACTACATGACAACATTCTACATGACAACATTCTACATGACAACATTCTACATGACAGTATTCTACATGACAACATACTACATGACAGTATTCTACATGACAACATACTACATGACAACATACTACATGACAACATACTACATGACAACATACTACATGACAACATACTACATGACAACATTCTACATGACAGTATTCTACATGACAACATTCTACATGACAACATACTACATGACAACATACTACATGACAACATACTACATGACAACATACTACATGACAACATTCTACATGACAACATTCTACATGACAACATTCTACATGACAACATACTACATGACAACATTCTACATGACAACATACTACATGGCAACATACTACATGACAACATACTACATGACAACATCCTACATGACAACATTATACATGACAACATACTACATGACAACATTCTACATGACAACATACTACATGACAACATACTACATGACAACATACTACATGACAACATACTACATGACAACATTCTACATGACAACATACTACATGACAACATACTACATGACAACATACTACATGACAACATACTACATGACAACATACTACATTTATGGGTTCAAATCCCATCATGGGTTACTCCACAACTTTACCGTGCCTGAATAAGGCCCAAGTGCAGTAAAACCTCTATAATAAGACCACCCTCAGGACCCTTGAAAACTGGTCTTAATAATGAGGTGGTCTAAATATTGAGTTTGAATTAAGAGCATAACAGAGAAAATGGACTTCACCTACATAATAGGAAATATAATACTGACATTTGTTTGAATTATACGACAATTTTACAATATATTTGAAGTTATTAAGAAACGAAAGGATCATAATAGTATAGACAATTTATAATAAAACTATGTACAGAAAGTAAATGAAAATCCAAGAATGAACCATATATCAATAGTATATATACAGAATTTATATATATACATGTAAACAATGATACTGTCTACCACTTACTTTGTCTGTCAGGTCTCACATGGTCAGCAATCGATCTTACTTGAGGTTCTGAAATATGTAAAAATAAAACTATATTTCTAGTCGTTTGACGTCATAACTATATATAGAAACAGTTTGATTAACGACCCCTGGATTTATGATTGCCTTCATTGAGAATCAACAATTTGTTATATGCAAAAAATCAATTAAGTGTATACAGGTAACATATTTAATAATCTTAGGATAGTTTTCATAATAGACATAGTTTGTCACAATGCCCTAGAGATCAGTGGCATGCATACCAGAGGTACAAGAACAGTAGCAATGCCACAAAACCAGGTTTACAGCATTTCACCAGCTAATGACTATACAACGAATGAAAATATGTTAAGTAAATGAAGTTTACATTATTTTTGCATTTACTTGTCTATCACAAATTTGTCAATACAGCTCAGACATCAGAACTGTTCAGGAAATAGATCTATTATTTCTGGTGGTAAAGGAACTGGTATACAGTACTTACCAAATCCCATGTCAAACATTCTGTCAGCTTCATCATATACAAGGAAGGTAACTCTTCTTAAATTTGTAGCTTTCTTTTTCACCAGATCAATTAGTCTCCCCTGTTAACATACATAAAGGTCACATATATACAGTGTTAATAGCACAGTAACTAGTACACATAGTTACGAAAAACAAATCAAACAAATACTCTTTTTTTTTCAAAATTTTGAAGAACCTCTAGCATTTTCAAGTACCAGTAGTTTCCACCACCAAATTTCAGGACGTCTAAAGGCCCTTTTAAATGATCACAAAATGAACTTTCAACAAAACATGACAGAGATGAGAATGCTATTTGTCAAAATGCAGAAAACTGCATCAGGTTTCTCATAAGACTTCATAAGATGATGATGCTAAATGACCGTTGGTGATAAAATATCAAAGAACAGATCATACTTGCTATAAACATTAATGTAACTTTGACCATATAGGTGAAATTTTCAGGAGTCAAAATGTACATTTGCCAAATTTCAAGAGAGAATAAGTTGCTACAGGGAATGCCACATACATGAGACAATGCCTCCCCTCTCAGACCTCCGGGAAAACAACAGCCAATAAAACATCAATAAAACATCAAGCATTTGAGGAGAGACAAGGGTAAATATGCAAGGGAACAGGGACACAAGGAATGAAATCAAAATGCCATTTCAAGATACACATGAAAGCACTGCTGCATAAATCAGAAGATAAACTTCACAATATTTTGTCCATAAAAAAGGAAATCGGCTCAGCAGTGGAAGATTCTCATTCAGACAAGTATACGTACCGGTGTGGCAACGATGATCTCAGCTCCTTCCTGGCACGCTTTCTGTTGTTCCCACATACTTCCTCCACCATATGCACAAACTGACTTAATGTTATATACTTTACCAAACTTCTTACATTCTTGATAAATCTGAAAATTGAAAATATAAACCCTTCAATAGAAAGATTGGTCCCCGGTCCAACCGAGACAACTGCCACGACATTTAGAACCAAGAAAGATTGGCCCCCGGTCCAACAGAGACGACTGTCATGACATTTAGAACCAAGAAAGATTGGTCCTCGGTCCAACCGAGACAACTGCCATGACATTTAGAACCAAGAAAGATTGGTCCCCGGTCCAACCGAGACAACTGCCACGACATTTAGAACCAAGAAAGATTGGCCCCCGGTCCAACCGAGACAACTGCCACGACATTTAGAACCAAGAAAGATTGGTCCCCGGTCCAACCGAGACAACTGCCATGACATTTAGAACCAAGAAAGATTGGTCCCCGGTCCAACCGAGACAACTGCCATGACATTTAGAACCAAGAAAGATTGGCCCCCGGTCCAACCGAGACAACTGCCACGACATTAAGAACCAAGAAAGATTGGTCCCCGGTCCAACAGAGATGACTGTCACGACATTTAGAACCAAGAAATGTTCCCGTTAAATGAAATACCTCAAAATGAGTTTTGCCATACATTCAAATAGTGGAAACATGCGGAACATGGAAAACTTTCAATGAACTTATTGTGAGAGGGAATAAGTTGTAACAGGGAACACCACATCGTAAGACAGTGCCTCCCCACAGAGACCGGGAAAACAATTCATAAAACATAAGGCACTTGAGGAGGTTAAAGGGTACATACGTTAGGTAACAGAGGCGCAAGGAATGGCCTGGCAGACCATAAGGAATAAAGTTCTAGGAGAATCAAAGAGGACAAACAGTGAAGAGGGGAAAATTAATGGATGGAAAAGATCACAGAACAAGTCAAGACAGCTGGCAATAATCGGCCGAAACTGGGCAGAAAATAACCTGAACACTATATAAAGAATTGCACAGGGGAAAGGGAAATATAACATACATTCGAAGCACAAAATCAAATTATAATCAGCCTTGGAACTGTCAGTAAAAATTCTGGGGGTTTAAGAGTTTAAGTTTATGAGTCCAATAAACAATGCAAACAATTGTAAACAACGTTACACATATCGTATAGTAGAAGTCTGGGTACCATGAACACAATTTGGCAGAAATGTTGAGTTAATGCTTTATAAACCTGTATATAAATGTTAGATACTATATATGAACTGTTCCAGAAGAAAACCTGCATTAGTGACCAAATCATCCATGGTCAAGCTTTTTACATTTTTCAACAGATGTATTTTTCAAGTCTCATTTAATACCAAATATATTAAAATCGGACGTCTACATGGCTCTAGAAATCCACTAGCCCCACGTCCCACACAAGTCTGATTCGGGCTACCAACTTTCTAGAGCCCTGGTCTAATTTTCTTTTTGTAGCATTCAAATATTAGGAACAGAATGCAAAAGTACAGTATAAAATGACGTTACGTCAGAAGTGCTTTACTCAATGTAAATTAATTCTTGGGAAAAATAAACATATTACGTAACACATTATAAAAATTATAAAGTTCACTTAAACATATAACTGAAAATAAAGCATTCAAAGACACTTCCGAGATAGCGCTTAATTTGTGATGTCATAATTTCATTGGGAAATACTGGACATCATAACCCATGTCCCTAATACAGGATTCGTCGTGGAAGTGTCTACATTTCATAGTGTAATAAACAATAGACCAGTAGACATTTAAAGATTAAACAATATTTCAATATTTGACCACTAGTACAACAAAACCAGTATTCCCATCATTGTGTCCTGTGTACAAGAATAAATACAAACCTGCTGTGACAATTCTCTTGTTGGAGCTAAAATCAAACCTATCGGTCCATCACCAACTTCCAATTCTTTCTGAAATACACATATCGCCACATTTCACCTTTTGTCGTTTTTTTAGTAACTGTTACTGCACTGACAAAGTTTATTGTTTATTTCTTATAACGCTACTTCATAAAAACAAATATTTCCATGGAAACATAGAATGATATAATGTATTATAGGGAATTATTTAAATTATTTCAATTACCTGACACCAAATATCGAGTGATGAAAGTGAAACGAATCTGTAAGCTGACAAATCTAGTCATGTACATTTATGTTTCACTGTCATGCAGTAATATCTAAACCTGCCTATATAGGTCACAGTGATACCTTTGATATAAACATTGAACAAGGACAATGAAGCTGTTAGAAGGAACATAGAAATCCCAGTATAAAACTACATTCTCCAGGGTAACAGTATCTATGGTAATGTCAATAAATGGTGTATACCATAAAATGGATTGATTGAGTGACGATGTCATGTCATGGGTTGATCAATCATTGTGATAAATGTGAGAGATTATAATGAAAAATAAACCCTACCTGTGCCATTATATGTACTAGAAGAGGCCATAAGAAAGCTGCAGTTTTTCCACTTCCAGTCTTAGCAATACCAATAATATCTCTACCAGATAGCGCTATAGGTACACCCTGAGATAAACAAAACCAACAGGTATTAAACAAATTGAATAATTTAAATTTTAACTCAGAACCATTTTTTTTCAATAAATCTCATTAAATTGATAAACTGATAAAACAAGATTGCCATATAACTTATTTCTGCCTTTTTTCAAACATATTTTTGTATTTGTTGAGCTAAGATAATCCACGATCTTTTGAATTAGTGCTTAGAAGACAGTTTAATATATACAGGTTTCACAGAGGAGCAAACATGGGAGTAATTCAAGCAAACATTAAATGCTTTATCACAATCTAAACAAACTGCTCTATCTCACCTCATCTAGCTTCAATGAATGGCTATTGTCTCAACTATCTAAAGATAAGTACATAAAAAATGCCATTTTTTACCATGCATGCAAATGCAAAATTTCAAAATCAGCTGAAAGGACGGCAAGGGGTCCAGGGGGCTGCTGAAGCAACTGGCATTTAAGCATCTCAGATGGCTTAAATTGTCTCAAAAACGGCTCTTGCGAGCATCATATCCGCGGATTCACGAAACTGCGCTGAAATTTCTCACGCCTGAATACTCTTTCTTACATGTGAATACTCTATCTTACCTGTGAATACTCTATCTACCTGTGAATACTCTATCTTACATGTGAATACTCTATCTTACATGTGAATACTCTATCTTACATGTGAATACTCTATCTTACCTGTGAATACTCTATCTTACCTGTGAATACTCTATCTTACATGTGAATACTCTATCTTACATGTGAATACTCTATCTTACATGTGAATACTCTATCTTACCTGTGAATACTCTATCTTACATGTGAATACTCTATCTTACATGTGAATACTCTATCTTACATGTGAATACTCTATCTTACATGTGAATACTCTATCTTACATGTGAATACTCTATCTTACATGTGAATACTCTATCTTACATGTGAATACTCTATCTTACATGTGAATACTCTATCTTACATGTGAATACTCTATCTTACATGTGAATACTCTATCTTACATGTGAATACTCTATCTTACATGTGAATACTCTATCTTACATGTGAATACTCTATCTTACATGTGAATACTCTATCTTACATGTGAATACTCTATCTTACATGTGAATACTCTATCTTACATGTGAATACTCTATCTTACATGTGAATACTCTATCTTACCTGTGAATACTCTATCTTACATGTGAATACTCTATCTTACATGACTGTGAATACTCTATCTTACATGTGAATACTCTATCTTACATGTGAATACTCTATCTTACATGTGAATACTCTATCTTACATGACTGTGAATACTCTATCTTACATGTGAATACTCTATCTTACATGTGAATACTCTATCTTACATGTGAATACTCTATCTTACATGACTGTGAATACTCTATCTTACCTGTGAATACTCTATCTTACATGTGAATACTCTATCTTACATGTGAATACTCTATCTTACATGTGAATACTCTATCTTACATGTGAATACTCTATCTTACATGTGAATACTCTATCTTACATGTGAATACTCTATCTTACCTGTGAATACTCTATCTTACATGTGAATACTCTATCTTACATGTGAATACTCTATCTTACATGTGAATACTCTATCTTACATGACTGTGAATACTCTATCTTACATGTGAATACTCTATCTTACATGTGAATACTCTATCTTACATGTGAATACTCTATCTTACATGACTGTGAATACTCTATCTTACATGTGAATACTCTATCTTACATGTGAATACTCTATCTTACATGTGAATACTCTATCTTACCTGTGAATACTCTATCTTACCTGTGAATACTCTATCTTACATGACTGTGAATACTCTATCTTACATGTGAATACTCTATCTTACATGTGAATACTCTATCTTACATGTGAATACTCTAT